>OX123184.2:60175366-60507032 GCA_944739405.2 Euclidia mi | reverse complement strand
GGATCCCACCAATTATAGGCCAATCACGTGCCTACCAACAATATATAAATTACTTACATCCATTCTAACAAAGAAAATTAATTTACATATATCAGACAATAACATCATGTCGGTATGTCAGAATGGATGTAAGAGTGGGGCCCGCGGTACTAAGGAGCTACTCCTCATAGACATGGCCATTAGTCAACAGGCTCGCCGTAACCGAAAGAGTCTGTCCACATGCTGGATAGACTACAAGAAGGCCTACGACTCTGTGCCTTATTCATGGCTTCTGAGGGTGCTGGAATTGTATAGAGTAGATGCAAATCTATGCGCCTTCCTGAGGTCATGTATGGGGCAGTGGAGGACGGTTCTTCACTATCCAGGGTGTCGACAGGGTCTTGGTAACGGCGAACTTATTAAGATAGAGCGGGGTATCTTTCAAGGTGACAGCCTGAGTCCCTTGTGGTTTTGCCTAGCCTTGAATCCCCTTAGCACATTGCTGGGAGATTCAAGGTTAGGTTACAAGTTGCGCAGGAATGGTCAAGCTATATCCCACTTGTTATTCATGGATGATCTGAAATTATTTGCCTGCAGTGAATCCCAACTGACAACGCTACTGAGGGTCACTGAAAACTTCAGTAGCTCTATCAGAATGGAATTTGGTGTAGATAAATGTGCAGTTATGCATGTAAAACAAGGTAGGGTAGTGAAATCTGATGGTGTACATCTATCAGATTTCACTCAGTTTAGATCAATCCTCGCAACTGATACCTATAAATACTTGGGCATGTCGCAAGCTTTGGGCATCAACGAGACAGACATGAAACAAGCGTTGCGGGAGCGCTTCTTTGGCCGCCTGAAAAAAGTCCTGAAGAGTCTTCTTTCAGGCGGCAACAAGGTGCGAGCCTGTAACGGTTGGGTCATGCCACTCTTGATGTACTCTTTCGGCATACTCAAGTGGACTCAGACTGAACTGGACGAGATTGATAGGCGAGTCCGTTTACTGTTGACCACATATCGAATGCATCACCCACGTTCGTCTGTAATGAGGTTGTACATTCCGCGGAAGTGCGAGGGTCGAGGGTTTCTAAACGCTAAGACCCTACACAACCGCGAGGTGTACAACCTTAGGGAATATTTTCTTAAGGGCAGTGTGGATGTGCATCGGGATGTGGTTGCAGTTGACGGTGGCCTAACCCCGCTCTCTTTGGCGAAAGAGAACTGGCGCAGGCCTGTAGCTTTAGGCGTCGACGACCGCAGGCTTGTGTGGCAGAGCAAGGAGCTGCATGGTAGATTCTACCGGGCCCTTCACGGACCTGATGTAGATCAACTAGCTTCTGTGGCCTGGCTACGTTTTGGTAATCTCTTCGGAGAAACCAAAGGTTTTGTCTGTGCAATTGCAGATGAAGTTATCAAGACGAGAAATTACCGGAGGTATATCATGAGGGACGGCACAGTAGACATGTGTCGAGCTTGCAGCCGACCTGGTGAGTCCCTCAGGCATATAGTCTCCGGTTATTCTCGTCTTGCTAATAGCGAGTACTTGCACAGACACAACCAAGTAGCCAGGATCATACATCAGCAACTGGCTCTGCGATACGGGCTTGTAGACGTCGAGTTGCCATATTACAGGTACAGCCCTGAGCCAGTTCTCGAGAATGGTCATGCAACATTGTACTTGGATCGATCTATTGTCACAGATAGGACTGTTGTTTGCAACAGGCCTGATATTGTGATAATAGATCGATCAGAGCGCCGCGCAATGATTGTTGACATTACTATCCCACATGACGAGAATCTCGTGAAAGCAGAAAAAGACAAACAAGAGAAATATTTGGACTTGGCTCACGAGATTATCGATATGTGGGGTATTGATCCAGCAATCATTGTTCCGATAGTTGTGTCCGTTAATGGACTTATAGCCAAAACCCTCGAACGCCATCTAGAGAGATTGAAACTAGGCAGCTGGGTCAAGAGTTTGATGCAAAAGGCAGTTCTACTGCAAACGGCACGCATTGTGAGGAAATTTCTGGCTCTGGAGCCCTAACCACCGGTGACTTGGATCCTATTCCCGTCGTCGGTGGGAATCTATTTTTATATTTTTAAATATCATTTTTACTTTTTTAGAGTGTTATATTTAAAAATGTAAAAGATAGGATGAATATGAAAATAAAGAGAATAATAATAATAATAATCATCTTTATTGCACCAAAGAAATTTACAATAATGAACCTTAACAAAATGACAGATAGCACAATTTATAGGTATACCGATATCGCAGTAGGTAAGATTGTACTGGGTTTGGAGAAGAGACAACTCCTGCACTAGGAATAAATCCTGCGTAGCGGTGAAAAATATAAATAAATATTTTTCTAATATTTATTTAGAATGTTATACGTAATATAAAAATGAAATAAAACTCATGTAACATATTGTGTATTGTTCAATAAAAAGCTTTTCGTTTTCATGTTGGTATAAAGCTCGTCATAAATCTAAAATACAGCGCAGCATAGAATGATATCCGTACAATAACTGTTAAACAATGTTAACTGCAGTGAAGACGTATAAAATCGTTATATCTACAGCGGCACGACCTAACACATATGGCTTACAAGCAATACAGAACAGTCATCGCATCATAAACCATGTCGAGCCATCGAAAAGATAAATGTCAGAGGATTAACTGTGATCCAGTTTCTAATAGCAGGAACCAAAGTGCTAGAGAAAAAGTTGTACACACTGGCCATAAGCAAATCTTACATGATACTTTTAATCCCTTCTATTCGTTTTCAATCTTTCTTGTAATTTTATTGATACTTGGATTCTCTCATACCTGAACAATCACGCCATTGTGTTTTATGTAGTAAATAGTAGATTAGTAGCCAAGGGCTGTAAGGCATCAATTGCAGCCCGAGATATTTAGGCGCACGAGCGCAGCGAGGGCGCCTATAGTTCGAGGGTGCAATTGGTGCTTACACCTGAGCTAACTATTCTGCTTTACATCTCGATTGTGAGGTAAGTAGAAAAAAACCGGCATTACGCATAAGTTTATAGTGAAATGAGAACAATTTTGAAATTTTAAGGACAGGTGTTTTTTGGGTATGTTAATAGTTTGAGATTGTGATATTTGTTGGTCATGGACAAAATCGTACGGGATGAAGCTTTCTTCAGCAGAAGTTGATGGTTGCGGATCATCTCTTGACAAAGATGTTTCACTTGATGATCTTGTGATCTTCATCACTTGAAGAACTCATGTTTTTTCATAATTTGCACGTAATTAAAAAAAAAAACAAAAACAAACAATATTTAAAGTAAAAGTTTTCTATTCCCGCCTTTTTTCATTAAAAAGAATGAAGTAAAGAACTTTTTAATTTTTTTTTGTCATGAACGAAATTGAGCTTCATCGTTATTTAAAATTGATGACTAATAATACTCACACGAAGACAAGGCTGAATAGCAAAGCGACCTCTTTGGTCATTGGGCTAAATGCATGATGTCCATTGCCAGTATGATGGTTAGATGTACGCAAACTTTTTGAAAGAAAGCAGTGTTTTTTTGTAATAACTTACCGCCCTAGGGCTTTTCTAGCTACATTATTACCCTAGAGCGCTAATTAGTCACCTACAAGCCCCATTTTGAGGTAATAAGAACCTACTTACTGAACATGAGAGATATAAAATATTTTACGTACCTGTTTTACATGATAGTAGCAGAAATTGCCATACATTGAAAGGTTTGTCGCGGCATCTCAATAACACCTGGTAAAAATTATTATCTATTCAATTATTTCGGTGAAATGTATTAATTTCACAATTTGTTAATTGAACTTATTTATTATATGTGGAATACTTCTGTTATCAGTATGGTGAAGTAGTGTAGTAATTACAATGACAACCGTGTCAATACGCCAACTTTAATCGGCACACGACATCCTTAAGAAATACGCTTTTTATGTAAATCTGTATTCATTGGTCGAGCACGAGTGGAGTCTTCCTAGACGTACGTCGATCGTAGCATCAAATGTAGACATAAGCTACATCTCCTGTTGGAAGTATGTGAGCGCCGTAGCAAAGCGTCTGTATTTCATAAATGTTATCCCTGAACCCTGTGTCTGATACAATACACCTCTGTATGTTACAAAATCTTTGACAATACGTATGTCTGTGTATTTTTAAGCTATCGATACTGAGAGAAAAAACGCATTTGGGTAACGTCTCCTAGTAAAAAGAAACATCATATTGCCCCGTAATATCGATTGAGCTATATTTTATTTTTATTGATAGGTAGGGATAATCCCGCCTTGCACTTTAACGAAATAAAAATTAACCTCTATGGCGCTAAGTCCCCTACTTTAGCGCCTACGAAGTAAATTTTTGAAAGAAATACTTTTACCTCGGTTCTTCTCCACGTTTTTCATCAAAACTGATCAAGCAGTTAAGCCTTTAGAGTATAAGTCATAACAAACAATAAGATTTTCGCATTTACAATATTAGCTTGGACAAATCAGTATATCATGTAATGAATACACAATAATAATAGTATCAAAAAAGACACATGTATACGCCGCCTTTACACCCCACATATCCGTCTAGTCATAGGATCAGCATTCATCGATAAAGGGCGAGATTTATCAGCACTCCACCTGACAAGCGTTTTGATTATAGTGTTAGTCTATGGGGCGGTTTATTATATAGAATCGTGGTCGGGCATAGTATACAGTGATGATTTTGGTATTGGGTGACATAATATAGACGTAACCAGTGAATTGGGTTCCTACCCATGAGTGCCTATACTTTAATATCAATGAAAGACGTTGTGAAAACATTCATAACTAAAAAAGGAATCAAAATTTGTGTCAGAATTTCTTTGCTATAAATACTTATAATAACTCGATTTAGTAAAAAAAAATTCCAAAACATTCGTTAAACATAGTTCTAAGTTTACACATGACCTTATTTCTTTTATCACCACGGAACAGAAAATATAGGTTATCACTATTATAAGAATGTAGCCTATTCCAACATTTTTGTGAAGCGTATGTCTCTTATATATGTTGGAGCCAATTTCGAATCAAAATTAATAACGACTCTGTCATAAATATATTTTCTAGATTTACCTTATTATACACATATATTTATAAATGAAAAACTTACAAACGTGTTTTTATAATATTTTACTATTAAAGACTAGTTACTAAAGACTAATTTTAACTATTAAAGACTACTACTAGATAAAATATTAACTTAGTCTGAAAGACTTTCTGACTATATTTCTCGAACTTTCACATGCCTTGATAGGCGCATTAGAGTTACGTCTGCAAGTTCTTTCTTAGAGATGCACTGACTCGAGGTAAAACTAAAAATAAAACGAATGGCTGGCTTTCAAAAGTCTGCATCTGTGCGCATAGCGTGACATGGAACATATTTATTAACGTTTACCGAAGATTTAGTCAATATACCTACATAGAAAATAAATATGCATTTGTATATGTAACCGATGTGGGCAAGAAATTTACATTCAGGTCTTACTTGTAGCCTATTCAAGTCCCACATAAAAGTGGTAAGCCTTTGCTACGATCGCACTGTTATATAAATATACACCACAAAACTGGAAGATGTCCTAAAAGTGAAAAGTAAATATCTGATAAAGTTAATTTACTTTTAGTTTTCTAATAAAACTTAAGTTAATCATTTTGATGTATTATTTTATTACGTCGTTCGGAAAAGGGGGGTCATTAAACTTCTACTTGTACAAATAATTCGTATAGTAAAACAAAACGTTCTAAGTCCGACTTAGGAATTTCCAGATTGGCGAGACGCCAACATTAGGCAGAAAGTAATCTACAAAAGTGTTCGTGAATATATTCTAGCTTAAAACGTTTAATATGTAGGCACGTACCGGTAGCTAGGTTACATCATTTTATTCTCATTAGCACTTATTCAAAAAGACAATATAATAGGAAAAAGAATTTCGTGTAAAGTACCGCAAACGCCTTGTTATCTGTTTACTTTATATTACCTTTAATCTTTTCCCATAGTGTTCGAAATTAAACCATAATTTAACTCCAATATATCTTTCCTTATGATAGTTTAGATGTCAAATCACACACTTCCTTATGCGTACGATGCGCTAAGAACGTAAAAAAAGCTTATCTTGCAAATAAATTATTGAAAATCAACTAGTGCAGAACCGAAAATCGGGCTCAGTGGCGTGCCATTGGAGAGGCCTATATCCAGCATTGGACTCTTGCAGGCTGATGATGATAATGAACTGGTGTAGAAATCGAAAGTTAGCCATTTTCTATTAAATTTCAGCTCTTTCTTTTTCCATAAGCTCGACGAACCAAAAATGTATACACAATATCGTCTTCATTTATTAACATGTAAATATTAATATTTACAAGTTATTTTCTGATGCGGAGATTGCAGACGTAAAGTTTCAGTAGCCAATACTTTACATTACTATATTGCTGTAAAAAACTGAACATTTACTTAAGTGCTAGAGAATAGCCAACCATATTTAAAACTGCCACAGCGTCCTATACCTTTTGTCCATAATTTACTTAACTATATCTAAGCCCAGTAATATTGGTGATAATGATATTGGATATAACATTACAGTAATAACACTTAAGCAAAGACAATATTTTGTAAAAAGCGTACTCTAAATCCCACTAAATCCTAGTCCAAAATCGAACTCAAAAAGGTCTTTCTTTCTCTTAGCGTTATCCCAGTTTCAATCTGGGGTCCGCTTACTAGTCTAACCGGATTTGGCTGAATATTAACTTTTCTACGGAGCGACTGCCTGTCTGACCTCCGCAACCCGAAGCGATAGCGATATTCCATGGTTTAGACTAGTGTCAGTTTATTTAGAAGGTACTGACGCCCTATAACGACTGCCAAAGATCTTCAAGACAACCGGGACCGACGGCTTAACGTGCTCTCCGAGGCACGGGACAAGCGATAATTAACAATTCAATACGCACATAACTCCGAAAAGTCATTGGTGCGCGCCGTGGATTCGAACCCGATACCCTCTGCATAGCAGTCCTTAATATCTCCACTAGGCTATCGCTGCCTCATCGAACTCAAAAAGGTAATAAGGCAATTTTCTTGAAAATCCCTAAACGTAATAATGTGCCGAAAACGTTTTCTAAACTTACACATATTGTGCTCGCGGCAGAATCGCCCGAGTAGCGTACGATCGGAATACTCAATGCGATAGGGTGAAATATCAGAGACTTACAGTAACAATGCCACTTAAATAAAAGATAGTGTGTTATGGCGTTATCACGCGCAAAATAAATATAAAGCCACACTCAAATAAAACCCATGCTAAAGCTCTGTCGAAGTGTAAGAAAGAAACGGTTAGCGAAGTTTAAGCTCCAGCAGCGTGTAAATTTTATGTAGGTATAATTTAAAAGAGGCTGCATTCAAATAGCTAAATAATTTTGTTCAGATAGAACATTTGGGGTGTAGAAAATGGAGTAAATTTATTATTTCAGCAGCGGACAAAGGATTTAGGTTTGCTGAATAATGCAAATAAATTCACCATTCTGTAACATTTGTTGGGAATGTCTTTATTTCTGTAGATTTCTTAAAAGGCCCCAAGACTAATCCCGCTTTTGGCTTTTGAATCCTCTTAAGTTGAACGAACGTTCACTCATACACCTGAGAGTTGTGTTACGAGAATAATGTGTATAGATTATTGATGACAGCGAATGTCAATCATAAATATAGTGAATCAATAGTGAATGTTCTTTTGAAGTCGACCAATTGATGGACAGTTTTCATTTTCGTACGCGTTTAATACATAAATATTATTTACAGATTATTTATATCATCAACAGACATCATCTAACAAATTGATTTAAATCTTAAAAGCATAAATATGAATAGCAAGCAATTTGTACATTCAGTAAAGTTAAGCAACATTTTGGGACCAGTTTAAAATTCGTGAGGAGGCCTTTGAAACTAGGTTTGCACGAATAACTTGCACCATTACTACATTCAGAGGCAGCTTTCCGCATTATCCTCCAAATGAATGTCGAGAGAATCCCTTAAGAAACAGTTTTTGAATCCCAACGGTATTATTTGCTCGGGCAAGACGAACTTCCAGTCATTTAAGGCAATATAAAATATTCTAGGTTGTACGAACTGTTTGATTATATCTACTGAATATATAATGGTTAATTTTTGTTACAGTGCTTTCTTTTTGTGTTACAAATATTTTATTTTATCACGAAAACTTGCGTACGTTATTTACCCAAACAATAATATTATAATGTAAAGTACACAATTTGCAGTGTCGGTAACATTCGTGGCGGTCGTAATGGATCACAATAGCGCTCTCTAGGATGGCGCCCGTGTTAAGCACTCACTTGTCATATGGATAGTGAAGACCGCTATCGGTCGTCTCTTCGACAGCTCTGTAAACCGAGGTTCGGAATCAATTTCTAAGTATTTGCGTCAAGGGTCCAACAGGAAGTAGACAATATGCTTTAGAGAGCAAATACTTGATGTCCTTCGAGACCGATTCGGATCACTAGCCATTGTTTCTTTTAACTATCTCTTAGAGTATCTATTCGTGATTTGATTCAATGTATTTTGAATAGAAAGTAAAATTTCGATTATTTGTTTGCTTGTTGGCCATAATTTAAATTATCACAATAAGTTTTAGTACTGATTTTAAATAGGTAATACATTTCAAATATTTTTGTATTTGTTAATTAGCCACTAATTATATTATTTATTATTGATACATTTGTATCTTATTGAAGTGAACTTCATTTACAGTTTTTTAACAATAAGTAAATTAGGTAATTCAAAAACCCAATTAAACTGGTGGCGAAATACAAACATTTCCGACTAATAAACGTGAGTAGGCAAGTAAGTTTTCTTTGTCATTTATAACAACGACTCATGGTTTTTCCCGAAGTAAGATCGATCCGATAGCCGCCTATCATTTAGGGGAAGAGGCTATAAACATCAAGCAATGCTTGTTTGATTGAATAATAGAAAAGCTGGATGGTAATATAAACACAGTGATGGATAAATAAAACACATGCCCGTACGTGACTTCAGGTATAATTTATAGTAGGGGAGCCCATGAAGGGATTTCGGGATTTAATCGAGCGTCAGATATTGATAGCATCCATGTCCTACATATTTTTAATAAAGTAGGAATGATAATCAGATCATTTGTATAGTGGAGGTAAGATATCAAAATGTAAAAATAAGAAAATTAATCAAGCGTGTTAGATTTTCTAAGGGGATGTTAAGTGAACCTAAATAAAGGTTCTCGTTGAATAATCTGACGATTTAGGTATCACGCAAACTCGTGGCCATTATTAGAAAGTTGCAAATGTGAATGAGTGAGTTCGACGTTTTGAAATACTCAAGCGCGTCAGATTAAAATATATATGCTTTATCCTAACGTCCTAGACGTGCTTAGTCTTAATCTGACGATTATCTGCAGGGATTAAGACAACAGCTCGTTTTAAAAATTTTGAAGGTCTCTAGCCGCTCCCCCCACCGATGAAAAATTATACATTATTTACATTTTTATCTTCTTATCATCTAAGCTTTGCAACCCAATAGGTCTCTATGACGCTCGAGTAAATCCCAATTTAGCATCGTGGGCTCCCCTACTATTATTAAGTTGTTTTGTACGTCACGTTAAATTCTAAACTCATTTTGACCTCGCTACATGAAAAAGTAACATGTGATAAAAGGAGTGATATTTTTCTGACGGATAAATATAAAAAGAAAATGTGCTAACAGTACCTCGATCGACGAATTTTTATTACGACGATACGCTCTAGCCCCTACTACGAGCGAAAATGTTGTGTTTTTAAATCAGTCTGACTTAACTGACAATAAAAATAAAGAGATCAACGGAAGATAAACTTTTTCTTTCGCACCTTTATTTTCTTTTTGATGTCTAAAAAAACATATTTAATACTTCCATTGGTATAGGGCTAAACCTAGACAAATGATTGGTATCGCTTCGCTATACTAGACACCGCGCTGCCTAAGTAAATTAGGTCCATAAGTGAGGCAACTCATTATGACAGTGTGTGTCAAACAAAAGCATCAAGACGCATGCGTGAAGAACTGTGTTGTCAGCTTCTCAACAGTTACCCGAGTAAATGGGAAAATATTTTATCCTGTGATCTAGTGGATAAATTATTGGTCTGAAAATCAGTTTAAAAAATTCTTTAAAAATTACAATTCATTAAAAGCATCAATATATTTGTGTATAGTTTAGGCGTACCGCGTAAGTTCCTTTATGAGAAAAATGGTGGGTATATTATCCAATGATTAGGTCTCATTTTATTACGATGGTTTGTTTTATGTACTAATAGTATTTTGCAAATTATTATCAGAAATAACCATAGAGAAAATAAGGTGTTTACAAAACAGTGCTTTCTATTTCCATGCTACTAGTCCATATAAATTTAGTTACACATTATTAATTTAACATGAATAGTCGTGAAAACTACTTTGAATAAAACAATAATCTTACACACTTAATTGCACATATAATTAGGTAAACCATGTTTCTTGGGAAAGATGTTCAGTTTCTAACAACTAAAATTATTCACTTTATCTGTAAAGGTATAGGTAAACAAAAAATAATATAGAAAAAGGAATTTAATATCGGTTAGATAGAAGAAATAGTAAAATATAACGAAATACAATAACTATAGATTCACATAATAAAAATCTGAACTGTGGGGAAGTTGATTCTTGTCTAGCAGCAACACTGAATGGCGTTTTCGGTTTTTTGTAATTTTATGTTAAAATATCAAAATTATTATTATTTTACTGATAGTATGTGATACCAAAGTCCTTCTTATATTTTGCTGAGTCATTTTTACTCAGGATAAAAGCGCAACTTGGCATTGTACAGCGAATTATTTCCGTAATTAATTTGGTGGATATATGCACCTGACACACGGCTATCAGTGTGACAGACTCAACCATGCCAGCTGGCATGGTTTTTTCTGCCTCATTTTACAAGTATGAGGGCTCCGTCTAGTAGAGCAGAGCGAGACCAATCATTAGTCTATGGGGCTAAACTTTATTTAAATGTTATGTAAATTGAAAAATAAAATCAACCATTAAAGATCCGTCCGGCTAACTTTTGCCAATCCTTCTCAGATGCTTGATACTGTGTAACGAAGCGTAATAGTTCATTTTATTTGCATAAGTTTGGATGCGAAGATTTATGTCCGCGTCTTGTATAATTAGAGATTGAAATTAAATTAGTTTCGTTACTTCTCAACTCAAATGTCATTTCAATTTTTATGACGAATGAATTGAAACAGATTTCTGCTTTATGATATTCATTTATCGGTGGAACGTAGAAGGATATATTATGCCTTAAGACAACCTAAATACCTACTTCCCTACACTAAGCTTCGTATTTATAACTAATAGGGGTTTGCAGTTTTCTGAACTATTTTTATTCCCGATAATAAAGTAAACAGTATTACGAAAATACATTAAGCCAGCCACAGCAGTTTCACTGTGAAAGAGCAGTACTAAGTTGGTCACATAATGGAATTTAGTTTTTGTATGGGGACCAACCCTAAGCCGATTTTTCAAGAACACGAGTACCGTACGTCTTATGAAAATATTGTTATGTGGCATTTCAGACAGTCAATGGTTTACATTTAAATTTAATAAAATTTTTGTGTGCTGGATGAAATTTTAGACGCTTAATGTAAAAAAGTCAGGCACAAACTGGTCAAATCTGGCACAGAACTGAGACGACTGCCAGAGTGTAAGGAGACCTTTTCCCAGCAGTGCAAGAGTATTATAGATTACAAAAAGTAAGACCTGAAAGAAGACTTCTTTGTCATTCTTCAACTAGTAGTGCCTTATAATTGTGATAAAATAGATTATTGTTTAATCTCTTTGAAATTTGAAGATACAGGTAATTAATGTGTAAGTAGTCAATGAGGAACGTTATAATCATCATGTATCATGATGATTATAACGACTATGATGATTAAACTCACTGACTGTAACTTCGCTGCACTATGATTAACGGCCATTTTTAATATTCGATCTATACATGGATTTTGAGATTCGAGATTCGTGTTTGACATATTTTGTATGGAGCTTATATAAAAAACGAATCGAAAATCTACAGATCTATCTATAGATCGAATATTGAACGAACTTCATTAAAATATTATACAGTTGAAAACGTACTCAATACATGTTACTGAGTACATTCTTATGTAAGCATGAAGCGTTTTGCTTCTTCATTTATAATGCGTACGCCGAGAAATTCCCTGTCGCCGCCTCCGTTTCCTACTACAAGTTGATTCTCTGAAATCATATGTAAATAGACGTGGTCTGAGTATATAATATATACACACCTCTTGCTAACTCTGTCAACTTGATCGTAGAATACGGTCACTTTAGGTAAATAAGTAAACATTGTACTATCTAATGCTAAAACTTATTTTCTTTGGATGTAGTTATCCAATAATATATGTTTATGTTCAAAATAAGAGCACAATTTTAAATGATCGCAATGTTTACACTGGCTTGTTTTATTCGACAAACTACAAGAATTGAAAGCAAACAGTACTAGAAGTCGTGTTCAAGACAGTTATTCGTTGCAAAGTGCGGAAACAACATTTCCCGCTCGACATGAACCGAATTGCAGTCCCTCATTGCTTGTTTTCTCATTTTATTATTCTTTCTTTTTGTCGGGTTGGTTACACTTTGCTATAAACTGATTTGAATATTCCCTCAACGGGCCTTAACAATAGCAACCGGTAAATTAAAGAAGGGAGTTTATAAGAAAATTGCGCTCTGAATGTATCTTATAATGTTGTATAAAACATTCACGTGAGAAACGCCGCAAAGTTTTATATTTATGACCTTCGTAGCGTAATTAATGTTAGAATGAAGATTGATTACGTTTCTATACGGCTTTTTAGTAAATCTCTTCAATTTCTTATTCTTTATTGACCAGTTGCTGAAAGATTACACGTTGAATGTTACTAGTACGTATAAGTTAATCAAAGTTCCATTTGTTAAATTAAGTGAGGCGTTTACCAATGAAGCATAGACGCAATTTTTTATTTTATGAAAATTATGTTTGTAGGATTTGATAAATTTAGCCCATTCGTGTCAGAACATAAGTTAAAGTTTCTATTGACAATTGGTAAACTTAAGAGCTCATCGCAGTATTTGTATTCGCTTTATTATTTCTTCGTCGTGGGGAACAAAACGTAAGCAGAGGGTAATTAGGCCCTTAGCAAACATAACAGATACAATGTACAATGTAAAAGCGAATCTGCTTGGTTCGCGGGTGAAATGAACACGAAAGGCTTGGAATATCATACCTTGTACAAATCTGAACACGTGTTGTATCTTTAAATATTACTTATACAATGTTTTCTTAGAGAAATATTTAACGTGTTAACTTGATATATGGCTGAAGTCTCACTCAATAAATGTATTGTTGACTTCGACTACATAGGCTACATACCTAAATGTTTAAGAGTGATATAAGCTTTATTCGATCGGTGTAATTTGCCCGTGTGGTGGTTTAGTCCGTGTGGTGACGGATTAAGAATACGGAATGTCACCACCCCATATCATCCCATGGGTGTCGTAAGAGCCGACAGAGGGAGCATATTATGCAGATAACAGCACTGTAAGAGAAGGAAAACTTGATACAAACCCTATACCAATCCGTTTGGCCAGCGTGGTATAGTAGGCCAATTCCTCCTTTCAAAGGAGAGGCCTAGTCCAGCAGTGGACTATTAAAGGCTGATGATGCTGATGTAATTTGCTCTGCATGGATATCAGAGAAATCATCTGAGTTTTATAAATATAAACAAATACCTAGTCCTGATCACAAATTCAGTAGTATAATCAAGTCTCAAGAGTTATAGAAATATTGTTGATTTATCAGTTCCTTGGTGATAAATTTTATAGTATTGTTCCTAATGAACGAAAAGTGAAACTAAAACTTAATATGTAACTGACCAATAAATAATGCATTATTGGCCACTTACAGCAAAACATCGTGATGTCAGAAAAAGTTTAAATAAATATAGATATCGTCAAAAAAATATCTCCAAAATATTTTACGAAGATAAATAATAGTGTTGCGCCATATAGGCGTGCGATAACACTGCACACTTTTTTTATATTGAGTTTGCAGTGCACATGTTACGCTTCTAGCGATAGTTAGTTGTAAATAATATTAGACGTCAGCATGCCACGGTAGCATCAACCATACTAAAATTATGAATGCGTTTGTTGTGTTTTTACGCTAAAACTACTTAACCAAGAATCATGATGTTCATATTATGTTGTCTAAAGTATATGATAGAACCTAGAGTACCTAGAGTATTCTGTGCGAAAAAAAAAGTTTTAAACTAACGGCCTGTTTGGTGAAGCAATCATTTCCATTGTAAGACACCATAAAACATCATAATTCCTGCTAAATGTTATATAATGTTAGTATATTATCATGGTTTCTATGTACATACATACATGAACAGAACTACCCCTTGAATTTCCTCGTGTGATATTCACGGTGTAGGTATATTATAAACTTAAACAGTCCACTTTGAAATTTGTCCATTTAGTCTTAAGTTTTTTGTAAAAAAATTATTCCTTAACCCTTTTATAAGGTGTGGCGGGTCGTAGATAATATGCAACTTCCATTCGTCAATCTGAATTGTATCATCTGTAACATTTAAAATATATTAAGAGAAATAGATCAAATATTTTCAGTGAAAACTAAAGACAAGTTGTAATGTAAGCTTACCAAGATTTTCATCAGACAAAATTTGTTGTCGCCGCGTGTTTGTTTGTAAATTCTTCAGGGCAGCTTGAAATGCTGTGCCCTGGTCACACACCAGTGCCAGTGGGATCAGGCCAGTATTTCCAACAGCACTGATTATGCTGGTTAAAATTGCCTTTAACTCCACTCCAGAAGTGGCTCCTTTGCAAAAATAATAGGCTATAGGCTGTTGCCAATTAAGTACGACCCCCCGCAACATAAACACAAGAGCGTGGTCAGCAAAATCATTTGATGTGCTATTTAACTCGACAAATCCATTAATAATATCCTTATGTTTGTCATAAGATAACGCTGCCTCCAATGCCACTTCATCGAAGAGGATGGAGCAATATTTTTTTTTCTCATCCCAAGTATGGACCTGAAATCAATATTTATTATACATATATTGCTTTAAATATGTGCAAAAACTTACATAATACTTCAACTACCTTTTATCACCACCATCTCAATATCATAATAAGAATTACCTCTTTTTTTATTGCTTCAAATATCTGGGGATTGATCCCTGCTTGAATATCCAATTTAGAAATAAATTTGTTCAAAGTATGTTTTGATGGTAAAATAAATATTCTATGTAGAAATCTATAGCATTTCGGACTTTGTTTCATTATAGCCATTGCTATCAATTTCTCGTCATCAGTAAATCGCCGACCCCTAGCTTTTCTCATGGACTGTTTAATTTGCATCCACAAAAACGTTTTTGCTATTGGATTCAGTTTCTCCGTGAGCTTTATAAAAGATTTTTGTTTTGAAAACTTTAAAGCCTTTTTTGCTCGTAAATTGAAATTAAGCTGCCTTCTTGATTTCACGTATTCTTTGTAGAGTTTAGTACAATGCGGCGACAACTTATTCTTCCTGTAAATAAGACGATGTCGACTCTTCTTAGGAGTACCACAGACAGGTTTATCTGAAAATAAAAAGGCAACTAATTAACATAATATATCAGCGGTAGCCGAGTGGATATACCAACAGACTGCAATGAAGATGGTATCGGGTTCGAATCCACGGCGCGCATCAATGACTTTTCTTTTTAATTATCGCTTGTCCCGTGCCTCGGAGAGCACGTTAGCCGTCGGTCCCGGTCGTCATGAAGATCTTTGACAGTCGTTACAGGGTGTCAGTACCTTCTAAATAAACTGACACTAGTCTAAACCATGGAATATCGCTATCCCTTTGGGTTGCGGAGGTCAGACAGGCAGTCCTTCTGTGGGAAAAGCTAATATCCAGCCAAATCCGGTTAGACTAGAAAGCAGACCCCAGATTGAAACTGCGATAACGCTAAGAGGATGATCATGAAAATTAACATAATAATTATATCAATTTGATTTTCAATTATGCTTTACTCTGTTTCTTTAGATAATTTATAAATCAGTAGCATTAAATGTAAATATTGCAAATGCATGTAAAGAAGCAGTAGATATATTTTTATAAAATATGTGAATGCATTTAAATAGCAACCTGATGAGAAATTAACACGACGATATCCAGATGTCGAAGGCAAAGGCGAAATGGCGTCCACTATCATTTCTGTAACAATAAATATTCAAATATTACATTACAATATAAATTAATAAAATATTTCGAGTTTTGGCTTAATATAAATTCTACAATAGAGGTATCTATAAATTTCAATTATATATAGCATTCATGTTCAGTATAACAACATATTCAGGCACCTCATGCGCTTAGAGCCTCACTGTAGCGCCTCTGACATGTTCATGGAGGCAAGACTGAACACATTCAACGCCATTCAGAGAGGCATTCAGGTATTATTATATAATATAATTAACATAAAGCTATGGAATAACATTTCTAATAAAATATTTAATGTATTGTACCATATACAAATCTACAGATTTTGGAAATTTATTTATTAATTTCACTCTATACAATAAAATTATAATTATAGGTTTGTCACTTATGTGATAATGTGGAAATCTCTTTCATCTTTTATATATATGTCTGATTTCAATGGCATTCTTAACTGAAGTTAATCCATTGTGAATTGTAACTAAATAACTTTAGCAAATTTGCTTACTATAAAATACAAAACAATTTTTATTATTTACCTGTAGGTTCTATGACCTTGTGTTGACATTCTGATGTAAGTGGTTGCATGGATGAAATTGTGCCCTCATCAGTTTCTGAAATGATAGGTGTTTTATTATTTTTAATAATAAATTACTTAAATAGGATATTTTTCTAAAAAGTAATTCTCAACATATTTCAAACATTGCACTACCTGAGAGTTACCTACTGTTATTGTATAAGTGTATAATAGTTTTAATATTCATAACATTAGCGAATGCATGTTGTTATGTATTGAAAAAAAGGCAACTCAAGTAATCAGGTGGAATACTTTAAAAGGCCAAAATTAATGCAAGAAAAGAAAAATTAGAAACAAAAAGACTGGTTGGATTATAGAGTAATCCAACCAGTCTGACAAGTATGGGTTATTTACCTCTAAGAATTCTTTGGGAGAATCATGTGCAGCAGATTGACTAGGTATACAGGTAGTCATAATGTATAGGACACTTACCACTACTAATGTGTTTGGTCTTTGCAACTTCCATTTTACAATATGTGTGATCCACATGGCGTCTTTTTCTAGAGTAATCATGATCAATCTCAATATACTCTGAAAAAATCAAACAGTTATGTATATTACTTTAACAATAAGATAGGCAAAAGAGATAGTAAATATATATATCCATACATAAACTCACACTTGTCTCCCAGAGGGTAGGGAGAGACTACAAATACAGACTTCCATTTGCTACGATCCTAACATATCCTTCTTGCTTCATCTACTCTCGTAACATTCCTCATACACACTCATCGTTTTAGGATACTTTTAACCTGATCTTTCTTTAGAAGCTTCCCAACCTGATCAGAAAATGTTCAAACGCTGTAGTAAATCTATTCAGTAAATAAATTTACTAGAGCTTTTGTCAACTGCTGTTATTTAAAATCATGCTTCTTGTTAAGTCTGTGTACAAAGTACATTGCAATTATATGTGTGGAAAATTTGATTGCATGATTATAGCATAAGGGATCTAGCATAGATGTGTCAGGATTATAGCTAATGGAAGTCTGTGGTCTCTGCCTACCTATCTGGGAAATAGGCGTATACATTATTAATTATACGTACCAGATTTGTCGGGTAATGAAACATCCGTATTTGGAACACCACTGGCTATCTCGAGAGAAGTAAACAACGTTGGATAAGCGTCCTGGCAAAGACGAACTCTATCGCACGTTGCAGAAAGAAACCTCTTCTCGAAATGCTTTTGGCACACAAACTGTTTACGCAGTTCCTGAAAGCTCAAGCTTCGCAATCTTTCACAATTAATGTACTGCAACCACTTTTTGAGTCCTGTCTCACTTTTTGGAAACATGTGAAAACTGACATCCTTTCGTCTACTAGCACATGTAACAACACAGCACTTGTTGTACATGATGAAAGATGATATCACAGCTTCAGAAATTGAGAGGATAAGTTACGGAAATAAATCAACGCAAAACTTCACTCGATCAACTTTGAAATGATATCACAGCTTCAGAAATTGAGACGATAAGTTACGGAAATAAATCAACGCAAAACTTCAGTCAATCAACCTTGAAACTGTTATGATAAAACTGTAATAATTGTCAAAAGTTTGACAAATGTCAAATTGACAGATTAGCAAACATGGCGGTAGGTTCCAGGGGTTCGGGGCGGGAGGTAACTGTCAAATAAGATATGTGAGTACCATAGACTAAGGTTGAAATATTTTGTATGAAGATTACCTGCCGTGACGCCTAGACAGGCACTGATGAACGGCCGGCGAGCGATATAATGCCAACATTTTGACTATTTTTTTTCTTGGAGAAAAATGATAACGAAATTACGAAATCTGTTTTTACCATTTATTTTAAAATAAAGAGCTGTTTCTATTGATAATACTTTCACATAAATTCATTATTGAATCTCTAAGCAGTACACGTTTAAAATTGTGATTTAGTGCCATGTTTGATTTTTTTTTATCGAGCCAATCATTCCAAATCGTGTTTCTATCTTTACGAATTACTAGAATATATGTTCAACTTTTAAACTTTAATTTTTATTCATTAAAAATATCATAGTTCATGGGACTTTCAGACGTTCAAAAATCTTAAAAAGTACTGCAACCTCGCCTTAATACATAATAAACATTTCTTTTATCGAAAAACAAAAACAATAGTTATTTTCACCACAGCAGCTCAAACATGCCGCTTTTGCTGCGAGACAACAGTGAACAAAACGCGATTTTGATTCGAGGGTGAGGCAAAGTAGCTTTTTAATTTTTCAATCTTCAGTGCCACGAATTGACATTGTTCAGCCATAAATTTTAAACATTCGAATTTTACTGTTTTCTGTCTCTTTCACATGCATATAAAAAAGCGAGTGAAAAAAACAAACCCATCGAAATTCGATTTTGGAATCCGACTTCAAAGAAAACGCTTGCTCGGGACTCAAAATCAGCACTCGAAACAAAAAACAACTTTGCTCTCTTGTTGCACAAATAACTATTAACTATTGTGCAACAAGAGAGCAAAGTTGTTTTTTGTTTCGAGTGCTGATTTTGAGTCCCGAGCAAGCGAAGGATTCTATGATTGATTCACAAGCGTAGCGAGTGAATCAAAGTTAGAATCCTGAGCGTAGAGAGGGACTCAACAGCACGAGATACAAAAAACTTTGCTCTTGTGTAGCACACATAATTTTTCACCACAGCAGTAAGAACACATATTACCTAAGAGACATAGAAATGAACAGGAATAGATTGAATTCTGTATGAATCACTTGTTGATTTAACTCTTCTGGTGTTAAAGTACAGTCATCATCGCTAGTTTCACTCATCTTTTTAGATTATTTTATATATTAATATAATTTAAGACGTTACGCTATACTGTATCAGCATCAGCAAAATTTTTATTCCCGCTACTTTTTTAAATCGCGTTTTAATACCGCGTCCCTGATGTTTATTTTTCAATTAGTGTATCATTGTTGTAATTCCAAATAAAAATATATTGGTTAAATACTTAGGGTTATTTTTATTAAAATCCAATAATAAATTAAATATATAAACAATAACATATAAAAAAGTAAATCTCTTTTTTTATTTGCGTTTCCGAAGGTGTTTTCTTTGAGGTCGAATTCCAAAATCGAATTTCGAATTCGAAGGAGTTTGTTTTTCACTCACTTTTTATATGCATGTGAAAGAGACAGAGCACAGTAATATTCGAATGTTTCAAATCTATGGCTGAACAATGTCAATTCGTGAAACTGAAGATTGTAAAATTAAAAAGCTACTTTTACTCACGCTCGAATCAAAATCGCATTTTGTTCACTGTTGTCTCGCAGCAAAAGCGGTATGTTTGAGCTGCTGTGGTGAAAAATCTTAAAATTACTACATACAATTATCACAGATTGTCAGACATTGGGTCTTTTAATTTGGGTAATCCTAAATAATCATCAAGCTTTTGATCATATTAATTAAATAACCTAAAACAGAACTTACTATATAAAATCATTATAGATAATCAGATAATTGGTCTTTCGATTTAAACAGATAACAGAAACATAAGCAGAACTTCAAAGGCTAAATAAAATTTAAATAACAAATAAAATAATCATTCCTTAATAATCGACTAGATAGAAAAAACATTGTTTTCTAATTTGGACAAGTTACTTATAGCCTAGCTTTTCTAAACAGTGACCAACTGTAATTTTCCCACTGAGAAGTTGGTCAGTTACATGTTGGTACCACTTATCGGTTAAAATTTCTTTTGTTAAACGTCGTTTCGAGTTTGACGTTTCGACACTGTTGATTTTCACAATTTGCAAATTAGCGTCGTCTTTTAAGGCTTTTAAAAGCTGGTATAAATTTGAATTTTTCGGTAAACAGCTGTTGAGCTTTTTATGCCAGGATTCCACAGCATTGGTTGTTCGATAACGTTGATGGTAGGCACACCAAGTATCCACGAAACTTTCATCTTCCAGCCACTGTGTTACTATGTAATCGTTGAAAGTTTGGATTTCTTCTGACTCCGGACTGCCTTCCATTATATAGCACCATCCGTCTGAGATATATTGTCTAGGTAGCAATGATAATAAGGCTGTAGTCGCTACATGTTTGCGAAATCGTTTATTTTAGTTAAATTCACCGCTTTAGCTTTCTTCCATACGTTATGAGTAAAATGAAAGTAGCATCCTTTTACTTCAACTGAGGGGAAAACAGTTGATATGGCATTCATTGCTGCTCGCTCAAAATCTGTCATATATTTCAGTGGGTTCCATTCTGGGATACATTCCTTTAATAAATGGAATAGTTTAAGGTAGATATCTTCATTTTTTCTATTCAGAAACGCATATAATAACCCCCCACGTGATTACAGTACGCACGGTCGTGCTCTAATTTTGATGGTCCGAAGTGTTTGAGGCACGCACGGTCATGCTCCATTAAAAATCGTTCTATTGGTCGCGGTTTTTTCACGTTTTTTTTTTACTTAAACCAAGAAACGAAAGCAGTTACTATTAGAATAATTAAAATTCTATGCATTTAAATCGTTTTAGAAGGGTGAGGGAAAAGAAACGCGCCAAAAAATATTGAAATATAATTATCTGTGTCTCAGCTGCGAAAGCGTCTGCCATTGTTGTGTTTTTATCCGCGATCTTTAAAATAAAAGTTGTCCTGTGGAAGAAACCGGTGAATATTTGATAAAGATACTTATATAGATTTACTCAGAAATAAATAAATATTAATTGTGAAGTGACATTATTCGTGACAAAGACAAGAAATACAGTGATAAAAGGCAAAAACTTTTTAGAAGGGCTATTTCTACTCTTGAAAATCGCTATTTTCGTAAGTGTTTTATGATAAATATTCTTTTAAAATTTATGAGAGACATAAAAGTACCCAGATTATTTATCTGAAAACATATTTTAGCAACTAAATACTAGCATTGTTGTAAATTTTCACTGTTATCGTGTTTCAAATGGTAAATAATTCACAGCCACAGTGTTCGTAACAGTAACATGGCTGCCTGGCACGGCGAACTTTTTGTTACGCGTTCGGATTATAATTTTTTTAGTGGCGTTAGATTCGTTTGTTACAAATTAATAATGTATTGTGTGAAAACCTAAAGGTATATGTGATAATGTTTTTGTGTTTATGAACCAAACAAGTAATGAAATTCATTAATATGTGATGAAATGTTTGTGTGAACGAGTGAAAAAAAACAAACCTCTAAGTTTGTTAGCTTGTTTTGCCGGAAAAGTGAGTATTTAGTAGTAATTCATGTTATTATTATGATAGCTGACTTTATAACCAACACAATGATATGCAATTTATGTGATACAATTATATTAAGGTGTCATAATTAATTTTTTCCGGTAACCTACGCCACTGAAAATTTGCAGCAACGTGACCTTTCGCACTTGTGGCACTTTGCCTTTAGTTTGATCGCACCTCAAGGGATAAAGGTACTATTCGTGTGTGCTCTTCATCACTCCCAAGATCTCCATGGATAGTGTATAGTTGAACGAATGGTTTTGGGCAACAATCAAAAGTTCCATCACTTAAATAAAATTGAATCGATCGCATATGATTCAGTACATTTGTATCTGCGAAAATTAATATTCGAGTATCAGAGGTCTCGTCATAATGATTGACTAGTAGGAAATCTTCCAATTGAGAAGGAATTTCTACTTCTTGAGCTTTTTTGCATCTTATTTTTGATATACCAGCTTGTTTATTTCTAGCATTGTACAATGCTGTTTTTATTTTTGTAAACGTCGGAAGCTTTTTAATAGATCTAAGCCGGTGTCGTTAAATTCCGCTTTAAAATTGTTGTAAATATTCGGAATTGGAGAAAATGATGATGATAGAACTTTTTCTCGACAATCATGTAACTTCTGTGCCATAATATTATCCAATTCACTGGGATCACATTGATGATGTTTCTCATTAGTAATGTTATTACCCTAAAACAACATAAACGATGATTAGAAATTAACACTAATGACCGTAAAAATAAAAGACGCCAGCAATAACATTACACGTAATAACTACCTTAATGTTAACAGACCCCGAGCAATTCTTTCGCCAATTGACACATCGCCATATGCTCCACCCAGTTTTATACTGTTTCTTCTTAGTGTACTGGTGACCAGCTCTTAGTAAAACTATGCCACCATTTCTATTTATGTATTTTAAACTATTAGCAATTTCAGAGGATGTCGACGGTTGATTACCATCTTCAGACATTCTGTAACGGATATAAATATAATATGAATATTTAGTATATGAATTATCATAATAACATCACAAACATATTATATAATATCGTACAAATTGATATAATATACGAGTACCTAAGATTTTAAATAACTAAAATAAAATGTTAATCTAAAGCTACTTACTTTGTTGGAAGAACACTTTTACTTGACACACACTTTACGCAGAACAGAGTTTAAAAATAGACTAACACATTCACATTGATAACCCTTTGCTCGCAGTCAAAAAACTTCACTCATCCGTGATTGGTTATTCCAGCATTGTTAAACAATGTTCGAGTCGATAACAATATAGCACAATGCACACCCATATTTTTGCAGTTAGCAACTATTAAAAAGGGTTCTAACCGGGTGCGGTGGTTTGGTCAAGACGAAAATGTAGAATAGTTGCTTTTTTAAACTAACATATACGTCTCCATTACGATAAATATGACGCACATAATGTATTTCAATAAACCCTAACAGTCTTATTAATAAACTAGGATTAGCGTCAGAACAACTTTACTCGAAGACTTAAGCCAAGATTAGGCAATTATGGTATTAATAAACTAGGAGTAAGGACGGAGTTAACTGTTCATAATTTACTCCGGGAATAAAAGTTACTCCGCGGAGACCCATGGTTTAACGCTGGAGTAAGCAAGGAGTAAGCATCTATTTGTCACGGGGTGCGGTAGACTAGATCGAAACTTTACCTGAAAACTAAAACATAAAAAATAAAGATTTCGAGTCGACAACATATATCCGCAAAATTTGGATTGTCGAGTATTTTGTTAATTTCTAATGCTTCAGACAGTATTTGAAATTATAATAATAAAAAAAGACAGAAAAGTCACTGTCACCGAATAACAGTCATGTTGAGTATCTACTATGTAGTTTGTATACCATGTGTAAATACTTCTTGCAGTTATATATATTTCTTATCGGTATAAACAGTTTGTTTAAACGACAATGATTATTAAAGTATCCCAATGTCTATTATGAGAGAATTGTGTTACTTCGAATTTACGCGAACGAAGCCGCGGGCAAAAGCTCGTAGATTTATATTGTATTTCCAACTTTCATTGAGATTTATATACATAACCCAAAGATATATTCACATTTGTTTGGTGTTCGTTAGAGTACTTACTAGTATCTGATTTTGTAATTTTATTATTGTGGGTTAAAATTAATAGAGATTATTTCATTGAAGGTTGCCAACCAACACAAACGCTTGCCCTTGCAAAGGGTAGAAGTTTGTACGGCAGAAATTTACCTCTTGGAAGTAAGAACGCATGCGCTATGATAATTGAGTGCGCTGTGCGTATATCTGTCAGTACTGACACATCATACAATATAATGCCATATTGTGCACAGTGATTACATTATTCGCATATATAAACTAATAATTATATAAGTACTACGCTTAAACGGCTGAAACAGTTTTCTATACTAATATTATAAACGCGAAAGTGTTAATAGATATTATTTATTAGATAATATTATATTGGACATGTATTGGAACATGTTTGTTTTTGTTTTTCGTGTGAGTGTGTGGCCAACTCTGGTGTCGGAGTTTTCAGACCGCCTAAAGGCCTCCGACATGGCCTAACGACCCTTATCTTTAGACAAGAGCCGGGACCGACAGCTTTACGTGCCCTCCGAAGCACGGTAACGCTCAGATGAAAATGCCACACACGGTCACCCATCCAAGTGGCAACCTGTGCAAGCGTTGCTTAACTTTGCCGATCTGTTACGAACGGCAAGCCAAGTCTCGCTATGAGCGCTACATGGAACATGGCTTTGACATTTGACTGTATGCAAGGCGATGTTATTATTTAGATATAATACTATGTATAAAGTGTCATGAATACCTACTGACCGAGCTACTTTGTACCCAATACTTTCTGAAGTCTTTAGAATAATCAAGAGTGTCTTCCCACAACTTGAGACTAAAAGTAGATTTGTGTTACCCCGAATTTAATGCGTGCGAAGCCGCGGGCAAAAGCTAGTTGTCAAATAAAAGTGTTTAATAAAAAGTTTTTATTCGACCAGGTCATTTTGTTCATTCTTTTTACTTTTAATATCAGTGGGTTGCCATAACGTATACCTTAATCTCAGGGTAAGAATAGTATTGTTACTCCGAACTTACTTCGTATTTATTAATACCGTTATTAACACGTAGCTATTCCATAACTAATCCAGAATTAACTACCCCCGGTGTTACTTTAGAGTAAGAGAAGAATAAGCATTTTTTATTAATAAGACCGTTAATGTATATATTTTGTTGCTGACTGTCCCAAAAATCAGTTAATAGGTAACTAGAGTATCCGACCGGAATAAAATATTTAAATATATTTGTGATACCCTACATAGTGGATCAGACCGGAATAACTCAATAAATCAAATGAAAGGCGGAGTAATGACTTAATAAACATTCTAGCCTCTGCTTTAAAAAAATAATTTCAGACACGGATTATAGTTTTAATATTTAGTCCTAACTTATAAAAGTATCCCCAAAATATAACATACAAAAAAGCCTACGCTTTTACAATAAGGATTACAGCAATAATTCGGTACCTGCCTGTTTCTTCAGCTATGCGTGCATAGTGTTGCGGTGTGTCCCGCCTTCTAGGGGACTATCCATTTCGTGGTATGTCCTTACTTCAATTATATGTTATTACTGTCTGCAATCAAACAGTAGTTACTTAGCTTTTGGTTTAAAGCTATAAATTAATAAATCAAAGATGACCGATCGAATCAAATGTACTCGCCTCTTTATTACTACTGCGACGAGACTGCAGCCGAGTGCTATCGAGAGAAATCGCTACATTGCATTGGTAAAAACAGTATGTGATTGTATTGTTTATAGCTGATTGAATCAGGAGTTACTAAGCTGAACGCCTGGTATTTTTCTGGAACCCATTCCTATATATCTGTTTCATCAGAAAAGTTCGGTTTTGTCTACGCATTTTTATCACATGTTTGGGGTGGTGAACTCTAGGGTAGTGGTGGATTCCGCTTTCATCAAATTCTACTGTAAGTTTCTACGTATCTAAACTGCATGGGACATAAGTTTTCTCGTTGTGTTTAAATTTATTAATGCAGTTCCATAACTGCACGCCGCAGCTTTTGAATATTTCTTCTAATCAGGAAACTAATCTTCTCAATACAATGCTAGGAGGACTACTGTTTCTAACATATAAATGCTTGTGTTAGACAAGGACCACAATTTATAAAGTAAGTTTTATGAATACCTGTTCGATGAGGTTGCCTGTAAATAATTGAGCTCAAGGCATATTTGTATTTATTTTATTTTATGTAAGAACTCTGTCAGGAAAAGCGGTATTTTTTTAGCCAGGGCCAGATTTTTTTAAATACCCGTTCGCTATAGGTATGTATATGTTTTAACATGAAAAATTTGATACAAAATAGTTTTCATCCAATTATCAGATCGGTGAAGGTCGCTCTTCTAAGGATCTTACGACTAATAGTAGTTACCATAGAAAATACTAATATATTGCAGTGGTTTTAATGGTAAGTAGAATTATTTATGATAGCATTGTATAAAATAAAATGCATGGCAATATACAAGCAGTGAGCTGTCGCGAATAACAGGACCGATATAAATAGCCAAACATTTGTTAACATTATAATTAGTAGCAATTTTCTCGATTCAATTTTCCCTACAACATTATTTAATATGATTATCACAGGCAATAAAAGTCTATGGGTTAATTGTCAAGCTACAACAAAGAGAAATAAAATCCTACAAACGTTTCTATTTAGAGAATAATCGCTACAACGTCTTTGGCTTTAACACAATTCACAAATATAATTCACTGTGGCAAATAGACGAAAGGAAATTACAATAAAAGCCCACATACATTTAATTTGGCAGTAGGAAGTAAAGCCATACGTTGCTTTAAAGACCCTCAAGGCAGCTTGGCCCAAATTGCTTTCATGTCGATACAAAATCAATGAACTGACGTATTCCATAAAAGACAAAAATAGATACTGGAACATAATTATAGGATAAACTCTCAGGTGCGTTCGAAACAGAAATGTGACAAATTTGTTCAAAATAAAGTTTCAGTTTAGAAACTACAAACTGCAACGACTGTGCGAGAATCAGAGCATAAAATGAGTCGCTATACCAGACTTTTGCGCTCTTGTACAACTGTACAAGAGCGCAAAAGTCTGGTATAAATGACAAAGACGGAATAACTTCTAGAATACTTTGGTGCCACTTAATTAATTTTAGAGATACCTAAAGATAATTTGTGGAGATAACGGTTTCGCTCCACCTGTCTTCAAGAAGAGCAATTTAGAATTCTGTACTTTCATTTTTGATGCGACAGTTACTTACTATGTTGTACTCAGGATAATCAATATCATATAACAAGCGGTGCACCTAAGTTGGCGTGTATGAACCTTACCTTTTTGGATTATATATTTTCTAATTTTTGAAAGATGTTTCCTGTTAAGCCTAATAGGCCTATCCCAAAGCTCTCACATGGGCTGATCTTGTACCGTTCATCCCTATGGTTGAATCATCACAGCAGAGGTCTTCGCAAGGCGAACTGACGATTCTGTTCGCATTAAATATTTTTTTCTTTAATCTATACTACATCCACACTATAGTGCATTATAGATGTACCTAATGCACAACCAACATAAGTATTTTATCATTACAAATTCTAATATTCATAAGGGACATACAAATAAATGTAAACACAGAAATTCAGCTTGTAAAACACGAGTGTAACGAATTTTTATTCAATATTAAATATAAAATGCAGTTTTTTATTTCTGGAGTCATTAAAAACGTACAAATGAGCCAACTTGTGAGATTTCTGTTAACTATGATGCAGTTTAATATTTTTTTAATAAATTTTGGTTACGATCTGCATTTAATAATTTTAAATTACTGTTTTGTATTTGTCTCAGGTTGAGAGATGAACGGGAGTAATAGACTAATATTAATCTAATCAAACTCTTGTTTGATTAGATTAATATAAACTCTTGTTTGATTAAATTAATATTTATTTTCACGTTTATTATAATTATCGAATGTATTTGTTAAAAATATTTATAAATATTAACGTTTCATTAGAATTATTCTGTAAATTAAGCAACTCATCATTGTTTGTGTTATGCACGCCAAACAAAAAATATAATCACGATGGCTGACGATGGCGAGGCGTTACAATGTACTGTTTTAGTTTAGATTTTACTGTTACTGTGGTGTTTTGGACATATGGTATACAACCAAAGAGATTGGATAATATACATAGAGACCGTCCTAGTACTCCCAAATTGAACACAGTCAACTGACGTGTAAGATACAATTTAGACAATATTATGCCATCAAATTATATAACCTTCGTGATTTTTTCTTTTATAACAGTTCTATCATGATTTTGAATTTAGTCGTATAATATTTATATCGACTTTTCAAGTGTTGTAAAAATCTTATCGATATGTCTATCCACCGTATATTTTTACCTCGTTATTTTTAAGCATTTTACTGCGGTATGTTTTTATAGTAATGACAAATGGCTCCTCCCTTCTAAACATATCAGTGTGAGTGCTTAAATAATTACTTGCTATTATTTAAACTATCAGTAACAGTAATGAATTCCGAAGCTTGTTAGAATCCATCATATTACAAAAAAAAAAATGCACCTATAGAAAAAATCTGATCTTTCTTCACAAAGACAGTAATATTTAAAGGACAGTAATTTGAAGGTTTGATAAGAATTGTCTGCTTTCATAGTCACGACTACTGAGTGGATATGCATCAAAATAAGGGAATCTTCATTTGAAAGAAATGTTGTTAAATGTCATCTACCCAGAGACCAAAACTTGGTTGTTCTTGTTCGACTAGTGGACTAATAATGTGCCGATCCCAAGATAAAATCGAAGGGCTAGTCTAGCCACAATTTTTTTCTCTCTAAATATTCTGTGTGTCACATGTATGACCGAAAAGTGTCCGATCCCGCACATACATTTTTTACACATAGATTTGTATTACCTACACTATGTAATGAGAAAATTTCAATAAAGTGATTATTGTTAATAACAAACCTTTGTACACTATTCAAGGTTTTGTCTGATTTATCTATTTTAAGTAAATTTTTATGTTTTTTGCTTGATAAAATTCATGTCGACTATCTCCTATCCTTGTAAAGAATTAATTTGGATATGCCATTCTCAGTTATCATAATGCTTAAGCTATGAGTTTTGCTTTTATCTTAATTATTTGCTTTGTCTAATAAAAATATGTTATTGAGATTAGAGAGAGAGTAGGGGGTGATGATTTATTTATTTAATATTTATTAATTCCACTTACAGCTTTCATTACAGCTGAAAAAGTAACTATAAATAAGTATAAATAAACATTTATGCCGAGGGTGTCGTATGAGGCGACTAAGAGAAACAAGAGAAGGAAATCTCGAAATAAAACCCTATACGAATACGTCTGGCTAGTGTGGTACTATAGTAGGCCAAACCTCCACCACGGAAGGTTAAAGACCAGTAGTGGACATGAAAAGGCTGTTGATGCGTAAAGAAAAATACCATGAAAATTAGAAAATAACGCCTCGAAAGATTATGTGCTACTGAGTACCCATTTGAAACAAAAATATATAAGTTCAGTTTAAAAATGCAAGTTTGTGTAATAATTATTTAAAGACTGTCCATCAACTAGCGTTCTGACTGCTGTGGACATAAAGTTACGGAATTTAAAATGTATAACATATAAATAATATACTTTACAAGTCCGTTTGATTTTGAACCTATATTGAAACTTTAATCAATATCGATAGCGGATTTGCTCAGTCACTATTAAATTAAAAAGTTACGATATTTGTGTTCAAATTGTCTTTAGCCCTAACTGACAAACATAGTGCCATCTTCTTCTGGCAACTCTAATTTATCATATGAGTGAAGAGTGTAGCCATATTCAATTTGTTCTTAAAAATATCGTTCCTTCCATGCTTCAGTTATTCTTCTGTGTATACAACCTAAGATGCATTTTTTATTCATGTTTGGTGACAAGTAGGTCATACATAAAATTTATTAAAAACGATAAGTTTGCATTTGACAAAACAACAGAAATACATTATTTTATTTTCTCGGAAAAGTTCACAATGTTGAATTCTTATTACATATTAGACATGAAAATATTACGGAAACTCGTGCTTCAACGACTATATGAGGCAACCGAATTTCCGAAAACTGTATGTAGGAAGCGTCACCTAACCTTGGGAGTGACTTTATTCACTTATTAGTGCAATCAACTTTGCAGTAGTGGACTACGGACGAACGGCTGGTTCTTGCCTGTATAAGTTCGTTCTAGTGCACTATAACTGAAAATATGCGTTTTAAGCATGATTCAAACTATTTATAGTTCGTTGAAAAGTGAGATATAATGATGAGAATAAATATGACTGCCTTTTCAGTAATATAATATATACCTACTACACCCTCGGCACCGCCTGTGTGAATCATGCACAGCATCCTTTTTTAGGAATCAAACTATCTATTAGTGAAAACCATACAAAAATCCGTTTGGTAGTTCTTGAGTTTATCGCGTTTACACAAACAGACAGGAAGTAAACGGGACTTCATTTTATACTATGCGTAGATGATATCAAACTCTGTATATTATTTTTATATTAATATTCCGTATATTGAAACTTCGATACGAGATCGCATTATTTACAAATTCGACAGCGTGGTAATAAGAATAGATTTGTCAACGGATATTTTATGCCGCACACACCTGCCGAGAGTAAAGTCTGCTACCCTAATGTTATTAATGTTGCTATTTGTCACATGTTTTACGGTTATTTAGTTGTTAATAGTGTTACGGACGGGGTAACGGGATTGGAAGGAAACACCGAGTAGCACTGATGACACTTTATTCGACTTCACACCCACGACGCGTCGTTCAATTTCGACGCGGGCAGCACCAACACTAGCGTCTTTTGCACTGCACTTCACTGCACTAAACTGCACTTCAATGCTTTTACTTCACTTTATTTACTACTACTTATTTCTCCCTTTTACTTTTTCCTCTTCTTCCACTTCTCAACTTAAACTGGCGCTCAGCGCGTCAACACCACCTGTTATACCCCTAGGAATGTTCTAGATCTACTAATTTCGATTGTCATTTCATCATTCAATTGTTTTTCCCTCTCCTGTCTCTTTTTAACCTTTCCATTCTTTCCTGAAGTTTCCAGAATTTTCCAATCTTTATTCGAAATATTTAAATTTGTTTTTCCATCTCCTGTCCCTTTTTAACCTTTCCATTCCTTCCTGAAATTTCTAGAATTTTCTCATTTTTACTTGAAATATTTAAATAATATTTTTTTAAATATTTGCCAAATATTCATAAACATTTTTCAAAGGTGAACGGCAGCCTTGTATGGGCATTTCGTACAGCTTATGAAATGTCATGTTTAGGTTTACTTTTTGTTTTAATTGGTAGCTAATATGATAGACAAGCCTATTTTAAATTCTTATATTTTTAGAACTTGGGATGTAAAAGTTATGACCAGTTTAATTTTTTAAGGTTATGTACCAATGTGACAATACCTATAGACTGTAACATATAGGTACATAAACCTATAGGCTGTTACATATAGGTACATAAACAAGGCAAGGATAGCCGAGTGGAGATACCAACAGACTGCCATGCAGAGGGTATCGGGTTCGAATCCACGGCGCGCACCAATGACTTTTCGGAGTTATGTGCGTATTGTCCCGTGCCTCGAAGAGCACGTTAAAACGTCGGTCCCGGTTGTCATAAAGATCTTTGACAGTCGTTACAGGGCGTCAGTACCTTCTAAATAAATTGACACAAGTCTTAACCATGGAATATCGCTATCCCTTCGGGTTGCGGAGGTCAGACAGGCAGTCGCTCTGTGAAAAAGCTAATATTCAGCCAAATCCTGTTAGACTAGTAAGCGGACCCCAGATTGAAACTGGGATAACGCGTGGAGGATGATGACATACAGGTACATAAAAATTGCTTTGGAGATAAAGTAAATGTTCTAGATTAGGTACTTGTCGCAATCGTTATAGTAAAAGAAAGAAAGAAAGAAAACGTATTTATTCTGCTTCAAAAACCCATTTACAAAATAAACAAAACATAAAACAAAAAATAAAAGAAATATCAATGTATGCAGAATTGGATCCTAACTCAGCATTGAGCCATCTTGCTGGTTAGCGAGATGGCACTGATATTCTGTTAGGTCCAGAAATTAAACAAAATAGATACATATAAATAAATAAAATACAACATTTCTTCTTAAAAACATTTTTGTGTCTACGGTCGGGCAACACATCTCTACAGCAACACCATTAAGATGACGGAAACAATATATTTTAAATATAAACAACAATTAATGTCCTTCTTCTATAAACAAGAAACAAAAATAAAAACAAATAAAAACAAAAATAAAAAAGAATAACAAGCATTCTAAAATTTTACTGCCAAATCATTTTTTTTTTTAATTTTTCATACGTGGCAACACTCAATTCCAAATCAATGATGTAAGCCATCGAGTGTAGAAAATATTATGGTAAATAACAATAAAAAATATTATTAATAATAATTATTATAATCCACTTCAAGTAAAAATTTTACTTGGAGTAAATTATAATAACCATTAACACACGAACCAAAAATTACAATCTTCTCACTAACAGAACCTGACACACCCCAAAAACCGTAAACTTGCTACCGGCTGTCATTACAACACTTTTTTGTCTATGCTGCAGGCGTATAGCGCGCGTAGTTTGAAACTTTGAAATAGACGCGACGCTAAGGACGCCATAGTGAAAACATATAATTTGGTTTCTTCAATTGCAAATATTATTCTAGTGATTTGTGTGTTGTACCAAGTCAATATGCATAGATTATGTGCGATATATGCCATTTATGTTTCATGTGGGTGAATAGTTGTGTGTAAAGTGAAGGCAATTCCGAATATAACAAATTATGTACGAGCACAGCAACCAAAACAAACAATCATGGAATTCGAAAGGCTGTCAATTAGACCATTGCACAATTATTACTGGTCACACGGGATGGTAAAAGGTGAAAATTGTCTTTATGCTATCTTTACACTCATTCTATCTTCAAGGTTTTACTTGTTCATTTAACAGGAAATGCTTATATTTCTTATTAAAAGAATACACTGATTTTAGGTCTCTCAGAGGAGGTGGCAAGTCATTCCAGACCTTGCTAGCTAAAAACCTGAATGAGGCACGAAAAGAAACGCTGCGGTGTTTTGGCGTAACCAGTAAGTAAGCAGATGCTCTTGTTTTATGCTTATTGAGGTCACTGGACCAAGTAAGTTTATTATACAGATACGCAGGCCTTCCTGTGGATATCACGCCAAAGAGGAGTGAGGCTAGGTGAAGCTTCCTACGTGATGACATTCTCAGCATCTGACTGTTGTTGAGGTATGGAGTAATATATGAACGTGGTGGAACATTAAAACAAAACCGTGCACAGGCATTTTGTACCCGTTGAATGAGTCTTTCTGTTTTGTTGAGTAGACAGGTCCCAAAAGCTGTATCTGCATAGTTTAGCTTAGAAAGAATTAATGTTTCACATAATAAAATGCGCATTTCTTCAGATATATAAGGTCGAATTCGATACAAGAGCTTCAACCTATAGAAACAGTTTTGCACTGTTTCAGCAATATGCTTCTCGAAGTGCAGCAACTGGTCAAAGACTACCCCTAAATTGCGTGCCTCCACCACTTGTTCTATCAGAGTACCATTGATACTGACCTCCAGCCTAACATCCCGTGCTCTCCGCACCATATCACTGGTTCCAATGAACAAGAATTTAGACTTACTCGGGTTAAGTTCTAGGCAGTTATTCTTTGCCCAATCGGATATTCTGTCTAAATCTGCATTTATTTCTTTTACAGACTCAGCACAGTTTCCCAGATGACAGGAGGTGTACAGCTGGATGTCATCAGCATATAAATGAAATTTCGAGTGAAATATGGTTCTGGTTATGTCTGATGTATATATAATGAACAAAAGTGGACCCAGAATGGATCCCTGCGGCACCCCACGAACCACAGGACTGAGCGAAGAAGATACCTGGGATCCATCATTCCCACTCACCTGTACAAACTGATTTCGCCCACTCAGGTAACTGTCAAACCAACGGACAGAATTATGGTCACACCCATAAAATGCAAGCTTGGACAGAAGGAGCGGAACACAAATGGAGTCAAATGCGCGTGAGCAGTCCAATAGAGCAAGCAAAGTCCCCTTACCCTGATCCCTATCCTCCAAGATATTGTCCACCACATCAATCAAGGCAGTGGTTGTGCTGTGACCCGTCCGGAAGCCAGATTGCCTTTCAGGCAATACACCAAAGTCTTCCACATATTTCCTTAATTGAATGCAGACTACTTTCTCTAAGATCTTAGATATACAAGGTAGAAGGCTAATTGGTCGTAGATCCTTGATACTGCTGGGATTTGCGTTTTTCGGGATAGGCTTCACTATTGCAGTTTTCCACAAGTCAGGGAATGAATATGAGGTCAATGACTTATTAATAATTCCAGTAATAGCTGTGAGAGTGTGTGGAAGTGTCATGACCAGCATCTCGAGTGATATGTTGTCAATACCTATTGCATTAGACTTGAGTCCCTGAATTATCCTAAGAACCGTAACTTCATTTGTGGGTTGGAGTTGGAAGCAGCCTGTACCATATCTATTGAATTCAAAATAAGTCAAATCAGATATTGTGACCTCACCGTTACCAGGTACATCCAGAAAGTGTTTGTTAATAATTTCAGGGTCATTACAAAAATATGGTAATTGCCCACTGTTCCTTTTATTATAATTTATGACTGATTTAATATTACTCCACAATTTTTTAGGATACGTCATGTACATATTAATGTTTGATTTGAAATAAGCACTCTTTTCATTAATAATGGCTGCTTTAACAATACTTTTTAGGTCTTTATAAGAGTTAAAATGTGATTCTTTCCTGCTAGTCTTATACCGCAAGTGAGCCCTATCCCGTAACTTGACCATGTCTTTCACTGTGTCAGTAAACCAAGGATATCCTCTCTCCTTAATGAGGACCCTCCTAAGAGGGGCATGCAGCTCATATAAACCTAAGATGTACCGGTTAAAGGTGTCCACCATTGTGTTTATATCCTCTAGTTGAAGTATATGGTTCCAGTCAATTTTACTTAGATCATTATTAAATATGTCTATTAAGATATCCTTCATTGGCCGAAAGGTGATCCAGCGAGGAATAGGTTTCTCTGTTTTAATTTTTAATTTAACTGAGATCATTGCATGCTGACCAAGCTCAGGTTTATGCATTACTGATGTCCCACACACCTGGGCATCAGTACAAACCAAGTCAATAAGAGACTGACTGTGGTCAGTGTAGTGTGTGGGTTCTGCTATTACATTCCTTAAACTAGTGCACTGTAGAAAGGCAATAAGAGACTTTGTTTTCCTGTCATTCAAGTCCAGGAGGTTGATATTAAAATCTCCAAGTAGAAGGACCTTGTCTGCACAGGCAAGTGAGGAGAGAGTGTCAGTGATTGCATCCAGAAAGATGTCCACATCCAGCCAGGGAGGCCTGTAGGCTGTTCCAATAATAACGGACTGTGAATGCACCTGTAGTTTAATCCACATTTGTTCTACCATAGGTGAAGGAGGATGTGGAACAGTTCGTACCCGAAGGTCCCTACGCACATAAAAACCAACACCGCCTCCCCTGCCAGCACGCACATTTTTGGGGCGCGGCATATGCCGCAAACGATACTGAGGTATATGAGGCGCTCTACCTTCCTCCCCTTCCCTAAGCCAGGTCTCATTTATCGCCATGATGTCCGGCGAGACATTCTCCATTGCCAGTACGAATTCATCCTGCCGTGACCCCAGTGACCCTGCGTTAAATAGTCCAACACATAAACTTTTATCCTTTTTCATTTTTACCCTTGATCTCCTTTACATCAGTTACATGTTTATTAATAGTTATATGTAATAAGAGGTGACGTGTGTAAATTCTGTAAATATAGCAGCATAAGTAGTATACAGTAAGATTAGACAGTAATTTCCAAGTGTGAATATGATTATTATATAAGCGGTATAAGTCATGAAATACAATAATTGTGCAATTTTCCAATTTATCACAATAAGTAAGATTAAAAGGTTGCAGAAGGCACCATCGAAGTTGCTGTGAGAACAATTTGTTATAACTTTTTAATAATTTAAACACGTAATAACATATAGCAAAATGATCATACAATGTAAACATCAATTCAGCATTTAAAATGTTATTCCTATGTGTGAGCCTGTACAGCACATTGTAATTATGTGTGAGCCTGCGGACACAGTGCATGACTATTGCTAAAAGGGCATTAAATGTTACTATCTCTAAGAGCATCACACCCAAAAACACGCTCTAGGTCCTCTTCAGAGCGAATATTGTGTGTGGGCTTACCATCGGCCTGCTTGGTTAGAATTTTACCGCGCTTTGACCAGGTGTATCTCCACCCTAGCTTCTCGGCGGCCTGGCGAGCCCGGTAGAGCAGCTGTCTGTTGGTGCGAGTGAGGCGCTCGTTGAGGTAGAAGCGCCGCGGGGGCGCGGCCAGCCCGAGGTCGGCGGACGTGGCGCCGCGCCGCACCCGCGCGCTCCGCAGCAGTTCGTCCCTTAGCTCCCGGCGCGCCAGGCGCACCACGATCCGGCGCCCCCGGCCGCCGCGTAGTGCGCGCCCTGCGTCCACGCCTTTTGACTCGCCTTCAGCTGCCACGGCGTTAGGTTTAGGTCCCACTCGCTCGGCGAACACTATATCTCGCGGCTCGAGTGTCACTCCCAGCTTTCTTGCCACCAGCTCCACAGTGTGAGTCACATTTTCTCCACTGTCCTCAGGCAGATTGGAAATTTCGAGGTCAGATGCCATGAGCTCCTGCTCCCGATCGTTGAGCTCATTTTTAAGCTGTCTTACCGTCTGGTCAAATTTACTACGCAAATCTGCAGAGGTATCGCTTGATTCACGGCTTTCGAGAGCCTCGACCCTACTCTCCAGTCCATCCAACTGCTCGCGGCACGTAGAGACAGCCTCTCGGAGATCAGCCACTTCCTTCCTAATCTCCATAAGCTCGTTCTTCAACTCGACCTTAATACTGCGGAGTTCACTCCGGATCAATCTTAGCTCGAGCCCTATGTCCGTTCCTGACAAAAATGCTGAGTCACCCCGCTGGTGTACGGTTTGTTCTGCTGCTGCATCCTCAAAACAAACGTCATCAGTATCAGCAGCAGCGCTAGTGGAAGTAGCTTTCTTCTTACAAGTTGTACATTTCCACACGGTATTTGCATTAGGTGATTCTTTCAGATGCACACAGGCTAGATGGTATTTGTTACTACAATTATTACAGGCAGCAACCCCTTTAGTAGCAAGAAACTTCCCACATGCCGTACACTTAGCCATATTTTATTTAAAACGATTTTATTTAATGTATTGTGTTGTCTTTGTTTTCCGACAGATGGCGTTGTACACGAAATTGATTTTTATGGGAAAGTGATGGTGGGAGACCTCAGTACACTGAAACACTGTTAACACTATGCCAGTACATACGTACAGAATCCAACTTATTTACATTTATCCCTAATTTGTGTGTATGTACTATAACAGCCGTAGAACCGAACGCAAATCAGGATGATGCATTTCTTAAGTAGTAGGGCCATGCTGATTACGGTATAATTAGGCTGGCTTGACTGGGTAAGCACTACTTACCCTTTCACAGAAAATCAACGTAAAGTAACATTATCTGTACTGATGTTTCGTTTAGTGAGTAAGAGCGCTGAAGGCCCAAGCACCCTTTCCTGCCCAGTCCCCATTCTACTCCTTTCCCTCCTCCTCTTCCTTCATGTAGGCAGCTACTTGGTTTGTCTTTTTTAGACATCACTGTATTGCTAAGAAAACACTGCCATGTGTATTTAGCCACAGTTACCGCTTACCATCAGGTGGGCTGCTGGCTCGTCTGCCACTGATGAAAACAATAAAACTGCTGTGTACAGCAGCGGACTGCAACAGTTTAATTAGTAATAATTTCTGATGGGGCTTTGAGTGTAGGTAAATAAAACATGGTTTTTTTTAAGGGTATTTATTTTATTGTTTTTGTATCTAATCTACTCTTAGTATTACTTCATCCAAGAAGGGGGCAGGTCGGGTAATACCCTCATGGCGCGCATAACTGAGGTACCAAATAATGCTCATCACATGAGAGCAGCATCCTACTGTCCTTAAGCCTACAATACAATTAGCTGAAAGAAAATATAATTAAAGAACCCATTGCATTCAAATATACATGGTGATTGTAGGAAACAATTTATATTATTTATTTCTTAATTTAAATGAAATAAAGATAATTATAGTTTATGTAGGTACTTGTTTATACCTCTCGTGGTCGTATCCAAGTAGAAATTGTATTAGCCACTCTTTGTTCTTGCTCATTAGCTCCTTCAATCATAATCCTGCGTCGACTAAGTCGTAGTATGGATCGTCCACATACAACGCAAACATACTGATGACCAACACGTCTTCTCGGCACATTATCAGAAGTATGTGGGTGAGAAGCCAGCTGCCAGCAAGCATGGCAAATATGATCAGCAGGTGTTATTTGGAAGTAAAGAAAAGATTTTGAGTACTGTTCACACATTATATACTTTATTTTTTATATTATACATGTCTATTATATATATTATATTATTATGTATTATCACTGTTTGTTTTGTTAGCTTTTCGAATTGTATTGAGAATAACTCATCGAGGAGTTCGTTAGGTACTGGCCTGTTATGCAGAATGTTATTTTTAAACTACTTACATCTCTAGGATATGTCCACAGTCGAATTGTACTGACGAGATCTTCACTCTCATCGGATAAAGCGTGCCTTCTTATCCGGGACAAGCGAATATTGCAATTAACACATTGCAAACTCGTCATTTTTATTACAGCACAAGCACAGCTCACAGATAATAAAGCGTCCTTTCGCAAAACTACTATCAAGAGATAGTGTACGGAGGAACGAATGCTCAACTCAACGTAAAAAAGCCCCGATAATTCGCTAAATCGCTCAGATGGAGTCAAAAACCACAATCTAAGACAACAGCAAATCAGCGGATGAGCCAAAGAAATATAACCTATAGTCCAACCTCTTTGGGATGAGCACTATGCGCAGACGTGAGACGTCAAAGCAGAGATTTTCTTTTAGTTTTCAATAAATAATTGCCATAGAACAAAAAAGTATTTGATGACGAAAATCATTTATATACCACTAACTGTTATGATTGTATGCAACATTTATGCTTTTTTAGGTATGTAATATACGTGTTTGATTATATTTAGTGTTATTTCTATTTCTAAATAATTTATTATAATTTCGATATTTGTGTTATTTTACATATGGCAACATGTAACTGCGTTTAGTTTAGCATTTTGTTACGTTTAAGTATTCAAATCTTTTTACCTTAATTATTCATTAATCCGGACTTCTAAAAATAATACTTTCACATAAAAATAAATGACTTAGTCCCCTTAATAAGTGGTACAAATTCTATAACCAAACAACACCTACTTTAAGCTGTACGAAATCTGCCGTTCACTTTTCATAAAAACCATAATCCATATATCTGTTATGACTGGGATTTGAGCCCCCGTCCTCAGAACGTGAATGAAATATGTTATCCGCACGGCCATCGCCTTGTTGTCAATGACTGGTGAATTTGGCGAAAATTTGACAGAGTGTGTACGTCATCAGACTAAAAACTCATTTCCAAATAATAAAATAGTCTTCAAACCTCTTTGCTAATTATTGTGTTTGACGACCGGCTAGTTTGTCGTGTAGACGTCAGTAGTCCTTGACAACGGTAGTGATGACAGCTTGACATGACACCGGCCGTCACACTACCCCTTCTCTAAGATATGCTCGTCCCGAGCATTGTTGGATCCATGATATACCGCTATCCTGTCCACATGAACTATCTTCAGTGGACTTCTAGGTGTCTTCCGAATTCTGTAGGTTACATCGTTAATTTTCTTTATTACAGTATATGGTCCTTCCCAGCTTGGCTGTAATTTCGGAGATTTTCCCTTACATCGGACCGGATTATGAAGCCACACCAAAGTTCCCTCTTCGAATTCTCTTGCATTTGCGCGTCTGTCATATCGAGTCTTCATTCTTTCGCCCGCTTGTAAATTCTCTTGTCTAACGTGTTCATAAATTTCTTCGAGCTTTCTTCTTAATTCACATGCATAATCGGTAACACAGCTAGGCGTCCCCGGAGGACATCCAGCAAGAAGGTCTACTGGAAGTCGTAGCTCCCTTCCTAAATTTGTTCGTGCCGGGGTTGTTGCCGTCCTTTCATGTACAGCGGCTCTGTAAGCCAGAAGAAATAGTGGGATATATTCGTCCCAGTTTCTCTGATGGCAATCGACCACTATAATAGCAAGATGCCGCTCCAATGTCTGGTTAAATCTTTCCACCATTCCAGCTGATTGAGGGTGATAAGGAGTTGTCCTGGTTTTGAAGATCCGCATCATCTTGCAGATTTATTGAAAGAGTTGCGATTCAAAGTTTCTCCCTTGATCGCTGTGGATTTCTAACGGTAAACCAAATCGACAAAATACTTCATATACTAATTTTGTCGCGACTGTAATTGCTTCTTGATTAGAGACTTCAAAAGCTTCTGGCCATCTCGTGAAATAATCAATTACCACCAGAATTTAGCGATTACCACTTTCTGTCAAAGGAAATGGTCCAGCTACATCCACAGCAATACGTTCCCAAGGAGCTCCCTCAGTGTATAGTTTTAGTGCTCCGCGGCTCTGAGTTTACGGCCCTTTAACTGAAGAACATTTAACGCATTTCCTGCACCAGTCTTCAACGTCTACCTTACAGTGCAGCCAATAAAAACGTTGAAGAATCTTCAGTAAGGTCGTTCTCATTCCAAGATGTCCGCCAGATGGGCCGTCATGACAAACTCGAAAAACTTCAGGAATCATTGATTTTGGCACTATTGTTTGAAGATAACTGTCTCTTCCAGAAGCACTTTCCCATTTTCAACAAAGTAGTCCATCTTGTATTATTAGGCTGTTCCATTGCGCCCAATAACTTTTCGTCACGGTACTAGTATCAGCTACCTCACTCCATTCTGGCCGAAGAGAGTTATTCTTTAGCCGCTTCAGTATCGGTTTCAAATCTTTATCTTCTTCCTGCGATTTAATAATGAACTCCTTGTTCCATCGCCCGTCGATACTATCTTCTTCTTTTCCTTCTTGTCGCACGCAATGCTTGCAACTCTTATCACAGGGACGTCTTGATAAGGCATCAGCATTACCGTGAGATTTTCCGCCACGATGCTCAATTTCGAAATCGTACTCTTGAAGTTGTTCAATCTACCTGACCCTCACAATTTTTTAACTGTAAAAGCCACTTAAGCGCTGCGTGGTCCGTCCGGACCCAGAATTTTCTTCCGATCAAGTACTTTTTAAAATGTTGGAGAGTTTTCACTACCGCTAATAGCTCCTTTCGTGTGGTACAGTAGTTCCTTTCAGGATTAGACAGCGATTTGCTAAAGTAGGCAATAACAGCCTCCTGATCTCCTTGTCTCTGCGAAAGAGTTCCACCAATACCCACATTGCTTACATCTTTGTCAACAATGAATTCTCCATTGACGTTGGGATATGCAAGAATTGGCGCTTCGCATACATGCGTCTTCAACTCCTCGAAAGCAGTTTGACATTTTTCATCCCAATTAAATGGTCGTTTTTGCTCCGTCAGCTCATGTAAGGGTTTTGCGATGCTCGAGAAATTCTTCACAAAACGTCTGTAATAAGAGCAAAGCCCCATAAATGAGTGCACCTGCGTCTTGTCCTTAGGCATGGGCCAATCTTTAACCGCCGAAATCTTGGCGGGGTCCTTCTCGATGCCTTTTTCAGAGACGACATGCCCAAGTAGTTAACTTGTCGCTTGAAAAATGATCATTTTTTAAGACTGAGCTTCAGATTTGCATTTCTCAATCTATTGAGTACAATTTCTAGCTTCGTGAGATGATCATCGAAGTCTTGGCCCATTATAATTACGTCATCTAGATACACCAGACAAGCTTCTCCTAAAAGCCCGGCAAGGATGTGTTCCATTAACCTTTCGAAAGTAGCTGGTGCGTTGCACAATCCGAAAGGCATAACATTGAAATGCCAAAGCCCTTTGCCCATTGAAAAAGCTGTTTTCTCCTTGTCTTTTGGGTCCATTTCTAGTTGCCAGTAACCACTTTTTAGGTCTATTGTTGTGAACCACTTCATTCCGCATAACGTGTCTAACGTGTCGTCTATTCTAGGCAAAGGATAATTGTCTTTCTTGGTTACGTCATTCAATCTTCGGTAGTACAGACTAATCTTCGGTAATACAGAATCTAGTCGATCCGTCCTTTTTCTTTACCAATACCACCGGCGAGCACCACGGGCTAGTCGATGGCTCAATAACCCCGTTTTTCCTCATATCTTCAATCATATCCTCTACCTCCTTCTCTCTGGCAAAAGGTACACGTCGCGGGCGTTGACGGATTGGTTGTTCATTCCCTGTATCGATGGTGTGTTTTACTACTCCTGTATTTCCAATGTCACCATCGTCCTTTGAGAAAATGTCGACGTATTGTGTCAGCAATTTCTTTGCTTTCTCTGATTCGATTTCTGTTAGATCGTCTTTGCAACTTTTCATAACACTATCCACGTTAACGTTAGGCTCAGCCAGACTCTTGGTTTCCTGACAGTTTTGTAACCAAGCGACTTCCACGGACTCTCCTATCTCAGAACCCTTCTTCAAAACTTTTTCTTCATCACTTAAATTTAGGACAGGTATAACTGCCATTTGTGAAGAAGCAACAACTACACACGCTGGCAACCATGGATCGTGATCTCTATTGTCTTCTATCATTATGCAACGTCGCTGACTCGAAGTGGCAGGTGTGACAGGAACAAAGGTCTGTGATCTAGGTGCCAGCTTGCTCTCCTTGAGGCACAAAACCTTCTGAAGAGGAAAAAGTAAAAGGAAGAAATAAGTAGTAGTGAATAAAGTGAAGTGAAAGTATAGTGCAGTGAAGTGCAGTGCAAAATTGAACGACGCGTCGTGTGTGTGAAGTCGAATAAAGTGTCATCAGTGCTACTCGGTGTTTCCTTCCAATCTCGTTACCCCGTCTGTAACACTATTAACAACTTAATAACCGTAAGACATGTGACAAATAGCAACGTTAATAACATTAGGGTAGCAGAATTTACTCTCGGCAGGTGTGTGCGGCATAATATATCCGTTGACAGATCTATTCTTATTACTACGCTGTTGAATTTGTAAATAATGCGATCTCGTATCGAAGTTCCAATATACGGAATATTAATATAAAAATAATATACAGAGTTTGATATCATCTACGCATAGTATAAAATGAAGTCCCGTTTACTTCCTGTCTGTTTGTGTAAACGCGATAAACTCAAGAACTACCAAACGGATTTTTGTATGGTTTTCACTAATAGATAGTGTGATTCCTAAGGAAGGATGCTGTGCATGATTCACACAGGCGGTGCCGAGGGTGTAGTAGGTATATATTATATTACTGAAAAGGCAGTCATATTTATTCTCATCATTATATCTCACTTTTCAACGAACTATAAATAGTTTGAATCATGCTTAAAACACATATTTTCAGTTATAGTGCACTAGAACGAACATATACAGGCAAGAACCAGCCCTTCGTCCGTAGTCCACTACTGCAGAGTCGATTGAACTGAATAAGTGAATAAAGTCACTCCCAAGATGTATTAGGTGACGCTTCCTACATACAGTTTTCGGAAATTCGGTTGCCTCATATAGCCGTTGAAGCGGCGAGTTTCCGTAATATTTTCATGTCTAATATGTAATAAGAATTCAACATTGTGAACTTTTCCGAGAAAATAAAATAATGTATTTCTGTCGTTTTGTCAAATGCAAACTTATCGTTTTTAATAAATTTTATGTATGACCTACTTGTCACCAAACATGAATAAAAAATGCATCTTAGGTTGTATACCATATGTCCAAAACACCACAGTAACAGTAAAACCTAATCTAAAACAGTACATTGTAACGCCTCGCCAAATGCCAAGCCGAGCCACGTGTACGCCAAAGCCAAAGCCAAAGCCAAGCCAAGCCATGCCACGCCACGTCGGTTATTCGCTTTAACCGGATGCCAAGCCTGCCAATGACCGTTGGTGACGGGACATCCTACCGCCAAGCTTCGCGTTATAAATATTCGAGGAGCTCATTCTTGTAGGTACGCATTCACTTACCAACCACAAAGTAAGACGAATCTCTGTCAGCCTGCATATATATACTGTATTCTGATTTGCAATAAACCAATAATTTAACAATGTTACCTATACGTTTTGTATTACCCTTCTGTTTCACTCAGAAGTGGTATGAAACATTATCGCTCTAATACGACTGGCCAAGGAGTCCGTCCGCCTGGGTGGACTGATCAAGCACAGCGTCATAGCAGCGAGGATGAAGAATATGAAAACAACTCGCCACCACCTGCTAGAAAACTATTGAAGTGCCTACTTGAAAATGAAGTCAATAGGGCGATACACGAACTCGGTCAAGAAACCTTGCCGCTCAGTCACTTCAAAGGTCATCGTGCGGCATCGCTAATACCTGAATTCAAACCCGATGGTGAGGATTGCACAGTAGCCACGTGGTTAAAGAAAATCGATCAGTTGGGAGACATACACGGTTGGAATGACAAAGTAAAAGCCTTCCACCTTCAGGATAAACTTCGTGGGCAAGCTAGGAAGTGGTACAACAGACTCGAAGAGTATAATCACTCCTGGGAAGAATGGAAATGTTTGTTGATACGAGCTTTCCCGAAACATCACCTGGGAAGCCGGCGAAACACTAACGCGTGCAGAGAGCTGCGATGAACCAGATCCGTGTTATAATCAGGTGAGCCAAGCCAAGCCATTACCTAACTTGCCTAGCATTTTGCCAAATAAACCAAATTGTGTTAGCACAATTTTTCCAATAATATGCAGCCTGCTTTCATCTTAGCCATGAAGCAGGTGCCTAATATTACCATTGGCGGGATACCAATAGTCGATATCAGTATGGGGAATTTAAATGAAACTGATCGTAACAAGTTAATACTTTTATGATTACATTATAAACACACTTTTGCGAATAGCACAATAGATCTTGGTTGCACTAATTTGTTACATATGAAAATAAAACTCAACACATCACATGGTACCGCCAACCTTATAGGTAATCGCACGCAGAACAGCAAATAGTGAATTCCAAAGTCCATGATCTATTAGATGCGGGTATCATAAAGGAATCCGAGTCGGATTATGCCTCTCCTGTTATTTTAGTTAAGAAAAAGAACGGTGATAGTCGGTTATGTGTTGATTATCGCGCTCTTAACGCAATAACCATAAAAGATCGATATCCACTGCCAAACATTGACGATCGGGTTTCAAAGTTAGCCGGTATGAGATATTTTACAAGCCTCGATGTGACTCAAAGTTACCATCAATTATCCATTGCACCCGAAGACACTCACAAAACTGCTTTTATTACGCCGCAGGGTCATTATGAATATTTACATGTACCGTTCGGTTTATCTAATGCTCCTTCGGTTTTCATGCGTTTAGGTAGCAAGATAGTATACCGCCAACCTTATAGGTAATCGCACGCAGAACAGCAAATAGTGAATTCCAAAGTCCATGATCTATTAGATGCGGGTATCATAAAGGAATCCGAGTCGGATTATGCCTCTCCTGTTATTTTAGTTAAGAAAAAGAACGGTGATAGTCGGTTATGTGTTGATTATCGCGCTCTTAACGCAATAACCATAAAAGATCGATATCCACTGCCAAACATTGACGATCGGGTTTCAAAGTTAGCCGGTATGAGATATTTTACAAGCCTCGATGTGACTCAAAGTTACCATCAATTATCCATTGCACCCGAAGACACTCACAAAACTGCTTTTATTACGCCGCAGGGTCATTATGAATATTTACATGCACCGTTCGGTTTAGCTAATGCTCCTTCGATTTTCATGCGTTTAGGTAGCAAGATAGTTGACTCAATTCGTTGCCAACAGACACAAACTGACAGTTCCCCGAATGAAATTCTTGCATTTTTAGATGATTTATTAAATTACTACCCTCAGTCGATATTAATTCTGGTTTAAAAATGTTAGAATTGGTATTACAAAAGTTCCAAACGGAGAATCTTAAACTTAATATGAAAAAGTGTTCATTCTTGCAATATAGAGTCACTTATTTAGGACATGAGATTTCTGAAAATGGCGTGCAACTTACAGATCACAAATTATTGGCAGTTTCCCAATTTCCTGTGCCTAAAAACGTGCACGAAGTGCGTCAATTCATTGGCCTTTGTAGTTACTTTCGTAAATTCATATATAAATTCGCGGTTAAAGCTCGCCCTTTAACAGAATTAACCAAGAAAAATGTGTCATGGCTATGGAGTGATAAGCAAGTCAGTATTTTTGAAGAATTAAAGAAATGTTTGTGCTCTAAACCGGTCTAAGTGAAGCATTATGTACGGAAATTCATACCGATGCATGCAAAATGGGTATAGCAGATATATTATTACACCGTCAGTTCAATAATACTTTACGCCCTGTTATGTACATTAGTAGAGTGACATCTAGAGAGGAAACCATGTACCATAATTATGAGCTAGAAACGCTAGCTGTTGTGGAATCCTTGCGTAAATTCAGAGTTTATGTGATAGGCAAACACGTAAAAGTGGTAACCGACTGTACTGCCGTCTGTGCAACCCTTACAATTGCTAGATGGTGGCTGTTGATACAGGAGTATGATATTAGCGTTGAATATAGACCTGGTGAACGTATGACACATGTAGACGCCTTAAGTAGGAATCCGATTGATGTCGTAAATATCTCAAGACGATAAATTGAAAAATATTATCGAACAGCTAAAAGCCGGGTCAGGCGCACTCGACATTGTAAATAATTATGAAATATCAGACGGTAGGTTGTATAGAAAGACACTTAACGGTAATCGACTTGTGGTCCCTGGACCCGCTAGGTGTAAAATAGTTCAAATGCATCACTATGAAATAGGCCACGTAGGGTTAAAACGTTCCATGGATCTAATTAATAGTGATTTTTGGTTTCCTAAAATGACACGTTTTATCAGAAAGTATGTAACATCCTGCCTTCAATGTGCATATGGAAAGGGACAGTATGGTAAAAAAGAAGGCATGTTACATCCAATTCCTAAGCCTAATGAACCCTTTAGGATGATTCACGTGGACCATTTAGGTCCATTCTGTAGAACAAATAAAGGTTATGAGTATATGCTCGTTGTTACAGACGCATTTACAAAATTTGTTATCGCGAAACCTACTCGGTTAATTAATTCAGTAGAGACGATTAGAATACTCAGAAAAACTTTTGCGTTGTTTGGCTATCCAGATAGGTTAGTAACGGACCATGGAAAAGCTTTTACTAGTAGAAACTTTAGAAAATACATACATTAAATGCTATTGCTTGCCCGCGTGCCAACGGACAAGTTGAACGCACTAATCGCACTATACTAAATGCTTTACGTGCCACTGATCCTAGTGAGGCAGCTAACAACTGGGCAAACTGTCTGCCCGATGTTATTTGGGGTATAAATAACACAGTAAATAATACTACTGGGTTTAAACCGTATGATTTGATGTTTGCTCGTATTGGTAGACCAGTGTGTGATGTAGCCTCTTCGGATCGAGTTTCTGAACCAATCCAGTCTAAACGCAATAAAGCTAGTGCGTGCATTGATAGAGCCAGTGTTAGGATGAAACATAATTTTGATAAACGTCGCAAAAGGTACCATATTTACAAAAGGGGAGACTTGGTTCTATGGAGACAGGCACCAACAAGCAGTGCTGCTAGGGTTTACACAAAGCTAGACGATTTATATTCAGGGCCTTATGTTGTAACTAAAGTGTTTGGTAATGACAGATACAGGATTAGGACTATAAAGGGGTTGCGAGGTTACAAAAACTTTACTGGGCTGGTTTCTGCAGATTCCTTGCGACCTTACCATAGTGTAGCTCCTGTATCTGACAGTGCAAGCAGCTCTGATGATCAATTAGACACAGAATGTAAGTATATGTATGCATTTCTATATTCGATGTATGTATGTAATATTATTATTATTTAATGTTATGTAATGTATGCGCATCCATCATATCTATTAAATATAATATAATAAAGTCAAACTCCACTTTTTAAATACACCTACCATTAATCTCTGCACCACTCTAAGGTAGACTGGCAGAAAATGCCTAAGGCATTAAGTCCACCTTTATACGCTATGTGTGTATATAAAGTTAATAAATAAATAAATAAGAAGATCTCATTGACTTACTAGAGAGGTAATCAAACTTGTATGCCCCATTGCGGGAGCAATTGTTACAGGACGGCCGATTGTAACGCCTTGCCAAATGCCAAGCCGAGCCACGTGTACGCCAAAGCCAAGCCAAGCCATGCCACGCCACGGCGGTTGTTCGCCATAACCGGATGCCAAGCCTGCCAATGACCTTTGGTGATGTAACATCCTACCGCCTAGCTTCGCATTATAAATATTCGAGGAGCTTATTCTTGTACGGATTCACTTACCAACCACAAAGTAGGACGAATCTCTGTCAGCCTGCATATATATACTGTATTCTGATTTGCAATAAACCAATAATTTACCAGTGTTACCTATACGTGTTTGTATTACCCTTCTGTTTCAACATTATGTAAATAAACTTGAAAACTTACCTCAACAGTAAAATGCGATTGTAGAGTTATTTCGAACAGGGAACCGTGTGTGGACTGTAGGACATATACATAATTTGTATGAGCCAGGCGTTGGCGGTAGATAGAGTATTCGAGTATTGTGGTCAGACAGTGACTAATATTGTCACCGTTGCTAGTTTATAAAACTGAAAGTCATTCATCAGTGTAGAGTCGTATCTCATACTTTGAAGTAGCTTCTAAAGTTAGGTACTTTTACCTAATAAAGTAAGGTACTATTGCTTCTAAGTCTTGTCCTAGCAAACAATAAGTAACGCCTACGGTATCAGTTAATAATAGAGCTTTAATTAACAACTGTGTATATTTTAGGATATTCTCGGCAATTTCTACTACCGGCAAACCTGACATGTGAAACGGAGTGCGGCCCAGACAGGCAAGTAATACAAGATGTTTTTAACTACTTCCAATTTCTATTTTCATTACAAGTCGTCATAATCTTGGTGGTGTATAATTTGTGTATTGATGAACCGCAGTTGTATTCATTGAAGCCTAAAGTAAACTTAAGCAACTACAATAAAGATCAATAGTTAAGATCAATGGAGCACTCATTATTAACACCAGTCTTGAAGATCTTTGGATAAGTATTTTCAACGCCTTTCGATACATTGATTTGAATTAAATTTATTAAAACTTTGACTCAAAAAAGCGCCGTAATGAATGCATAGCGCCTAAGCAGTAAGATCTCGTAATACTGACAGCGCTATGAACGTTTGGCGCAAATGGACCGATTCATTTTTCAAATGTTAACCACATAGGTAGTTATGGAGAAATATTGGTTTATACATAGACAGTGATATGGCTCTTGAAATTTAGTACTGCTAAAGATGAGTGTTGTGTTTTGATCATCTCTGATAAGATGATACCTTATCAGGCTGTGCTATAATTTGCATAGTTTTTGCGTTGACAGCATTCTATACAGCTAGTGCAATTGAATCAATTTATAAAAATGCCTCCTATGAGGTGCAAAAGGTAGATAGAGTTCGTCCTATACTGCGAGTGAAGCCAAAAAAGAAAGTCCTCAAGTAAATACACACTCATACCTCCCATCAAGTAAAATACAACTCACTGTAAATTAAAGGTGAAACTTTCCATTCTTTCTTTTGTTAGGAAAGACTTTCTATGAAGTATTGGCACGCCGTTTCCTTGTAGTTAGTGGGCGTCTTCCATTTTGGTTACACTCTATACCTACTTATTATATACCTACCAAGTGAAGCTAAAAGATGATTATTGACCTATCGTCGTGTACCCGCCGTTTTTACTTGGTGGGACTTGTACTTTGGCAGGAAGATAGAACATTCTGTATGATATTTATTAGATCAAAATTAGCTCCGTGGCAAATTGTAGTGGCAAACTCTGGCTAATTTCGCTATATTGTATTCGAAGACAGTTCAACTTTCCTCGAAAGTTCACGTCTATCAGAACTTAGTGTACAGAACCTGACTACACAGGTGATACAGTAACGGACCAGTCAACTTTAGTTAGCTGCAATTATTTGGTTGCATCTCATTGCTAATAGTGTATTAATATCGATATAAATATTTTTGCATCCAAGACTTTTGCCTTGGAGCCGTTTCTAAGTATAAATCTGGTTGTTTGTTTTAGTTTTTCGTGTGAGTGTGTGGCCAACTCTAGTATCGGAATTTTCAGGCCGCGCGAAGGCTTCCGACATGACCTAAGGGCGTTTGTGCACTACACGGAATTTTACCGTCCGGCAGTCAGATTTACATCAACTTTCATTGAGAATTCATTGAAATTCATTGACAATTGAAATCGTACTGCCGGACGGTAAAATTCCTGGTAGTGCACAAATGCCCTAACGATTCTAGCCTGATACAAAAACCGGGACCGACAGCTTTTCGTGCCCTCTGAAGCACAGTAGCGCTCAATTGTAAATAAATCTCTGGTAAAAAATTGTTATTTTTGACTGGAGGTCGCTTTGTCTCCCTAAGCAACGCAATCCAAAGAGATGGGTTTCAGGATATTTGGGAGTAGTGACTTGCAGTACATTCTGCTATAGTTCCTTAGGACAGCCAGTATTGACAGCTTAATATGTACTCATGCAGGAATGTGCCATTTTATAATCGGCCACCCAACCATAAACTATACGATGACATACGAGCTTAACCTTACGAACCGATAATTCATTAACAAACCTTAACGACCTACTACGACTAAATCGAATAGAATCAGTTATCATTATTATCTACATTACAACTTAAACGGCAATATCATCATCAAAGAGTTCTTAATAAAAATAATTTCCTTCAACCAATAAATCTCTTCTGTAGCATGCTTAATCTTCCTCTAATTAGTTCTCAATTTGCATTTATTAACTTTTTAAGCGTTAAATAAATCACATTGTGAACGGTTAGGACACTAATTAACTGGAGCGTCCCGGGAGCCGCAGTTACAAATGGACAGACAAACCAATTAGATCGTGTAATTAGTCGAACCAGTCCATATGGTGCCATCGTAACGTGTGAATGAGAAAAAATTGCCACCGTCCAAAATAACATAACAAAACAAGTTGTCAGGTTACTCTCGTAACGAGTTTTACTTTAGACGAACGAGAGGACTGCTGGTGTGGAAACGTTGACGGTTTTGTAAAGACTAGACACAGATGTATAAATAGCGAACAGTTTATGTCTGTTCGCTATTGTGTACAAAGTGTACAAAGTGCTTGTAGCTTAATTTATTTTATAGACAACAGGCAGCAAGATTCTTCACTTTATATAATTTTACATAATTATAATTCAACTTATACATCTTACTTCACAAATCAATTGAAAAATAAGCATTGTCAATTACTTAAGGTAAAATTTCCTAACATGCGGAAACATGCGAAACAAAAACCATATTTGATTGAGGTCTTACTGCGTTGGTTGCAAATGGTAGCCTCTAAGTTTACTTTATTTACCTATATTTTGGCTGTTATAAGAATAATAAATTAAACTGATGTCTCCATTGCGTATGTGACTATAACTCAAGACAAAGTTGAAATTGTGTCATGTGTCAAGAAAAAGCAATAGAGGCTGATAGCCTCGTTGAACGCATGCCAGAATATCGAAGAGTCGAAAGAGAATATCTTTGTCGACCATATGGACGACGACCAGTTAGGCGTCCCGAGTACTTATGGAGTGATATGGTGGAGTTGGAACTAAATGAACTTGGCTGACCAGAAATCTTGCAAGGCCGAGCCTCATGGAAATCCCTTGTTTCAGAAGCCGAGACTCCCTTTAAGGCGCTGTCCTAAGCGACTGTTTTGGTAAAAGAGGGGGTGAAGCAGGGGAGGTGAAGGGAGCTTAGCTCCGTCTACTGCGGGGCGCCCCCCTTTATTCTCGTCGCGTGCGACCGTATTCTGGCGACATCCGTATTCCAATATTTCAAAATCGCAAGCAAAACGTTTTAGCATATTGAATTGAGATACTGATATTAAAATTTATATTACATACATCATTAAAATTTATATTACATTCATCAATCTGTTTGTACAATATAGGCATAGCGCAATTTTTGTTCTCAGTGCAGCCATGAGCAAAACTGGTTTACATTAGACGTTGTAGGTATTAAATGTTGACGAAAGTAGGTAAATACCTACGTGCCGTAAGATGATAAAAATAATTAAGTCAGTTCCATGTATGGAGAGGCCATTATTATGTTTGTTTTGTTTTTGTATAAAAATAGTGAAGCAGTTCATAGAATACCTACATCTAATTCCATTCCTGCCAGTTTTCAAATCTGTTTTGCAATAAATTGGCTGTGACATACGGGCGGACAGACAGACAGACATTGCGAATCTATAAGGGTTCCGTTTTTACAATTTTTGGCTACGGTACCCTAAAAAACACAATACTGCTCTACTAAGCGCAAAAGCCGTATCTCAACTAAAGCGAGTTACGAGATAATTGAAGTTTAGTAAAAGTTGATTTCTTTTATTTATTTATGGATGTTTATTGTTATTATATGTATAATTATTATGGCAAAAGTTTCGAAATACGTCGCCGTTTTTAGGGGTTGTGAGTGATTGGAGAGGGAGCAGGGGAGGTCTTGAAACCCCCCTCACCATTTTCACTTGCCGGAAATGCTTGGTTTCCTCTGAAAAAAAAAACTCCAAACATCGGTGTGTATGGCACTGCCAACTTCCACATTCATCACACTAGTTTAATAAACTAAGGTTGTCGGAGCCCTGCGAAGGGCTCCTATTTTCGGATTAAGGGTCAAAAGAGAACCTAAAATAACCTATTTATTTACTTATTACAGTCGCACCTAACCCAAGGCACTCGAAAGCAATGACGCACAAATTTGACATTAGCTGTCAATATGATCATTCCAAGATGGCAGTTTTGTGTTTCGTTTCACGTTTTTCACATAAAACCTAAAAATTACATTTGTAAAACTGTACTAAAGTATAAAAACTATGTTCCGTTTTGCATAATTGCCGAAGTATTTATGAAATTTTGTAAATTGTTTAAAAATATTTAGACGTAACTCCGGCAGCCAAAATTACTTTTAGGGGATTAAAACGAACTACCTTAAGCCCCCTACACTACCAATACCCTCAAATTCAGGCGACTCGTTTCGAAACCCAACCCATTATTATTTTTCAAAATAGATGAAACATCAAAAATATATGTGGATATTCCTTATGCATGAGATAGTGCTATGTCGCTTAGAAAATTATAGAATTAGAATTTGAGTTACTGCTTTTTCGTTAGCTCTCGTCATACATGTTTGTATGGAAAAATATAAAAAATTTCTTTCGCTTCAAATATGTGTTGTTTCAAAGAAAATAAATATTAAAAGATATTTATTTATATTCATTTATAATTTATTAACGAAATACAGAGTTTACAGCTCATCAAAAGTTAGCTGTCTGCTACAACCCGGCAGGTTTTCTTTATTCTCATCGAGTGTTAAAGGCAGTGTGTGAGGTGATAAGGCTTCAATACTTATTATTTGTTGTTGTTCACGAGGCACAGTTTCATTTACTTTCCTTTTACGGCTTGGTATTGTAGAAATTTCAAGCACTGATGAAACATTTTCCTCTCCGTGATCTCGCAATGCCATCCCTTGAGCTTGAAGAGAATCAACAATTTCAGGCAACTGCCAATTCATATAAAACGCCACAAGCTTCTCCCAGAAAACATCATCTCTTTCTATAATTTATATTTTTAGTGGTATACTTTCGCCACTCCACACAGCAAATAAACACTTTTGTTTGCGTGTAACGTGGCGTTGCCCCTGAATTTGGTAATAACAATTACAATATTTGTTTAGACTAGTCAGTTCACTTTTTTATCATGTTTCCATATTTGTATTTTATTTGCCCTTATACTATTCTCCAGGCCATTCTTATAGGCAACTTTAGAACATTAAATTTCCACAATCGTATTTGGACCTATTAATCCATCTGGCGTGGCACCAATAATCGAATAATCCACAAGGCTCGATTGTTACATTTTCTTGCTTCGCCAGTTGTTGCAAAGCCAGTTGTTCATTTTAGATTCCATGCGCAACTGATTTTACATTGCAAATATTTTATTTGTACAAAATATTTTTTACTAAGTTGGCTTTACTGCTGTTATCTCTTCTTTTTACCACTACACAAAAATTTCAATCTGTCAACATATTCTTACGCAATTCGAACCAGTCTCTGCTATCCCTCTTGTAATGTTTGCTTATCACTACGGAATTTGAGTCAAATTTGTTAAAAAAATTGTTTGGCATTTCTTGGCTAGCTCTTGAACAGATCGTGTTAGGAATGACTGAAGTCAAATGTGTGTAAGACGTTGCAGAACTGTTATCTTTAACTTCACTGTAATTACAATAATGATAATTAGTTACGTACTTTATTATTAAAAAAATACTATATCTTGTGTTATAGCAAACAGAGAAGTTACCTTCTTACTTATAAATGATTTATTTTAGAAATTAAAAAGATATTAGATGTACTGAGACATACCTAATAGTTTATGAATAATCAAAGTTTTACCCGATGTACCTAAAAAGGTTTATGTTCAAAACACAATAATACAACATTCGTTACCGCTTGTGTGCGGATTGCGGAGCGCCATATTAGCGCTGTCATCATTATTGTTCGCCGTGGCGGCAACTTAGCGCTCCAGGCGCTCTGACAAGCTAATCAATTTGAAATATAGGTAGGTACATAAAATGATTCGATTTTATGTTATTACTCTTTCAAAAATTGAAAACTGTGGCAGCTATGTATTGTGAGAATAATTTATATAATTATAATATGCATAATCGATAATATATAAGTAACATAGTTAGTCATAAAATACTCTAATGAAAATAATTTGTGTAAAAATGTTACATATTTCATAATCACTTGGCCATGGATGAATTTCTATTTTATTACGACGCTTTCTTGTACAAATCCTTCGTAGAACTTCATTTCTCTAATTGTCCATATTTTATTCTTCTAATTATATATTTATAAGCACAGAAACAATAACACATTAAACGCAACAAGAGTATAAACTTAGGTCCTAATTATATGTGCCCATAGTTACATGAAAAGCCAATTTGATTCAAAGTATTCAGTCTATAACATAAAACATGAAATTACGAACTCAAATCGGCGTATTATAATAACAAACAGGTTTACGTAAAATTTCGTGCAGCGGAGACGCAAGCGACATGACCTATCTCTCACAGGGCTCATAGCCGAATGATGAGGTCTGGGCGGGGCGTAAACTAGCAACTGACACTCAGTACACCGCTTATGCTAATAAGGTTTAAATTGCTGGCTGAAGCGTTTGATATTGATGAGATCTACCGAGCGTCAAAATCATGGACGTTTGGCAGATTTTATTTAATTTTACAAAATATACACGTATAATATGAAAATAAATAGGGTAATTCTTTAGTTCATTAGATTTCCTACAATATTATCAAAAAAAATATGACAGCTTACGATCAAAATATTGCAAACAGTGAGACGAAAGATTATTTTCTGCCTCGATTTTGTGATTTTTTTACCGTGATTCTATTTTACCTACATGAAAAATTCTTTCAAAAGTCTTTTGTTCAGACTTTTGACTTTAAGCTCTAATTTTTGCTAGTTTGTAATATGTACCGTTATGGCTAGATGCGCGACGAAAAATTAGGTGTTTCACGGCTTCTGAGGTATAACAGCGCCTTAAGTAACTGAGCTAAAGCTAGAAGTGAGAAAAGGAAGTAAGTGAGTGCCAATAGCCCCACTCTATATATGTCTGCCAAACGCAAGGAGATTCACTTCAGATGAGTTACAACGAATGGCTTATTGCAGACCACCATAATGCTTCACTTCATCCTAGAAAGATAAGTCGAGGAGATATACTCGTAATAGACGCATTTGCGGTTCTATTATTTCCCCTCGACTGCCCTTTATATCCATCGATGATAGACGTTTGCTTCTTTCTTAAGGTTAGGTTGGAATGTCTCGCTCAAATCAAACATTGTGCACATGAACATAATTGTTTTTCTTGGTCTGGGTGTTTCTATGTATAATACCCACAGTACAAACTCTGCTTAGTGTGAGACTAGATGGTGAGTGATGTATGTATTTGGTAGAATAAACGAGAGAGCACAGTCTTAGGAAACAGTTTGTCTAATTCATAAATATAATTATTTTATAAAATTTAAATTCATAATATCGCAAGAATCGTAACTATAATAGATCTCGCTTTTATTTTATAGAAAATGTCATTGTTACACAGAAGAACCACATGACTTTAACTGCATTCTAACTTTAAGCTTTTCAATCATCAATTATGCAAAACTTGTATTAACCCGGAGGCAAACTAGTCATGTTGAACTGAAATGCCTACGTAATCGCTGATATTCACTCTATTTTCTGTTATCTATTATTCAGATTTTCAGAACTTATTGGAAAGAATTTTCTGCTGACAGGTGATTTACTGAATCTAAACCACGTGATCTCGCCACATTTTCTTAAAATACTTCTCACTTAAAAGGCTTGATTCGAAGCATTACTCAACCATTCAAAGACTGTTTTAACGGAGAAGTGTACCTCTCAAGAAGAACAAGTCTCGCTTTTATATTGTAAACGATAACAGCCTGTAGAAAATTGGTGATCCCATACTGACCAACATGAAACCCACTGAAAAACTTTTTTTTGCTTTTTAAATATTTTATGGTAAATAATTCTTTTACTGCTATAACAAACCCGGTTCAAAACATTAACGTCAACATAAACTCTTCAATTAAATGTGGTTGCCTCCGCATGTTCACATTTCAAACAATTTAAAACATGCAAACAGAATAGCATACTCATAATTCTTACATCAACAATAAATAAATTAATTTTGAGAGCCATTCCTGTAATGAGGGTGGCTGTAAGCGCAACGAAGATATTCTGCGAATAGGGCCAACTAATTTGGACGACACGCTTTAAAACGGCGAATAATAAAAGTTAATGGGACCGCTCTCTTCATGATTCCTGGCGAAGGCGAGTGCTCATTTCCCTGGCCCTCGTTTTCGCTGTGTTAATTAGCATTTTGGTACTAAAATACGTATAATTTGGAAATGTTACAGGTAAACTTGAGATTTCTTACAAGTATAATACGTTTTAACACACATGTCCTTCGAAGCTAATTATACCTTTAAAATTAAAACGGACAATGTTTTCAGTATGTATATTGAACCATTTCATATCTCTAGTCGTTGGTTACAATTTGATACTGTGCGAGTTCCAGTGCCGGGACCTAAGTTGTAAATTCCCTAAAAGGTATCTGTTCAGAACTTGCCCTAGACAGACTGGGAATTGTTTGTAGGCACAGTGGAAGCTAATTTATATTCATAGACAACAAAACTGTTACTAAACTGATTTACTCGACTACTTATAATAGGAATACTTATGTCCATCTCAAACAGTATCCTACAGACTTTCTTCATTAATTTGCCATATAAACGTCGCGGAAAATACATTAATGTTGACTCTAATTACAATCCTGAAATTTATTTGCTCAAAAATACATTAAACACCCGATTGTGAGCACATTTATGAATGATAAAGTAAGGTAAAGGACAATTATGAAAATACGCTGATATTAGCAACATTTTACCATGATAATAAAAGCACGCATTATGTTTTTTATGACAGGATATTAAAAAGTTACAGCTGGGTACGAAAACAAACAATTTACTTGTTGTTTATATTGTTAGTATCAATTTATAATTCAAATCCACAGTCTAGACTGTCTAGTTCGTAAAATAAGTTTCAAGTTTCGCTTTGGCAAGCCTTAAATATCATTTAGGGACACTTCTAAAGGTGGCTAAACATCGATTGCTTTCTGCTCTAATTGTGTGATTACACACATAATTAGAGCAGAAAGCAATCGATCGGACAAAGTTGTGCGAAGATATCAAGTGTAACACTTAGTTGGCCGCCTATTGAATTCGAGACCTCTGAATATAGCTCAACCCGGTGAACTACTAACTATTGATGCAGTATAATGATTACACGCTCCAATTATTCAATTAGGACTCAAAGTGGTCCTACGTGTATTTTTTTTTTGTGTCGGGTTGAAAAATCCTCATGGAGTCCCTCCGCCCTGGGGGGAAGGACGAAGGGGACTGTCAGACTCTTACTGACTAAAAACCAACCCGTGCTCCTCATGTACCCATGTGTCGGAGGGTAGGATTTCACCAAAGCTTTCCTCCCTACTCCCCGCCGGGGATTGGCCCGCCAGATGGTCAGGTGGGCCCCGAACGAAACCCCCTTGGCGGCGGATGAAGGTATTGGGTTCCGCCGCCAAAACACCCAGCGTCCGCAGTGGATAGGGAGGACGGCAACGCAACACCGCATCTCCTCTTCCTCTGCGGCGCCACCGCGACGCAACGATGGTGCGCCCCCATTTGATCGCGGGCGAAAGGTCGGGCGCGCGGCAATGCAACACAGACACGCCTCTCCTCCCGCGACCGCACCCGACTGTGAGGAACAGACAGAACTGTCCCCCGAACCCGCACCTTGGGACGCATCCTACGCAGGCCTCACCCAAGCCCACGCGGAGCGTCTCCTCCCGGGATCCCGCTTAGCTTCACCGTGGGTGTACCTCAAACCCACGGTTACTGAACCTCCCCACCACGACAAGGCGAAGATCCCACGGGAGGGCCTACGTGTATACTGAATTGAAAAATGAAAGTACAATTGCCCCAATGAATAATATATCCAATTTATCATGAAGAAGATACATTATCGAAAATATTTTATTAAACGTGATGATTAGTAAGCAACGTCGATTTTAGTTGACTTAGTTTTTATAATATTCTACGCTAGGTAAGGCTAAGGTAAAAATACCAATTTTTACTTTTCTATCTAAAAAATAAAACCTATATTGGAATTTTCGTTGCAAGTTCAGGCTAAGAGGCTAGGCTTGAGATAAAATTTAAGTTTTGTATCGGCGAAATCATTGTTACAATCCTAAACCTAGTTTAAGTATAGTACAAGTTTGTCGAGTATTCTCAATTTAAGGGTGCTTGTACACGGCGCATGTAGCTTAAGCATGTTGAGGCACTTGCGCGGGTTACATGCACCGTAAACATATCGTTTAAAACAATGTGCGGGTCCAGCGACTCGAGCATGTACCAAAGCGAGCCACCCGCGCAAGTAATTCGCGTGCTCTGCGACGCGCGCGGGTCACTCGCGCATGTTATCTGTTAAAATTACATTTTTAACATATGATTTTAAAATAATTTTCGTTCGTCGAGACATTTGACGCGATTCAAGTCATAAAGCTACCGCGCGAATAGCATGCACATGTAGCTCTTGACCACGAACAAATAACTTGTACATAGGTACAGCTTGCGCAAGTAGCCCGCGTCTTTACTTGCTCCAGTTATTTGCACCATGTACAAGTACAAGCGAGTAACTTGATCAAGTAGCTTGCGCATATTACCCATGCATGTAACCCGGACCTTTACTTGCTCCAGCTACATGCACCGTGTAGAAGCACCCTAAGTATATTCATATTATTTTATAAACGTAAACAGGCCCATTCTTACAATGTCACTGGTAGAAGAGCCTTGCTGATTTTAGCATGAATGGGCCGGCTCGACCGGGGAAATACTACCCTGTCACAAAAAATCGACGTAAAGAAACAGTAACCAAATTGTTGCGTTTCGTTCGGTAAGTGAGAGTGCCGGAGGCCCTATCCCCTATTCCTTCTCCCTCTTCCCACAGAAATCAGAAATCATTTATTCGATTGAAACATGGTTGACAGGTGCTCTTAGTGTCTATGATACAACATGTTTCGCCGTACAAACGGCATGCAAATGTTTAAAATTAAATTACGCATGCATTAACCTAAACTTATCCACTATGCCTATAATCATTTATTTAAACTAATTTCAATTTGTGATCATAAACACATTACAAATCATTATCTTTTTTTTAAATATATTTGTATTCTAGGAACTCCGATATAGAATAAAAGCATCCTTCTATAAGCCATTTAATCAATTGTTGCCTGAATTGGTTAAAGGGTAACTCTCGTATCACTCTGGGTATTTTATTATAAATTTTGATTACCATGCTATAGCATGACTATATGCTATAGCAGAGTTAAGTTTTATCTCGGGAAAGATGCTGTCTTTGTTCAGACGCTTTAGAAAATAAGTATGAATGTTTTCTGGCAAATAGTGCTAATTCAAGGATATAAGTGGATATTACTGTAAGAATTTTAGTTTTCCTAAATAATGGTCTACAAGATTCGAGAGGAACGGCACCACAAATGGCCCTAACACATTTTTTTTGACAGATTTAAACTTTATTTATGTCAGTAGAATTGCCCCATAAGAGCACTCCATATCTGAGAATTGAACCAATATACCCATGATAGGCAGATAGGGCAGCTTTGTCATCTAACTGTTTTTTCAAGTTTCTTAAAGCGTAAACAAATTTGTTTATTCGTACACAAACAGTTTTAATATGTTCCTTCCAATTGCAGTGTTTATCAAGGGTGATGCCGAGAAATTTTATATTTTCTACCTGTAAGATTTCATTTTATAGCCATTGATTCTAATTTCGTCATACTTATTTTTATAATTATGAAACTGCACTATTTTTGTTTTACTTAAATTAGCTGTAAGATTATTGCTGTTTAACCAATATTTCACTGCATCAATTGTCGATTTAAGTAGGTAATTAAAGTTTTTGTAGTCACGTTTTGCTGAAATAATGATCGAAATGTCGTCCGCAAAGAGTACGCATTTGTGTTGTAGTGCTTGAGGAATATCGTTGATATAAATTAAGAACAACAACGGCCCCAATACACTACCTTGCGGGACGCCAAATAGGTTACGTCTATATTCTGATCTAAACGATGTCGCTATTCGTTTATCGTTTATTTGTTTAATTTCCACGCACTGTCTCCTGTTAGAAAGGTAACTCTGTAGCCACTTTAAGGCTTGTCCTCTAATGCCGTAAAGTTCGTATTTGGTGAGAAGAATTTCATAGTTGACGACATCAAATGCTTTAGTCATGTCAAAGAATATGGTTGTAACTCAACGTTTTTCATCAAGGTTTTTTGTAATATGATAAACAAGTGAGAATGCATCTAAGGTTGTAGACTTAATTTTTTGAAACCCATTTTATTCCTCTACTATAACTTGAAACTGATTTAAGAAGTTTATTATGTGATTGTACATTAACCGTTCAAATAGTTTAGATAATATAGGAGTTAATGTGATTGGCCTATAATTAACCAAGTCACTTTTACTACCTTTTTTATGAAGTGGTTTAACAACTGAGAGTTTTAGCTTTTCAGGAAACAATCCTTGAGAAAAAGAAAAGTTTACGAGATGAGATAGTATTGACTTTAATTCCTCACTACAGCCCTTTAGAATATGTGTCGATATATTGTCGTAACCAACGGCATTTGTATTATTTAATGACTTTAGTGCATAAACCACTTCTTCTTCTGATGTAGGATATACAAACATTGTGGGTTCAACTTTATTAATAAGTGATTATATCGGTATGGGATTTTTATTAATATTAGTTGTGGTGATAAAATGTTCATTGAATGATGTAGCTATCTCATTTGGATCTATTATCTCTTTATTATTGTGAATTCTGTATTTAATATGTTCCTGTGGTTGAGTGTCATCTATTTTTCTTTAATTAACATCCACAATGCGCGGCATTTATTCTTAGCATTATTTATGAAATTTATATTGACGTTTTTTTTTTATTTATCAATGCTTTTCTTTAACAACTTATCGAAAAATACTTGAAGTATCAAGTATTTTTCCTTGTTGACAGTAGTTTTGTTTTTATAATAATTATATCTTAGCTGTTTCTTAATTTTTATTGACCTTTTGATACCTTTTGTAATCCATTTAACTTTTTTGTTATTTTTATTTTAATAACAGGAAAGCAAAGGTTATAGAACATTAAGAACGTCTCGTGAAAGTTATTAAAAGCTTGATTACAGTCTGTTACCTCATAAATATCATTCCATGACAAATCGGATAAACACTTTTTGATTTTTTTTAATTGTTATTATTATAGTCACGTTTCATAACATACCAGTACGATATTTGAGGTTGTGGTTTATTCACGGGGAACGTTAAAGTTTGAGCAGTATCATGATCAGATAAAAATAGTTGGTGAACTTTACTCGTTGTTCCGTTAATGTTGCTTATTAGGTGGTCTATGCAAGACTGTTGACGTGCCGGTTCATTTATGATAATATGAAGATGTAAATTATACGTAAGTAGTATTCCCCTTAAGCTCTCACTAGCACTATTTATTTTTAGTGTATCAATATTAAGGTCCCCTGCTAATATAATCCTTTTATTCGATTTTTTTTGATAGCTTAAATAAAAAAAATTCTAGATTGCAAAAAAAATCAGAAATATCGACATTTGGTATTCTGTAAAGACATATAACAATAATTTGTAGAGATGGTATTTCAATACCGCAACATTCAAAAGATTTTTCAATACATAATTCTTGACAAAGTTTGAGTGGATACAGGTAATGAACTTTCGAAATAATACACACCACCACGTTTTTAAGTTTTTCTTGAGAAGTAACTAGATAAATTAAAATCCTTAAGGTTAACATTGTTCTCATCACCCATTTTTATGAATGTTTCTGTAAAGCATAATACAGTGTGTTTCATATCCCCCTGTCAGGTCCTGAAACCACATATTACTGACTTGTAAGGCATACTAGGAAAAATAAAAAAAAAAATCTAGGTCTTCATAAAACGTCACAATTTATTTCCTTAGTATAGTATTAACGAGAAACATTACCCCGAAATTAGGGAAAATTCCCGAAACTAGCAACACTCCACTCAGCGGCGGTATCCTTTATGATTGTAATAAAAAGCCGCTCGAGACAATACCGAAACGCGGTAGAGATGTTTACGTTCGATAGCAGCTAACATCGATTTAATAAATTTTAACATGAAATTTGACACAACATTCATTTTTCAAAGAATTATTACATTAATGATATTACGATATCGACACATTACGTAAACAAGACTTAAATAATACTTTTGTGTTACAGAACTTAGTCGATCATAGACAAAAGACTATGATCTACTTATTTCGGTAACCTAAATCAAATAAAAAAGTTACATCATTTTTATGTTATAACAATAATTTTATTTAAAAACAAACAACAATCTTGCGTTGGATACGTGCCCATCTCGTACGGGGACAATAATAACATATCGATAAAAACAGAACTCCAATAAATATCATTGGTTACATCCCTAGCTGGCTAGTTTTTACGACTTCAATTTACCTACTGATCACTCAGTCTTGCCCTAGGATTAGTTTCGTTCGGACTTCCGGAATAACTTACGTTGTGAAATAGTTACGTCGTCGGTCGTATTCAAACTCTGAATACTTTAACATTTCGATGTGTTTAGGTAGGAGTGAATGCAATTCATGCAGGTGCACGTAGTGATAAGGAGGAACAGTTCGCTGGACCACCAGGTCTGCCAGTGCCTTTGGAGCGCGTTGTTCAACGGCTTCACCACCTCGTGAACTACAGTGTGCTAGTTAGTGTGCTTTCAAATAAGGTACCTTTGATGAAAAGGTACCGCAAGTTTCTTAACCTTTACGGTCGACATGTGGAGCATGATCGTCGTACGCAGCTTACAAGTAAGTTGATGTTTTTCGTAATTAAAGGTAACCTGCCTAAGTAAGATTAAAAAAAATGGTAAATGCCGTAAATACTGCAGCGCTCATAGCGTGACTAAGCTTTTGGATCGTAATAGTTTGGCAAAGTTAAGCAACGGTTGCACAGTTCATCACTTGGATGGGTGCCCACGTACTCAGAAGGCACGTAAAACTGAATCTAAGAATCGTAAGGCCATGTCGTGGGCCTTCGGGTGATCTGAAATGTCTGAATACACGGACACCAAAGTTGGCTACGCACTCTTACGAAACAAACAAACAACGTAAACAATACTTTCCGTTTTACCTAATAATGCAATGAACCAGCTGTTGCAACAAACTCATAAATAAAATGGGTATACCTACCTAACTAAAATGATGGCACGTGTAAAGTTGACGTTCGGCTTTTGTCAAAGGATTAGGTAACTAGACGCGGCCGCCCAGGGCGGCCGATGCACTCAACGACCTTTTATGAACTTTAGGTAGATACCTAGTTATTACGATTTATGATTCTTCAGTGTTGCCATGGGTAATCTGATATGATATTATTTAAAGTTAATTAAATTTACCAGGGAAAATTTTATCTCGCATTTCCGTGAATTAATGACAAATCCCTCATCATTTTACTCTACCCTACAACCCCTTCATTGATCAGACGGGGGGTTCTGAAACACCCTGTATATCAATTGGGTTATTTTCTCCAGAAAATTCATCCAACTGTATCTCTAGCTGGTCTTGTTTATTTATTAAACCAGCTATGTTTTGATAAAGTAAAGTGGTTATGTAGTACCAAGGCTTGGTGGATTTTTTGACCGAAATTTTTTATCGTTTTCTAAATAAGCCGACTTTTTATCAACTAATGGGAAATAATACAATATAGTGCCTTTTTTAGGCTTCGATGTAGATTTTTGTTGTGCGCCTTTGGTATTATTACGTTTGTTGTTATAATTCAGAAACCTTCTTTGATAATACATTGAGTCTATAATATAATTAATTCTGTAACAAAGATTCATAAAATAGCGATATTTAGTATTGTTATAGTAGTGAGAATTTGTATCAATAAATGCACAATTAGGAACATTATTGCAAATATTCTTTATAGTACTGTTTAAGATTTTTTCGTTGAGACTACTGTTTTGCAAAAAACCTAATAGAATAAGTAATCTTAGCATTTTCGCTAAGATTATTTATTCTATTATCTTTGACGCTCACCACATCATCATGGGCGATTTAAATACTAATAAAAAATGCAAATTAAATAAAAACTACTGGGCCTACCTGAATCAAATTTTTATGCGCCCAATTTGCAACTATCCCGTATCAAACAAAAAAAGAAACACGTAAATCGGTTCAGAAACCTCGGAGAAATCGGTGTACATCGATCGAAAAAAAAATATACCTGCTGAATTGAGAACCTCCTCCTTTTTTTTGAAGTCGGTTTAAAATACTTATGGTTTGCCTGAGTCAGATGCTGCTATGGCATTTTCAGATAGATGGCATCAAAAGATGTGCAGCTGGCAAACATTCCAAAAAATGTATAGGTAGGTACCGACATTTTTTATCGTTTTCTAAAAAAGCCGACTTTTTATCAACTAATGGGAAATAATACAATATAGTGCCTTTTTTAGGCTTCGATGTAGATTTTTGTTGTGCGCCTTTGGTATTATTACGTTTGTTGTTATAATTCAGAAACCTTCTTTGGTAATACATTGAGTCTATAATATAATTAATTCTGTAACAAAGATTCATAAAATAGCGATATTTAGTATCGTTATAGTAGTGAGAATTTGTATCAATAAATGCACAATTAGGAACATTATTGCAAATATTCTTTATAGTACTGTTTAACATTTTTTCGTTGAGACTACTGTTTTGCAAAAAACCTAATAGAATAAATAATCTTAGCATTTTCGCTAAGATTATTTATTCTATTATCTTTGACGCTCACCACATCATCATGGGCGATTTTAATACTACTCCTTGCTCCACAGTCCACTAGATCATGTAATCTCCACATTCTACCATTGCAAGCTACTCACCACAATGTCGATGGGGCATGGCTTGATCTAATTTGCACCTCTGCTCCTGACCTAGTCTCCAAACATGGTCAAATCCCTGAGAAACCTGGAGCACCAGGTTTCGCCCATTACGATCTAATCTTCCTCTCATACATCCTTAAGCCTCCCCGTCTTCCCCTTAAGGTTCTGCATGTTCGTTGCTTTGGGCGCATGGACGTAAATCAGCTGCTGCAACTATGGATGAAAAGGTCGAGAGCTTTAACAACGCTATTCTCGAGTTGTATAATGTTCATGCACCGGTTCGAAAAGTCAAACTGAAGCGTCCACCTGCCCTCTGGATTACAAAGGCGGTCAAAACCGCTATGAGACGCAGGAATTGTGCATTTTGTAAATTCAAAAAGCATAAAACAGAGGACTTTTGGTCTCTATATACAGTTGCAAGAAATCGGTGTAATCAGCTGATACGTAACGCTAAACGCCGCCATATTCTCAGTAATATTAACTCATCCTCCCCTGCCAATATCTGGAAGTTCCTAGGGACTATAGGTATTGGCAAACAGCGCAGTTTTGATCTCCAGTGGACAATTGGTTTGGAAGAAATCAATAAACATTTCACCACATCTAACTATTTGGATCATCCTACTAAGTGTCACACTCTGAATTACTTGCGTAACTTTCCTGGTCTTAACATAAGCCCTTTCAAATTTTCTTCAGTGACCCCCGGGGAGATCAAGAAGACTATCCTCTCCATCAAATCCAACGCTACTGGTGACGATATTATTAGTCGTAAAATGATTGTTCCCATTGTCGATCAATTGTTACCAGCTATTACGCATATTATCAACTTTTCCCTCGACACAGGTGTGTGTGATCCCTAATCCTTCTCTTCCCAGCCACTTCCGCCCCATATCAATCCTTCCTTTTCTCTCCAAGGTGGCTTGTGTCCACAGACAACTTTCAAAATTTGTCATTCACAATAATCTATTGAACCGATTTCAATCCGGATTCAGACCTGGACACAGCACTGTGACCGTTTTGTTGAAGGTGACTGGAGATGTTAGGGTGGGAATGGAAGACACCTAAGTTACGATGCTAGCTCTGGTCGATTTCACGAACGCCTTCAACACGGTCAATCACGAAATCCTACTATCCATCCTCTCCAGTCTTCAGAGCTCTCCAGAGGCTGGAAAGGTTCTCCAATTATCTCGTGGGTCGTCAGCAGTCGGTTCGCCACGATGACTCTTCATCATCATGGTGTAACCTCTAGTCTGGCGTTCCTCAAGGTGGCATTCTCTCTCCATTATTATTTTCTATTTTTATAAATCTCCTGACCCAGAATCTTCAGTGTGCGTATCACTTGTATGCTGACGAGTTGCAGCTATATACACAGGCAGGAGTAGACAACATCGCTTCAGCTATCGGTGAGGTAAATTAAGCTCTGTCTGTTATACTTGATTGGTCAGAACGATTTGGTGTTGCTGTGAATCTCGCAAAATGCCAGGCCATTATCACAGGCAGTCAACGCGACATGAGCAAAGTTGATCTTTTAGCGCTTCCATCAGTCAATTATAACCAGACAACAATACCCTTCAGCACAGTTGTTAAAAATTTTGGCTTGTACATGGATAGGTACCTCAACTGGCGGGCTCAAGTTACTTCTGTTAGTCAAAGAGAGACAGGATGCTTACGTTCGTTGTACCGCTTAAAGAACTTCCTTCCTTCTAGCACTAAGGTAATGCTCATGCAGACTTTAATCTTCCCTATTATCGACTATGGTGATGTGTGCTATTTCGACCTGAATGCAGACCTCCTCAACAAACTAGACCGGCTTCTTATTAACTGCATTCGATTCGTTTACAACTTCCGAAAATATGACCATGTCTCCGAATACCGCTCCCAACTCAAATGGCTAACTATTCGCCAACGCAACGCAACGCCGCAGTTTGCGTGCCCTAACTACTCTTTTCTTAACTCTCCCTCTATTCCTTTCTACCTAAGTCCTTATCTACAATATTTATGCTCTAATCATGACAAACATTTACGTTCATTTATAAATCGTCTCCTTTTATGGCGCTCCCATAGTTCTAGGCTTGTTAACTCTTCCTTCTTCGTCCAATCTGTCTTATTATGGAAAGCACTCCCTCTCAAAATCAGGATGGCTAACAATCGGTTCACTTTTAAACTAAAGGCTCGAGATTTTTTACGGAGTAAAATGGCAGAATAAACGGATATTGACTGTATTTATTCACTTATATATTATTATGTATATATTTATTTTATAATTATTGCAAGTAGTTATTCATATATATGTATTTATACTTATAGATACTTAATACATGTATACATATATGTACATATTTAAATATATATCTATAGTTTAAGTAGTAATTATGTAACATTGTAATTAGTGTGTAAATAATTAAAATATAATAATCATGCACCTACCATCAATTATCTCTGCACCACCCTAGGTTGAGTGGTAGAGAATGCCTAAGGCATTAAGTCCACCTATGTAGCACATTGTTTGTGTTGTGCAAAAAGGTAAATAAATAAAAAATAAATAAATAAATCAGACATCGGGATCGGTGAAGCTAAATAAAAAATGCAAATTAAATAAAAACTACTGGGCCTACCTGAATCAAATTTTTATGCGCCCAATTTGCAACTATCCCGTATCAAACAAAAAAAGAAACACGTAAATCGGTTCAGAAACCTCGGAGAAATCGGTGTACATCGATCGAAAAAAAAATATACCTGCCGAATTGAGAACCTCCTCCTTTTTTTTGAAGTCGGTTTAAAATACTTATGGTTTGCCTGAGTCAGATGCTGCTATGGCATTTTCAGATAGATGGCATCAAAAGATGTGCAGCTGGCAAACATTCCAAAAAATGTATAGGTAGGTAGGTACAGCCAAATTCCAGTTATATTGACAAAATACAAAACTTTATATTTAGACACATAAATAAAAAACAAACAAAATGTTATCTTCTAAAATATTGTACATTTTATTATTCGTAAACAAAATTTACACAGTATTTCCACAAAATAGATCGTTTGCTAGACTATAATCATAAATAACGGTTAATGTTCTATACAAAATATTTAATTTCCGTGTAGCAGCGGCGATGACATATTCGGTAGTAGCATCGATGAAATCTGTCGATGATCAGATGTATGCGTATAATATATGTTTTTGATGTTGGTCAGGAAAAGTTTTGGCACGCTCTCATATTTTTTACATCGCTATTTTTTTATTTCGTTGTGAATGTTTTTTTAAACTACGCCTTAGTATGGCAAATAAGTAAATTTATATAGAAACTAACGGTCCTGGCCGACATTGTCCTGCATGTCCTAATAATTAAGTTCGGTGACAAACCTACTGCAGAAACATCTATCAAGACTAATTGTATTTTCAAACACAATATACATAAAATTTCATCCAAATTGGTAAAGCCGTTTAGGAGGACTTAAGTAACAAACACACGTACAGAGGAATTATAATTATACCAGAGGATGCTCATGCGTTTTATATTTTAACCGTTTCTTCCCGATCTCGTGGGAATTTCGGCAAATCTTTCTTAGTGCTACCCAGCGATCCTCAAGGAACATTAGGTATAAGCCAAATATCAGGTTCTTGCACTCAATAGTTTTGGCTCTGCGTTCTCTGTCCATCAAATAGTAATGCAAGTTTATATACATATACACCGCTATTTTTTAATTAGTACAAAAACTAAGGATAGATTAGCGAAGATATTATTATCATATATGTGACGTAAGAATTTCATAATATCAATAAAGAGCAAAGTTATTATCATTTGTTTATTGTAGAAAATCTCACTTAAATCATAGTCATATTTTACAATCCATTCACTAATTCATTGATAATATTCCATCCTGCTCATTCGCATTCTCTCTGTCGCACTTATGATGTAGGTAGCCATAGAAAAAAAAATGAAGAAAAAAAAATGTAGGTAGTTATTTTTTAATTTTGTTAATTCTACCCTCTCCTTCATACTTCATTCGGGCCTAGGACCGGTAAAATTTATCGTTTAACAAGTAATTAAATACGGAGGTATGTAATTAGAAAGCAAACAAATATCAAAATAAAGGAAGGTGTTCTGGACTAAAAGAAAAGAGTAATTTTGGCGTATTTATGAAGTTAGAATCATCTGCTATTTACAAATATTATTTTATCATCATCATGTCAGCCTAGAGACGTCCACTGCTGGACATAGGCCTTCCTCAAGGTGTGTGGAGAACACAGACTGATTTTGAGCCGCCCGCATCAAATTATTATTTACTTAAGTACGTATTATCCTTTCCTTCCATTGTCCTTCCAAATGTCCACCACCGTTGTCAAAAGAATCCAATATGCACTGTTTTATTTGTTTGACACTGACCGGATCTCTTTTGTACACTCACAATAAGATGTCCATGGGTACATAGCTGCACTCACGATTTTTCCACTCAAAAACTACGCACGAAGCATAGCTACATACTCCCGTGATATGAACTGATATGATAGGCCATCGCGTCGGGCAAGCGTAGACAAACAATTAACTTTTGCAACGAAATTAGATACGCTCACTTTTGCTAGCAATTTAGTACTGTTTGTCGCATCGTCGGGGCGTGGCGCAGGCGCAGAGGGGCGGGGGGAGGGGCATTTATCAATGTTTCATTTTACTATGATACTCGTAGTACTCGGGTCGGTCATAGTATTAGTATTGCATTTACCAATTATCACGTACTTTTGTGGACAGTTTTGAGACAGTTTTGGAACTTAGTCTTTTTATTTTTTAACTTCATAAATATGATCAGTTAAAGATACTTAGTGCTATGTTAAATTTTTTGTACTAATTAAAAAATAGCGGTGTATACAGTTTAAGACCTTACATACTTATGTTTAATTTGATGATCTTTCACGGCTAGATAAAATCACTGCGTCTCGTCATACAAACTTCACATTCATGCAAAGGACGATCCAAAGAATACCGTCAACCGAAACAATCTGCAGAGGGATAAAATAAGTGAACCTAACAGCGGCATGTCCCTAAGGCGCCGCATCAAACTTACAACAGGAACATAATACAAGAATGTTTGTTATGATTATCAGTAGTTTTATGTTAATTTTCTCACTATTTGTCTAACGTGATAAAATGCATGGGATAAGCACCAAGCTACTTGAATCTTACGTTAACGAAAAAGAATAGCGCCCCTTGAAAAGTTAAAATTCTGTCTAATTTGGTTAACTAGAAAATAGATCAATCAGCTCAGAGAGGGTGAAAACCTGTACGCAATAAGGGTCACGCTAGGACGCTGAATAGGTAATAGATAAATAATGAATATTATCACTCCACAAAGATATTATATTAGAGATATTACGTATGTTTTTTTCTGTAACTGTCCATAAAAGCTTTCCATACACATACCTATGAGTAATGCTGAGTAAATTTTTAATTTCTTACCTGAAGAAATATTCTACATTACTCAGGTGCACATCTTCACTGGATTTAATGAGTCACTGTTTAGCCACTTGAATTGAAACATTTTAGACTTTTTGCACAACTTGAATCTATGCAGTCATTAGTTCCCGATTAAATACATGTTCTGGAATCGCAGTTGTCATATTTTTGGTTTAGTTTGATATTAATTACGAGAATTATTTTATAAACACTCAAATGATTTATGGGCTATACGTCAGCGCGCACCTCACTTCACTAACTACCCACTCTTTTTTATTATAATGAAGAGGAACGAGTCGAAGTGAAAGGTGCGATGCCACAGGCAGTCTTATAACAACTCTCAGACGTAACGGACGTAACAAAGTAGCTAGTGGGAATAATTGTAACGGTGTGTGATTGTATAAAAGTGTGCCAGTAATAATTGAAATAAACGTGGAGTGATTTATACTGGACTTGGTGTTTTCTTCAAATCTCAGAACTGGGATGGACGTATCCAATGAAGTGTGTCCACAAGGTACAAGAGAAGGCAAATGTTAACGCTGCTATGTTACTGAATAAGCTAAGCCTTCAACTACAACCGTGGTGAGCGTATTTTGTCTGATTTTTTATTTTGTGCTGCAAATGTTCTTTACATCTCTCATGTTCGGTAAGAAGGTTCTTATTACCTCCAAATGGGGCTTATAGGTGACTAATTAGCGATCTAGGGTAATAATGTAGCTAGAAAAGCCCTAGGGCGGTAAGTAATAAAAAAAAACACTTCTTTCTTCCAAAAAGTTTGCGTACCTACATCTAACCATCATACTGGCAATAGACATCATGCATTCAGCCCAATAGCCAAACAGGTCGCTTTGCTATTTAGCCTTGTCTTCGTGTGAGTATAATAGTCATAAATTTTAAATAACGGCGAAGCTCAATTTCGTTCTTGAAAAAAATAAGTTATTTACTTGATTCTTTTTAATGAAAAAAGACGGGAATAGAAAACTTTTACTTTAAATATTGTTTACTTTTGTGATTTTTTATAATTACGTGCTAATTAGGCAAAAACATGAGTTCTTCTTCTAATTATACCTAAAAGATACCTATATTATATTTTAATATTACATGAGTATTTCAAAATTGTTCTCATTTCACTATAAATTTCAACAAATAAAATATTTTATTCTTGTAATGCCGGTTTTTTTCTACCTACCTCACAATCGAGATGTAAAGCAGAATAGTTAGCTCGGGTGTAAGCACCAATTGCACCCTCGAGCTATAGGCGCCCTCGCTGCGCTCGTGCGCCTAAATATCTCGGGCTGCAATTGATGTCTTACAGCCCATTGGCTACTAATCAACTATTAGTGATGATACTTGCAAAAAAATCTTGGTTAGCAGAATACTGCTATACATTTAGTAACCTTTGGAATGTCACGATGGCTGTGGTGGTGATGTCACCATCGCATCGTACCGAGTGTTCTGGGTTCGATTCCTACATGAGACACGAAGTTGTGGTTAAAACAACACTTTTAATGTAAAACCGTTTGACCTTTACGGTGTCGTGTTTCCCATGATGTGATCTCCCGAACAAGCTTCTTGTAATAGCTTAAAGTAAGAAATAAAGAAAAAAAAATCTTAGGTAGCACCTACTGAATGATTAAATTACGCCCATTGCTGTATTTTCTGTTAGCCTGTTATGGTTGTCTGATTACGACTGTGACCTACTATAGTGTAGATATCGTATGGAAGTTTCGGGTTCGATACCCGGGTTTAAAAGAAAGCGATTGTTTTTATTTATTTCTAGTTCTAGAGGATATGTTTTCCTCTAGGGCTGAGGCGGATATGTTTTCCGCTATGCTGTTATGATTCCAGTTCTGGTGGATATGTTTTCCACTAAGAGCGGATATGTTTTCCGCTATGCTAGTAAGATTCCAGTTCTAGTGGATATGTTTTCCACTAGGACTGAGGCGGATATGTTTTCCGCTATGCTATTATGATTCCAGTTCTAGTGGATATGTTTTCCACTAGGACTGAGGCGGATATGTTTTCCGCTATGCTAGTGCGATTCTAGTTCAAGTGGATATGTTTTTCTCACGTGGATGATTTTTCTTTATCACGTTTCAGTATTACAAGCAAAGGCATTTGATGATGAAGCCGGCACGCCACCCTTGCCTAAGTATGTAAGGAAATGAGTTGGGGACACTCAACGGCACAGGAGAAGACTTCGGCGTCGTCTTCCAGTAAAGAGGAAGCCAATCCTCGCAAGCCGCGAAAGTACCGTATTCCAGTTCTAGTGGATATGTTTTCCACTTAGAGCGGATATATTTTCCGCTATGCTAGTATGATTCCAGTTCTAGTGGATATGTTTTGCACTAGGACTGAGGCGGTTATGTTTTCCGCTATGCTAGTATGATTCCAGTTCTAGTGGATATGTTTTTCACTAGGACTGAGGCGGATATGTTTTCCGCTATGCTAGTATGATTCCAGTTCTAGTGGATATGTTTTCCACTAGGGCTGAGGCGGATATGTTTTCCGCTATGCTAGTATGATTCCAGTTCTAGTGGATATGTTTTCCACTAGGGCTGAGGCGGATATGTTTTCCGCTATGCTAGTATGATTCCAGTTCTAGTGGATATGTTTTCCACTAGGACTGAGGCGGATATGTTTTCCGCTATGCTAGTATGATTCCAGTTCTAGTGGATATGTTTTCTACTGGGCCTGAGGCGGATATATTTTCCGCTATGCTAGTATGATTCCAGTTCTAGTGGATATGTTTTCCACTAGGACTGAGGCGGATATGTTTTCCGCTATGCTAGTATGATTCCAGTTCTAGTGGATATGTTTTTCACTAGGACTGAGGCGGATATGTTTTCCGCTATGCTAGTATGATTCCAGTTCTAGTGGATATGTTTTTCACTAGGGCTGAGGCAGACATGTTTTCCGCTATGCTAGTATGATTCCAGTTCTAGTGGATATGTTTTCCACTAGGACTGAGGCGGATATGGTTTCCGCTATGCTAGTATGATTCCAGCTCTAGTGGATATGTTTTCCACTAGGACTGAGGCGGATATGTTTTTCGCTAAGCTAGTATGATTCCCGTTCTAGTGGATATGTTTTCCACTAGGACTGAGGCGGATATGGTTTCCGCTATGCTAGTATGATTCCAGTTCTAGTGGATGTGTTTTCCATTAAGACTGAGGCGGATCGGATATGTTTTCCGCCATGCTAGTGCGATTCTAGTTCAAGTGGATATGTTTTTCTCATGTGGATGATTTTTCTTTATCAGGTTTCAGTATTACAAGCAAAGGCATTTGATGATGAAACCGGCACGCCGCCCTTGCCTAAGAATGTAAGGCGCAGGAGAAGTACATTGACTTCGGCGTCGTCTTCTGGTAAAGATGAAGCCATTCTTCGCAAGCCGCGAAAGTATCTTATTCAATGTATAATAATGTTGATTTTTTGCTCAATATGGGACTTATTTGAGTTGCCAAATATTTAATAATCGATGTACAGATGTCGTCATAGCCCGTGCTTTAAATAATTGTTTTTATTATATTCAGAACAGTACTTGGTATTGTCGGATTCATAAATGAAGATTGCTCTCTATTATTAATCAATGTCAAAGTGGTAATGATATCAATTTTTTGTTAGATGTCAATAAATTTAGTGTATAATTAGATATGTCAGAGTTAATTGTTTTCACTGGGTTAATATTTTTTTTATTTAAAACTAAAGTTATATGTGGCTGGTCTGTAACTGTACTTCCTTTGATATTAATTCAAGCAATTTTTTCATTGTAAAATTGCCTTTGGAGGCATTTATTATAATCCAAGTTGTCTTGGACTTGTTAATAGAATTCCTAATATAATAATCATTGTGATTTTTATGTCAAATTGATAATGCATTTGAGCGTTAGAGAATACTTATATTGATTTATTTTTTCTTGTTAATTTTGCGTAAAGTGTATTTTATTATAGTATTTTAAATCTGAAGTAAGTTTTAATTGTTTGTTTATACATAATACTTTGCAAGAATGTTGTGTATGTGTGTAATAGATATGCATATAAAATAGTGTTTACAGTGCCTTATTCTTAACGCATTTTAGTATGTATATTGTTAATGTAGCTGTAAGTAAATAAATAAATAAATACTGTTTAAATTTGGTTTGATAGGATTCGTTTCCTGTTTTGTGATATGTCCATAACAGTTCACGTCATTTTTATATTGAATATCAGATTTATTCCATTAAAATAAACATAGTTATGTCTATTAACAATTTTATACTGATTAATCTTGATTTGCAATATATGTCGTTATTTTTATTTCACTTGTACTCAAACGACCGAATGTCATATTCCTCAAATATGTTATTCACGATTGTAGTAAGTTATCTATTGTCTTATACCTATGTATGTTTGTCTAGAATTACCGCAGGCAGGCAGGGATTTTCAAGGTGCGCAGTGGCAGCTGTAATACATCTACCTGACCACGATAGACAAGGATCCAGACACAATGCACTGCGTTGCACAGCGAATCACAACTAATATTACCAAATCTTGCTGATGCTCCTGATGATGTTCTTGAGTGGACCTATAAGATTAACTCATAATTTTGGCCAAAATAACAAGAGAATCGAATAAATACCAGTGTCCAGTTCGGCGTAGTCCTACTCCTTGGTCACCAATCAGGAATTCACACACGTGTTTAAGATACAACTTATCTTTTATCACAAATAAACTGATGCCAGCTGATTAAAGAAGCGGCACTCAATCGGGTTCCAATACTTCCAATTTTATTACAATATTCCACGCGAGAGAGCAAAACGGCGTCTTAATTTTTCAAGGCAAGAACGGAAGTTGACAGTTCAGTGTGACCTTGTCAGAAATTTTCAATAGACTAAACTAAATGTTACTTAATCGATATAATCAATTTGACTTATAATAAAAACTAATTCTATTTCAAACATCCACCCGCCCCGGACCGGCCTACCGGTCCGCTAAGCGGTTGGTAGACGTGACAATGTTGCAACCGCTCTCCTCAGAATCGAACCGTCCACCAAGACCTCAGCAAATCGGGGAACTCCATCAGTCCCAGTTACCAAACGAAGGATGCGCCCCTGCGCCATCTAAGTGGCGGAAGGTTAGCCTCCTTGATCAACACGAGGTCACCAATCTTGGGTGGATCGGTCTTGTCGGTCCACTTAACGCGTTGCTGGAGTATGTGCAAATATTCCAAATTCCAGCGTTTCCAAAAGCTCTGAGTAATCTGGCGTACCAATTCAAAACGCGAGAGACGACCAAGTCTCGTATCAATATAGGGGTACTCAGGCAAGGCGACAAGTGGCGACCAATCAAAAAATGGCCCGGCGTAAGGGCCTCCAAATCATTCGGATCTGAGGAGATCGGGCACAATGGCCGAGAGTTCAAAACGGCCTCAATCTTACAAAACACAGTTGCGAGTTCCTCAAATGTAAGGACAGATTCACCGATTGTCCTGCGCAAGTGTGTTTAGGCGAATTTTATAGCGGCCTCAAAAATACCACCCCAGTGTAGACAATTTGGTGGGGAAAACAATCAATTAATCCCATGTCGGGCAAGCCTATTGCCTATATCAGCCTTGTTGGTTTCAAGGAAATTAACAACGTCATTCAAATAATTATAAGTGCCCTTAAAGTTAGTGCCGCAGTCAGAACGGATCAAGGAAGGCAGCCCTCTGCGGGATACAAATCTGTCAAATGTGGCTACAAACGCCTCGGTCGTAAGCAAGGAGATCAGTTCTAAATGTACGGCCTTTGTGGAAAGACAAACAAAAACACACAAGTAGGCCTTAACAGTCTTGCTGTTTCAAAGTGTCGACGTTTTCACCAAAAAGGGACCAGCGAAGTCCGTGCCAACACCGTCAAACGTCCTGCTCTCAGTAACGCGATCTGCCGGTAAGTCTCCCATCAAGGGCTGCATGGTAGAAGCCTTGAGCTTATAGCAAGGGATGCAGCGAAAGACTACACTCCGAATAATTCTTCGGGCAGACAAAATCCAAAACTCGCGTTGCAAAATGGCCAAGAGCGCATTACAACCAGCATGCGAATATTTTAGGTGACGGTCAGTTACCAACAAGCGTACCAAATGACCGTCTTTGGGTAACAAAAGGGGGTGACGTGCCCCGTAAGGGAGGTTGGCGTTCTTGAGACGCCTTCCAATGCGCAAGAGACCCGTATCGTCCAAAAAGGAGTTCAATTTAGAGACAGCTCCCGACAATTTCGATCTCCCTGATTTAAGGATAGCAATCTCCTTCTCAAAATGCGCCAATTGCACAGAACGAACCAAAAGGGTGAAGGACTCCTGTCGCTCCTGTGGTGAAAGAAATGGTGTCAGACGTTTCTGTTGTGGGTGCCTAAAATTAAAAACAAAACGCTTTATCCAAGCAGTAACACCTAACAACTTGTCAAGGGAGCTGTAACGATTCAACAAGAAATCGGGGTCGAAGACGCATTCCACCTTCTCAAGAGCGAGTGTTCGTAGACCCGGCAAATTAGAAGTATTCAAAACTGGCGTTCGAGGCCAATCAATTTCTGGTCGACTCAACCATTCTAGACCCCACTACAGCGAATGACCTATCAAACTAGGCGTCAAGCATCCGCGCGAGGCACAATCAGCGGGGTTGAGCTCACCTGGCACGTGTCTCCAAACAAGTTTGACTTCGGATTTCTGGATTTGGGAAACGCGATTAGCGACAAATACCTCCAAAGTGTGGACAGACGCCTTCAACCAACAGAGAACAATTTGGCTGTCTGTCCAGCCGTAGGTCCCATTAATACAAATGCTTTTACCCAAGGTGCTGGACACGTGGTTCAATAAGCGTACAAGTAGGGCTGCTTCCGAGAGCTCCAATTTCGGGATGGTCAAAGATGTCCGAAGGGGTGCTACCTTGCTCTTCGCCATGATCAAGGAAACTCTCACCTGACCTGAGGCACTGACTATGCGCAAGTACACCACGGCCGCGTGACCACGTTCCGAGGCGTCACAAAACCCGTGAAGGGTGGCCTTGTACTTCCCGGGAGGAAGGATGGGACGAGGCAAGGAGATCTCGTTGACGGCAGGAAGCGAGGATACAAAAGAGGTCCATTCCTCAAGAGTCTCATTCTCTTTCCTCAGAGTGCCGTGTAGAGGTTCGTCCCAGGTCAATCCTGCTGTCCAAAGCTTCTGCAAGAAGCATTTTGCCCAAAATATGATAGGACAAATCCAACCGTTCAGATTAAAGGTTATGGCGACAGTAGACAAGACGAGACGTTTAGTCCAAGAACAAGGCAATTTCAAGTCTACGTTATACGTAAAGATGTCTTGGACTGGTCTGTACTGAACGCCGAGAACAGCCATCATGGCGGGGTTGTCAATAATCTCAAACAAATGTGGATCCTGCTGATGATCCTCTGGCAAGCCTTCCAAAAGCACTGGTGAGCTGGAAATCCATTTGCGCAACTCATAACCAGCGGAGGCCAAAATACCTACCAATTCGTCCCGCAGGAGGATCGCCTCGTCCGCTGTGGTGGCGCCCGAGCAAATGTCATCGACGTAAATATCGTCCTTCAAGATGGCGGAGGCTCGTGGGAAACGTAAGCCTTCGCGGTCTGCGAGCTCCCAAAGAGAACGTATTGCCAAGGAGGGGCTTGACCTTAACCCGTACGTATTAGTATTGAGCTCGTAAACGACCATGGGATCACGAGGAGACTCTCTCCAAAGGATCAGCTGGAAGCGACGGTCATCAGGGTGGATAATCGTCTGCCTGAACATCATTTTTATATCGGCTACAAAGACAACCTGATGTCGTCGGAAGCTGGTGATGACGTCACAAAGGTCCTTGACCAACTTGGGACCAGAATGTAAGCACTGGTTCAAGGATACGCCGGTTGAAGTCTGCGCAGAACCATCAAACACCGTGCGCAGCTTGCCAGTTGATGGCTTCAAAACCGCATGATGCGGAAGAAAGTAGTGCTCCACCGAACGCCAATCCAAATTTGACACAGACATGTGTCCCAATTGTTCATATTCTCTCATGAACTCAATGTACTTCTGTCTGAGCTCCGGATCACGACCCATGCGACGCTCCATAGCTAACAATCTCTTTTCAGCTAAAGGTCGTGACTCACCAAGCGGAGGCCGAACAGACAGAAAGGGTAGCCTCGTAATAATCCGACCAGAATGGAGTCGACCAGTGTTGTTCTGGAAGAACAGCTCGCACTCCTCATGTTCTAGATTCAAACGAGCAGCTTGAGAGGGCTCCTCTACCACCCAAAACCTCTGAATGGCATCAGAGAGAGCGGAGCCTACAGCCAACAAATTATCAAGTTCGGGTGGAGAGGGGTCCCTAGATACAGGTCCCATCAAAGCAAATCCAAATATTGTCGGGATGGCAGTCAAACCATTTGGCACCAAGACCCGTTTCCCACCAATCAAAATTCCACCTAGGACATCAGAGCCAATCAACAAGTCGATTTGTCCCGGTGTGTCAAATTTGGGGTCTGCCAGTTCCAATCCCGATGTCAAATTCACCACAGCAGCAGGTAGCTGCTTCTGTGGTGAATTACAAAATATTCTTCAGCACAATAGCCGAGGTTCTAATCCTCGGGTGTGAAGATTCAACAGGGCCAAACAAAACCTTAACTTGCCCTTCAACATTAGAGGCTACGTCCCCTATGCCCCGTATACAATTTTGAAAAGAGCCCATATTTAATTTAACCTGCCCTACGAAATAAGTGGAAACAATGCAACCTTGTGAACCTGTGTCCAAAAGGGCAAGTCAAAATGAGGGTGCGGCTTGAAGTCCTCAAAGGTGCGATGACTCGATCCGCGCGCCATCTGTGGGGGGTCATAGTGGCGCACCCGCCCAAAACGAGGTGGGCGCGAGTCAAGGCGGGGACGCTCCGTTAAAGGAGGGGAATACCTGGGGCAGCAGTCATGATACTGGATTGGTCTAGAATTACCGCAGGCAGGCAGGGATTTTCAAGGTGCGCAGTGCATTGTGTCTGGATCCTTGTCTATCGTGGTCAGGTAGATGTATTACAGCTTTCACTGCGCACCTTGAAAATCCCTGCCTGCCTGCGATAATTCTAGACATAATTTTTTGGTGCAGAGCTGTAGTTGAAACTTAGCCGTTGATTGTATCTGAACTCAGATTGGTGTTGTATGAGCTATATATCTCATTTGTAAACAGTGTTATAGTGTTCTCAGGTTAGTATTGTCTAAAATACATAATATTTAATTGTATAAGTTGACCTAGAAAACTTGAAACACATGTCATACATAACCTCAATCAGTAATTGTTTGACTTGTATTGTTGAAATCTAACTTAAATTTGTTGTTGCATTAATAAGTCAGTTTGTTTGGATACATAACAGCTGTATGTATCAATAAATTTAGTAAATTTAGTTTATTGCATATATTCATAAACAACCAACTTGACCTTGCCACTTGGGCGGGTCACATTAATAAACTTTTGTTTTGTTATAATATATAGATAATATTGTTAGGTAACACATACTATTACTATTGTATATCTCAAATAACACAGCCAGTCTGTCTGTTGCAAGTAATTAGTTAATTTATTTGAATATTCAACTTTAATTAACTTATTTGAAGTTTCAACTTTTGATAACTTTGACTTTGTTTTGTGTCAATATATATTGAAACTAATAATTTTGTTGGGCAGTAAATACCTGCCACTTGCTTGTACCAGCAGTAAACAGGCTAATACTTTGTTGGTTTCAAAGAATTAACAAATATTAAGTTTTAATTGTTAATATTATATAACGCTTGTCCGGGCTCTTTTGAAATTTGATTATGTCAGCTATCAAGGACTTGCGTGCGGCTGCTGGTGCCATTGCATCAGATTTGCACTGGTATGCCTCGGCCAGTGCCTTAGTGAACCGGCCTGATCGCCAGCAGGCCTTACTACAAAGGTACGAGCGCATCGATGATCGCCTGGCAAGTGTGGAACAGCAGTTCCGCACTTTCAGCGCTTGCTGTCTCGAAGTGTCAGTCAATGATTTCACCGCTGACCAGCGAAATAAGGTCAGCGAAGACTATGCCCAGGTCTTAGACCTGTATGATGCTGTCTCCAATAGCACAGAATAGATAGTACTTACGTACAGAAGCATCACTTCGCAAACCAATTTAAAGAAATTGCGACTCTTGCTACTAAGCAACAAAGTGCAATTCAGCTCGCATAAGCACTCAGTGCCTACCGCAATATTCACCTAACCGTTCCCGCTCTTTTCTAACACATAACGCTGTCGCTGTCTAGCGCGGAGTGACGCACTAGCTGTCGCGCTAGGGTTGTCGACTTGCCGCTGCTACTTATGCTGTCTACCTACCTACTTGACCACCTAATAATAAATAATTATCCTATGTTTAATGCGTATGGTTACACGGTAAATTTTACTAAATTAAAACAAACCTAGATATATCCTGGTTTAATGGTTAGTGATATTTTTGATGACTTACTTCAAGTTGGCTTGACGAATTCTTAGGAAGTATTTTTCGTCTTTTCGCTAGAACAAAAACCACAAAAATTCCGGTCGTTTACATTTTCACTATACTAATTCTTAGTTATTTCCTACTATTTCCTTATATTCCTATTTTTGGTTACGTCATATTATACCCGTTTGATATAATAAGTGTAACTTTACAAGAAATCATCATTGCCCAATCAATACAAAATTCATACCTATTCATACTAGAGTATAATATTGTACAGACCCAGTATAGCTTTTACCATACACTACAAAAAGATATATTATACATTTTTAGCATCTTTTTAGGGTTTCGTAGTCCAGAAGGAACCCTTATAGTTTCGTCATGTCCGTCCGTCTGTCCGTCCGCAGCCTAGCTCAAAGACGCCTGGTGCTAGAAAGCTGATATTTGACATGAATATAGACATAAGATATTGCAACAATACTGTAGAATAAAATTTAGGAAAATATTTTTTTAAGGGTATCTCGCCTACATATATAGTGGGGTTGAATTTGTTTTTTGGTTCAGTACCCCATCATGTCGGGTATCATTGGATGGGTATTAAAAAAATATATTATTAGTTTGCTCAAATCATTTTTCGACCAAATGATTGGTTTGTCAAATATCATATATTCTTTGAAGTGAAAAAAATTGTTAGGCTCAAGTGTCCCCTCTCTCTGCCGGCTAAACTATTAATTTGGAAGAGGTGAAAAAAAACATAAATGTAGTACATATAACGAATTTAAAAGGAAAACTATCACGGCTAAGTACATATCACTAGTTTACGAGTAATCGTCGGTTAACTTATAAATACCTATTTCTGTGTGTTTACATTGGGAGCGCTGGCTTAATCTTAAAGATATACGTACTTTGGTATGTAATGTACTACGGTACTACGTATGTATAGTAGTAGTATATCTTGGAAACCACATTTTATGTTTACAATACATAACTGGATACATGCCTAGTATTTTTCTAAACAAAACTTAGGTTCTTATAATAGTGTTAATAAAATTATTTTTTCAGCAAAATAAACAGTCGGATTTGTTGTACATTAATACCCTTTGCAGCAAGTCATTATGGGTAACTACGGAACCCTACATTGCGCGTGGCCCAACACGCACTTGGCCGGTTTTTATTTATTCAATACAATTCTATATTCGAATTAAATGGATCACACTCAATATAATACAGAAAAACAAAGCTTGCAACTACCTTACATTTATGACATTATGTGTGATACAGAAAAAATCGAATAATGTAACTCTATCATCGTCATGTGAATTGTATGATTTGTGTGGATTTCTTGTTTAGTGTGATAAAAGCATGGTCACACATGGCTATGCCGCCGTCGATCATATTATTAGGATGCACGGTAAAACTCGAATTAGTTTGTGTTTGCATCACAAGTATAAGTGAATTGTGTATTGTTATTATGTTGTAAATAAAAAAAAACGCGTGGACCGATTAATTCAAACCGATAAAATGGTTTTTGAACTAGACCTTTAATTTGACACCATAATCGTTGGGATATCTCAACAAACAAAAAAACAAATTTTCAAGTTGCTCTCGTAATTATCTTATACTTATGTATATGTAACTATGAAGTATATACCGCGTAACAATTCTTTTAAAAACTATCTTTTCAAACATCAAACCATAAAACTAGGATTCTGTACGATTGTCAACATTATTAAATCAGAAATAATCAACACCTATTAAGTACGTAATTTGGTATTAATTAGTTTAGCTTACCTTTCCGCATCTGTAGGTAATGTAAAAAATGACACACTTTTATCTCTCTTTTTTGACACACATCCGTGAAATGAGCAATACTTTGCACCAGACTTGTGATGTGAATTTTTTTTTGTTCACTATTAAAATTCATGTTATTAGCAAATTTAATAGCAAAAATCGCTCTGCGCGCTAGCGGTGACAACCATGACAGCCGACTAACGACGCGGACTTGGAAGCCGCGCGAAAGTGTAGGCACTTATCGCTGTAGGTACGGCCGAGTGAAGGAGGCCTGCCAATAGTGCGAGACAACTAGTTGCCGATAGGGAAGGGCAACCCGGCCTGAAGCAGGAGCTTCCTAGGTCAGCACCGGGGCTGGTGAGTAGGCTCCCTACTTTGGACCTCCCCCATTTTGATGGCTGCCTAGGAAGCTACCTGGGCTTTGTTAATATGTTCGACAGCCTGGTCAATGACAGGGCTGACCTTCGGCCAGCACAAAAATTGGCATATTTAATGTCGGTTCTGGATGGGGAGGCTAAGGGCCTCATCCAGCATCTGCCCGTGTCTGACGAGGCATATCAGACCGCTCGGGACCTAATTACCCGTAGGTAACATAATAAGCGTGGCCTCGCCGACACGCCCCCGGGTCTCTGGGTTGCGCACCCAACTTTTGAACCCGCTTTTGGTGGCCATCAACGCACTTAAGTGCCTTGACCTGCCCGTAGACCAATGGTCCTATCTATTGGTGCACATTGTGCTGAAAAGCTGCCTGCCGACCAGAAGTCGCGTTTTGAACAGCGCTTTGGTGGGGATATCGTTACCAATCTGCCCCCCTTTGCTGACCTGGAGAGGTTCCTGGAGGATGAGTGCCGGGTCTTGGACAACTCCGGTGGTGACACGCCGGCTAAGACGCAGCTGCCCAAGGTCAAGGAGCAGGCTCGCGTTCACACCCGAGCCAATGTTGACCGGCGCCCTCCTCGCTTTGCGGTCACGCAGAGCCCAGTGGAGTGCTCTTACTGCAAGGTCACGGGGCACAGAACGGCCAGTTGTAGGGCATTCTTGGACCTACATGTCGCCTCTCGTAAGCGCATCGCGAATGCCCGCCGCCTTTGCTTCTCTTGTTTGGGGTCCTACTAGCGAGACTGCCCAAACTCTCGCCCCTGTCCTCACTGTGGAGGACAGCATTTGGACATTCTCTGCATGAATGCCAGAGAGGTAGGCCGCTTGTCAAACCAGCCGACGCCGCGCACGGGCGGGTGTTTTGAAAGTGGCAGCCGAGGCTCACCGGTGCGTAGCCGAGAGTCGCCTCGCTCAATTGATCGCCACTCACCCCGCTTGAAGAACCGTAGCGTGCGCACGCCTCCTCTCTCTCGCGCACCTGAACGTGCTGTTCAGCGTCACCAGAACCACGCTCTGCTACCAAAAAATTATGTCTAGAATTACCGCAGGCAGGCAGGGATTTTCAAGGTGCGCAGTGGAAGCTGTAATACATCTACCTGACCACGATAGACAAGGATCCAGACACAATGGACTGCGTTGCACAGCGAATCACAACTCATATTAATAAAATGTCTTACCAAATCTTGCTGATGCTCCTGATGATGTTCTTGAGTGGACCTATAAGATTAACTCATAATTTTGGCCAAAATAACAAGAGAATCGAATAAAACCAGTGTCCAGTTCGGCGTAGTCCTACTCCTTGGTCACCAATCAGGAATTCACACACATGTTTTACAAAGTTCAATATTTCACAAATTTTCATTAAGATACAACTTATCTTTAATCACAAATAAACCGATGCCAGCTGATTAAAGAAGCGGCACTCAATCGGGTTCCAATACTTCCAATTTTATTACAATATTCCACGCGAGAGAGCAAAACGGCGTCTTAATATTTCAAGGCAAGAACGGAAGTTGACAGTTCAGTGTGACCATTGTCAGAAATTTTCAATAGACTAAACAAAATGTTACTTAATCGATATAATCGATTTGACTTATAATAAAAACTAATTCTATTTCAAACAATGTTAGTAACTAGAATGTTGTAAACATGTGCGCCAGGAGGCAGCACGTTGTCGGATGACCGAATGTCATATTTTTGGTTTAGTTTAATATTAATTACGAGAATTATTTTATAAACACTCAAATGATTTATGGGCTATACATCAGCGCGCATCTCACTTCACTAACTACCCACCCTTTTTGATTATAATGAAGAGGGACGAGTCGAAGTGAAAGGCGCGATACCACAGGCAGTCTTATAACAACTCTCAGACGTAACGGACGTAACGAAGTAGCTAGTGAGAATTATTGTAACGGTCTGTGATTGTATAAAAGTGTACCAGTAATAATTGAAATAAACATGGAGTGATATATACTGGACTTGGTGCTTTCTTCAAACAGTTTTGCTGGTCTAGCAATTATTCACAACGGCGATGTGTTTTTTCGCCTTTTCAGTAATAGTCGTTTCATTTAGCCTATTTAAAAACTACTGCAACTGCAATTTATTTCATTGAAGACACGTGGAGTTTGTTGCCAATCGTTGGTAGACACACAATGTTGTTTACTTTGCCCAAGTGACAAAGAATTCTCGTAAATTCTGTTCTACACTTTGTTGATACTTTGAAAAGTATGCAACACTTAAAAATTTAAACGTCAATATTTGCCTCTTTATGCTTAAATAATAAATCAAGCTTATAAAATTATCGAATACTTATACTTTTCATAGACTGTTACTACTACACAAATTACACACACACAACTGTAACGAAAAAATTAAAAGAAACAGGTATGTTTCTACCAACAAAATCTCAAATCATTACTTATTTATTTTTTCAAATGACCTTTTAGACAGCGGGCTATTAATTTTAATTTGTAACCTAAAGACACACTTTAGTGTTTCTGATTTGATCTTTCTACTGGTACATTAACCTAAAATAATGTGAGGTTTTGCTAAATCAAAAGGTTATTGTAGTCCATGATTCAGCTTTTAGCGCCATAAATATTTTTATTATTTAAGTACTGTTACATACTGTAATACAAATACTGTTGGAATACTGACTTATTTATTAGTAGAAAACTTAAGCGTATGTAGAATATGTAGATGCATGCTTATGTGGACTAATATGAAGACAAATGTCCTCTTACTAAAATTATTTTTAATAATCAATATCTGTCTATACAAAATTCTTCAGTTATTGACTGACTGACAGAAACAGCCCAACCGAAACCGTTAGGCACAAGAGACTGAAGCTTGCAATTTATGTTCCTTGAAGAGCATAACGGACGACTAAGAAGAGATTTTTCGAACGTACCACACGATCGGGCAGAAAAGGTTAAATAAATAATGCGCGTATACTCTTGTGAAGAATAAACACAGAGCTATTTAACCTGCCCACTGCCGAGCTCAGGCTTCTCTTCCCTAGGAGAAGGCCGTAGTCCGCACTCCTGGACAAGTGCAGGTTGGCAGACTTCATGTGTCTTTCGAGTTTATCATGGAGAACTCTCAGATATGCAGGTTTTTCACGATGTTTTAGGTCACCGTTCAGCAAACGATAATTAACAATGGTCTCGTGTTAAACCGTCAAATGAGTTTCGGCCTCCTGTGGTACACTGAAGAAGCCATCAGAAGCCGTAAACTAACCCTCAAATAAGTGTTATATGTATTTGAATGATAAAACCAAGCTGCCCGGGTAACATCACTCTCTCACATAAGATCGACGTAAATTAAAAGCAACCAGTGTACCAGCAAGTACAGAGATTTCTTTGAACAATCACTCTCTCCCATACTACCTTGCTCGCCTACTACTTATAAAGTTGAAGCTCACGGTGACGTGCATTGCGGCGTCGCGCGTCGATTGGTGTCTCTATCCACGATATTATTTGTTTTAATAACTTGGTATACACTGTACACCTCTAAACACGACTGAATTGCCAAAGGCACCTGCACAACGTCACAATCTAATTCTTATTGAAATGGGCAATTATAATAACTGTTCGTAAAAGTGTTTTGCGCAATATTAAATTGGAGGTATCCAATAATCAGATCTTTCCACAATTAATCGCAACCAGAGATTATTTAATAGCAAAATTAACAAATTAACACAGCTATCGTCACGTAATTTACAATTAATTAAAAAAGGAAAATGCTGCCTGTGAATGCTTAGTTTCAGAGAAAATGGACTTTGGAAATATTCGACCAAGAATGAAGTGCATTTAACTTTTGTATTCAATTAAATAGAAAGTAAACGGTTAGGATAGTAGAATCGTCCTCATAAATTGTTGCGATTTTGGTCTGGCTTTACTCAGGTAACAATTTTATTACTATTTTTTATTCCTTACCTGTGTTATTTCAGAATAAGAAAATCAAGGATGAAGTTATATATTCCAGTGATAATAAATTTGAACATCTTTTCGAGGTAAATGACAATAGCTATTCAATATTTTACAGATGTTTTATGTAAATGATGGTCGTACATTTAGAAAATGTTTTATAACTCTGGGATGTTTCCATTTTCACCGTTGAGATTCTCGCTTGACTATCGTTTTATATAACTTTTATCTGAACATCTTTCACACCTATTTCGGAAACTTTTCAGTATCCATTCATCGTCGTTCGAGGTAAACTTATTCATACTAAAAATACCAGAATGTTATTCAATACACTGTATGAGGTTTCTATATTCTGATGTATCTAAAATCTGAGGCTTATAAATATCCAGCAAAATAAGTAATTGAAATCTTTTTAACACAAAAAGGTAAGTAGATCATATGTCGTAAATAAATGTAGATCATTATACTTATCTCGTTAATGAGTAGGTACCATCTCTATACATTAAGGTCTGTATGTTGTAATAGAGCATTAAAGCTGTCTAAAACGTTGTTCGCATTATCTCCAATGATTCATCGTAAGCCACCGTAGCAATGACAATAACAAAAGTTTTCTCGGCTTTCCATTTTGATTATTGTTTCATGTGTCATAAGAATTTCAAACTCGGCGATCATGAATTAGGGTAGTAAAGTAGGTAGTTGGATATTACGTAATCCGACGCGCCATAATCTAGCGCACAATGACGGTTTGCATGCAGTATCCGTATTGTCAAAGCGCAAGCCACTGCCAACAACAAAACAGTGTCGAGTAAAATTTTCACCTTCAAAGTTTTAACGCGACTAGATGGCATATCTCACGGGTGAGGGCCCTAATTCGCGTGCTTGTGAACGGTATATGACGCCAACTATAGATTTGTTTACCGTCAACACGCGCCTCGGCTCAGGTGCAACTCTCGTATTAATATACCAGTTGAAATACATATATCTACGGCACAGAGCCGGATTAAAAAAGGCGACATATCTTTATTTCATTATCGATAAGCTAATTAGTTACAATTAGCCATTCTAATTGAAAGTTTATATGTTATGTCTGTCCTAGTTATTTGTATCGTTGACTTACATAAACAAAAATTAATTTCTATACATTTCATTTCATACAAATTCAAACTTAGTTTCTCAACAATTACTAGCATAACAATGATGTTTTAATTTGTATCGACTGCTCACGGGCAGTTCGTAACGTGATCTTTAGGAACTTTCGCAGTTCTTTATATTCAGTACGCGAATTTTTTGTTTCCCTAATTGAACTTGTTCGAAGTAGAACAAATCAATAATATCATTTTACAAATATGATTGATTACATTACTTTGGGCCTGATTTAATTGCTTGTATGCACATTATAGATAAATGGTTTGAAAATTGAGAGGCTATAATTTAAGGCCTAAAATCGCGTATGCTGTAATGTTATCAAAACAATTAGTAATAAGTGGTAAGCGTAATACATAACAACAGGGAATAAAAAAAATATAGGACCTACGATGCATATATGAAAGCTGTATTATGGGTCTATCGTCGATGATTTGCTGGAATTGTAAATTTCAAAAGCATAAACGGAGAGCCGCTTCAGGTTTCCTTTTATGCAACGCCAGTGATTGTAAAACTAGAATAACACAGCGCTTGTTAGTCGTAACCACTTGCAATTGTACTTCCCGTAGTGGTTTAGGGACTTGATCGGCCTCTAAGCGACAACGACTCTCATTCTGCGTTAGCGCTATATTGTACAAAGTTTTTCATCAATTACGAACTGGAGAAACCACAGTTTAGTGTCAATGCCTTTTCTAGAAAATGGTTCGCTTATGCTTTCTGTTACCTGACATTAAACTTTTAAGTACCTCCACTTTAAAGAATATACCAGAATAGTTATTCCGAGCAATGGTAAAGATTGTTTTGTTCTAAGTAGAGAGTATAGTAAACGATGTGTTTGGCGACTAATAATGAAACATGAAAAGCATTAAACGAGCTCTTTATTTTATATCGCTGTATTTTTAATCTCTTTATTTTTTATGATTCACATACATACAAAGCATGCTGAAGCTCTCAGCTATTTGAAAGTTCTTGTTGTTGCTCGGTGCAGAGTAATTCACTCAGAAGTGCCGGCGGCGAGTAGAGTCAGTGACGTCATTCAAATATTCAAAACAAGTATAAGGTGAAGTATCCATTCTTCTACCAAATATCCTTCTCGTTTTGGGAATGCGACGATAGAGGTCCGTTTACTTGTCATTCTCCCATCATCTTCTTGCTCCATCTCCGTCATGAAGTGCTAGAGTCTGACAGCTACTTACATATTTCATATCTAATTTCCGTCTTAGTACTAAGACATAATTAGTACTAAGAGCCTGGAATACCATTTACCTACTATGCTCAAACTGTTGGCTCTTTGTATAACATATATTTATCACTGGTAACAACAACTTTCTTTTTACTTTATTGATTTGGGACTGCCAATCTACATGAGATTACGTTAGCCTCATGGTAACTTCATCTATGTTTACACATTAAGCTATAACTTAAAGAGGTATCTGTCCTACCTAGTTATGCATTAATATTTCTGTTCAAATTTACGTTCAAAAATATCAATACAATTCAAGTCCAAACTAATCAAATCGGAGCAAAAAGAAGTAGAATCCGCAAGAAATCGTATTCAAGACACGGCGTGTAAACCAGATAGAGGAGGGAAATAATTTCGAGTTTTAAGTTGCATAAACCAGCAAGTTAATTCAACCAAAATTGAATTGAAGTTCGTTACGTAGTAGGTGCCCGAAAATGGCTGTTGCGATTGTAAATATTTAAACAAAGTATAGAAGACCATGACTAACCGCGTCGGCATATTTGATTGGATGAAGCTCAATGCTCCAGGGGAATAAAGCAATCCACACAAGATTTAAATAGTACTTAGTTTTTTTAGAGATCGTAACTTATTAAGGCTATCGCCGCTGTATTTAAAAACCTAAAACTTGTGTGTTCTGAGGAACGCAATCAGAGTAGCTTTTGATGCTGTAAGCTATTTACAAAATGACAGATTTATAAGACTAATAATATTAAACATTATAACACAAAATCTAGCAGAAGAAAATTTATTTAAACATTATATTATCTATTTTCAATTATTATTCTGGTATTTTTCAGATAACACAGCGTATCATTTGAAACGTGAAAGGCCACGTGCGCCTCCTAAAGTTGCGTAAACGAAAGGAGTGTTCGTATCGTGTTCGAGGCTAGGGATGCTAACAGCGATTCGAATCTCGAATCTCAAAATCGATCTATGGATCGAATATTGAAAATGGCCGTAAGTGAATAGGTCCAAATGCCTGTATAGTAGAGTAGGGGTCATAACCTTTCGCCTGCTTGACCCAGTAGACCGAGATTTGGGTTACTTTTATGAAGAAAAACATGTGTTAGTCTAAGTATACATACATAAAGATGTAAATAAAAATTTTGCTGAATTTCGACCACTAAGTGGTCACTAGTTGTGACGTCAGTGTGACGTCGCGTTCACTCCTCCCACTCATGTCATCGACGCCTCCGGCCTCCCGCTGCTATAAAAGCTGAGGTGCTAGCTGCGTTCGCCCTTTTGCGGCGGCTACAGCTCCGAGCTAAGTACATCAACTGCGACTCCTGGACCATCGGCAGCAGGATTCTCCACAAAAACCCCAACCCCTCGCCGAACTACGCGACCCTGTGTAAATTTTTCTTAATATCACATAAATAGTAATTTTTGCATTAAAGTAACGCTTGCTAAATGATGTCTAAAATTTATTGGCAATTAAATCAATTTTTATTGTAACATTTAACCACGCTTCTCATTTAGACACACCCTAGTAGGGATACCGTAACAGCACACACCCTAAAGGTACTTTTTACGTTACAGTGGCGCCCACGGGAATATTATAGGTAGGGTTTTGTTGAGAATCCGCTGCCGGTGAGTCATTTTATTTTTTATTTTTTGTGTATGTGTGAAATCGTTCCTAAGCAGTGTGTAATTATTTTAGTGGCATTTATCGTTTCTTTTTGCTTGTTCTATTGTGCTCGGGAAGTCGGTGGTGTTGTGCTGATCACAATAGACATTTTCTCTTTTTGTTCGGTTGTGCTCGGAAGGTCGGTATTGTGTTGAGCCGGTCACAACAGACAAATTTTGTCTTACTACGCATGGTAAGCATTTTATATTATAACTTTTTCTGTTACCGCGTGTGATAATTATTGTGTATCAACCGCATAAGTAACGAGTTATAATCGTTCGACTGCGGCCACGTGTCCTCTAAAGACGCGCTAAGGTCACATTCGTCGATCGCATTCTTTGTATTTTGCGATTTATGGCCTCACGTCCACTAACGACGTGCTAAGGTCACCTTGATCGTATTGCTTCGCGATTAACTTTTTTAAATGCCACTAAGGTAATTAAGTGCTACTGATAATTATTGCTAATAATCTGCTTTGGCTGACTTAAGGAACGAGTTCACACCCTTCTCTTTCTCACTTCTTTTCATTTTTCTACTATAACCTTCTGCTAGTGACTTTGTACGGCGATTTATTTCTATATAGTAGCTATTATTAAATACTGTTACCGCCTACTACGGCGATTATCTTTTAATATTAACTATTCTTTTCTTTCTTACTAAGAAAGTTGCATCTTTATTATACCACGTGTACCTAACATAGTTGGACTGGCTGAGAATGAACGTACCTAAGATGCTAGCGTATTATATACTAGGTATCTAGCTGGAATTCCGCGTTCATTTATTAATAAAATGTACACGTGTCGCATGCAGGTTGCTCACTAACAATAATGAAAAAGTTTAATCTTTGTCTATTTGGTATAGAAATACGAATATCATCGTAGAATTATTAGTTGTTCGTTTTGTCAAATGTTTATTATGCTACAATCGTTGTTTTTGGTCTTCGATTCCATCTTCTTGTTGCTGCCTATCGGTATGTTGTTTGAGAATGCATCTAATTATGCATTTACTGTTCATTGTGAACTCTGTGACGTCGTGCCTCCGCGCTCGCGAGCCCCACTGCGATGACGCACTGCGGTGGGGAGCCTCACCCGCTTGCCGACCGTATATATGCCGGCGACACACGTGGTTGGGGCTTGCTTCTGCTGGGAGACACGAAAAGCTGAGTATCCATCCGTGGACCTGTGGAGTGTTAACTTACGACCTACGCCCTGGATAACTATCTAGCCGGCTAACCCCTAGTGTCGGTTCTTTTGTTAATCAAAATTGTGAATCTGGAATATAACGCGAGTTTAATCTGTCCTGGTGATATTTTTATTTATTTCCCGTAAGACAACCTAAGCATCTCTTTTTATTGCTCGGCGAGTGATCGATCCCGGCTATCCCGTGAAAATCGATCACCCGTGCGACATTGGCGCCCAATAGAATTTTTAAATATATTTTTAAAACGTAAGTTAGCACTTTACAGGTGAGTGAAATAATTTCTTTTTCTCTTGTATATTTTTCTCCTGTGTGTGCATATATTCTGGTGTGGTGAATTGCGTACAGGTACAGTTTCTATCTATTTTGGTTGGCCATAAGCAATTTAACTGTGTAAATAACATAACGGTGATTTAATTAACGTCGGTCTAAAATCACGTTTCACTGCGGGCAGCGTGCCCAGTCGCCAACCGGTTCTAACCGCTTTGCCGTTAAACTACGTGCCTCGTGTTCGCGAAAAAAATATTGTGATTCAACCTTTGAGTGACCTTTAAGTAATTTTTCTTAATCCTTTACCAATCATCACACCATTGTATAATTTAGTGTATTTCAGCTTTTTTAGCACGGTATTCGATTTTCTGGCGATATTTAATTTTTTTTCTAGTACCGGCGTAAATACTTAGATTTTCTATTATTGTTTTGTAATAATGGCTTACATTATAAATTTCTCATTATTAACTAAAGCGGAATTAGAATATGAGACCACAATACGCGGCGTTTCAAAGCCTGACGATCCCCGCAAACAAATCGCTAAACTTTCAGTTAAAATTCCCTCGGAGGATATATTATCTTCACCCTTCCCACCAGAGGAGGATGTGGCTGAAGTGGAAAAGTCGTTATTAAGATCAAATAGACACTTATCTATGTTGGAAGCAAACTATACCTCCGAGCTTCAACAGAAGGTCGAAACCGTGCTTCACCATTGTTTTCATCGACTGAATAGGGTGGATACCGGCAGTCTTGATATTAAAAAAATTGAGTCTGTGTGGAATAAATTTAATGACTTATATGCGAAATTACAATTAATCACGCGTCGTAGTTCGCGGTCGGATTGCTCAGTGGCAGAGGGAAACACTTCCTATAATTACGACCGTAAGCTTTTCTCGGAATTAGGTAAATTCAAATTTAACGGTAAATCATGTGTAAGATCTTTTATTGAAAAAATTGATGAATTTATGTCCTGTAGATCTATTCCACATGACAAGATGTTGTCTTTCGCTTTTGAAATATTTTCGGGTGACGCATTAGTTTGGTATCGTTCTGTTAAAAATAACGTAAAGACTTGGTTAGAACTTTGCGAACTTTTAAAACGAGATTTTAGTCCGCATAACTACGATTACCGTCTTATGACGGAGATTCGTCAGCGCTCACAAGGCGAGAACGAATCAATAACTATTTACGTGGCAAAAATGCACGGTCTGTTTTCGCGACTTAGTTCTCCTATCGCTGATTCGGAGAAGCTAGAAATTTTACTAAATAATATTAGACCTTGTTACACTAATTGTCTGCTCACTGCAAAGGTTGTTGACGTTGATAGTCTGGTCGAAGTTTGTCGTCTTTTCGAAAATTACCAAAGTCGCAGTAAGCAATTTTCCGAACCCCCTAAAGTTTCAAAGAATACTGTAGCACCCGATCTAGCGTATAATTATCCGTTTTCTAATTTTTCTTCAAACAAAAATGTTTACAATCATAATAACTTCAATAAATATAACTCTGTCGCCGATACATCGAGATACAAGTCTGTGCCACAAGTCAACGCCGTATCGAGTACTTCTAATATAAATAAAACTTTTTGCGTGCGTTGTAGATGCAATTCGCACTCATTACGTAATTGCCGTCAGCCACACTACCTAATCTGTTTTAAGTGCGGCACAAAGGGTTTCAAGGTGTCAGACTGCCCCAATTGTAAATCTAAGTCGACCCCTACAGTTTCAAAAAACTAGTTAATAAGGATTGTGGAAAATCAAATTATACAACTAATTGTAATAAAACAGAGTGGAATAATTGGTTAGACTTTTTAAAAAAATTCTTTAATAGCTATCATATTTCCTCAATCCGTAATTCTAAAGTAGAATATTTACCTTACGTTACTCTAAAATTAAACGGAATACCTACCACAGGTCTTTTAGATTCTGGATCTTGCGTTACAATTTTAGGTAATAATTTGCATAACTTATTTTTGAAAGACAATGTTTTGGATAAATCGAAACCTTTAAGGTTAATAACAGCAGGCGGTGAACGATTTGAGTCCTTGGGATCGGTGTTTCTACCCTTCGAGTTTCAGGATAAATTGATTAACTTAGAAGTTCATGTTGTACCTGGGATTCAAAATTCCCTTATCCTTGGCATGGATTTTTGGCGAAGCTTTGGCCTATTTCCTAACAAATTGGAGTCTGTTTTGATTGTGAACAAGTCTGACGCTCAAGTAATGGAGTTGCAGGCAGTTCCCCCTACACATCTTGTTTCTTATGATCATCTTACAGTCGACCAGAGAGCTACCGCTGACAACATTATTTCTAAATTTACCGATATTTCATACGAGAAGCGGGGTCTCGGTTGCACAAATATTATTTCTCATTCAATTGATACAGGTGATTGTCCCCCTATTCGGCAAAGATTTTATCGCATGTCTCCCGATAAACAAAGAATATTAATAAAGCATCTTGACGACATGCTCTCAGAGGATGTTGTTGAACGATCAGAAAGCCCGTGGTCAAATCCGGTCATTTTGACACCAAAGAAGAATGGTGAACTGCGTTTCTGTTTGGACAGTCGAAAATTAAATTCCGTTACAAAAAAAGATGCTTATAGCTTGCCTTATATTTCGGAAATTTTAGATAATCTGAGAGATGCTAAATACTTGTCTAGTTTAGACCTGTCTAAATCTTTTTGGCAAACATTAATTAAAGAAGAGGACCGTTGCAAAACAGCCTTTTATATTCCCACGCGTGGCACATTTCAATTCAAAAGAATGCCTTTCGGTCTTACGAATGCACCAGCTACTCAACAACGATTAGTTGATATTTTATTTTATGGCCCAGAATTTGAAAATAAGGTTTTCTGTTTTATCGATGACATAATCTGTATCACGTCCAGCTTCAGCGAGCATATTACTCTTTTATTACGCATTCTTGATAAACTAAAAAGCGCTAATTTAACAATTAATCTCGAAAAATGTCAATTTTTTAGAGATAAACTAAAATATTTAGGCTATGTTGTCGACTCTAGTGGATTGCATCCCGATCCGGATAAAGTTAATTCAATGAAAAATTATCCCACTCCTTCTAATAGAAAAGAAGTACGTCGATTTTTAGGCGCAGCCTCGTGGTACAGGCGTTTTATACCGAATTTTAGCTCTATTGCTGCACCCTTAAATAAGTTAACATCTCAAAGTAAAAACGCACCTCCATTCTGCTGGACGACAGAGGCTAATGAGGCGTTTAATAACCTAAAGAATTGTTTGATTTCCTCCTCGGTGTTGGCTTGTCCTGACTACTCGCAACCGTTTGAAATACACTCAGATGCTAGCGATTTTGGTCTTGGCGCGATCCTCTGTCAAAGGTTAAATGGTGAGGAAAGAGTCATAGCGTACTATAGCAAATCACTCAGTAAGCAAGAAAAAAATTACAGTGCCACTGAGCGAGAGGCCCTGGCTGTTCTATCTGCTATAGAACACTGGCGTTGTTATGTTGAAAATGGTAAAAAGTTTATTGTTTACACTGATCACGCTGCTTTGAAATGGTTCTTGACCTTGAATAACCCTACTGGCCGGTTAGCCAGATGGGGAGTTCGCTTATCTTCCTATAATTTCGAAATACGTCATCGTCGGGGTTCCGATAACGTTTTACCTGATTTTCTGTCTCGCTCTTTACCCGTTTCTCCTATTGCTAATGATATAAATATAGATATTAATCCTAATCAGAATTTACCAGTTTCTACTAATGATCCTTGGTATTTAAATATCTATAAAGGCTGTTTAAGTTCTCCGACTTCCTTTGTTAACTATCAAGTAATAAACAATAAATTGTATTGTTTTAAAAAAACATTAAACCCTCTCACTAGAGAATTTCAATGGAAAGAGGTTATTCCGTCTGACCAAAGAACTGACATTCTAAGGGAGAATCATTCTTCGCCCACTGCTGGACATCTGGGTATCTTTAAGACATACAAACGTCTTGCACTTAATTACTTTTGGCCTGGTATGTACTCCGATGTTGTCAAGTTCGTCAGTTCATGTGAACCTTGTATCACCCATAAACACCAAAACCACCCAAATTTAGGTCTAATGGGAAAACCCAAATCATGTCAAAAGCCCTTTCAGACGATTAGTATTGATTTGATTGGTCCATTGCCCCCCAGCAGAAAACAAAACACTTTTATATTTGTGGTCAGTTGTTGTTTCTCTAAATATTGTTTGCTTTTCCCCATTAAACGGGCAACTGCAGAAGTGATAACAAAAATTCTCGAGGAAAATGTATTTTTGGTGCATGGAATTCCATCTACTATTGTTTTGGATAACGGTAAACAATTTATTAGCGCAACCTTTAAAAGTATGTTGTCAAAATATAAAATTCCAAATTTGCATTTTACACCGTTGCATACTCCCCACGTTAACTCAGTTGAACGCTACAACAAAACCATTATTACAGCTATTTCAACTTTCATAGAATCTGATCATCGAATCTGGGACACTTTAATCACTAAGGTTCAGTTCGCCCTTAACTGCGCAGTTAGTGAGGTTACTGGTTATTCTCCTAATTTCCTTGTTTTTGGTAGGGAGGTCATAACATGTGGTTCTCAGTATATTGACAAGGAATTTAATTCCAATATGGTGCTCGAACCACGGGACGGCTATGCCGAAACTTTAGGCTGCTTATCCTCTATTTTCGAGAAGGTACATTCAGCTCTGTTGTCGGCCCACCAACGAAATTGTTCATCTTATAATCTTCGCCGTAAACCGGCAGAATTCAATGTCGGTGATATAGTTTGGCGCAGAACGTTTCTACTTAGTGACAAGGATAAATACTTTAGCAAGAAATTGGCGCCTAAATTTATTAAATGTAAGATTGCCTCAAAAAAGTCACCTCTAGTATACAAACTTAACGACATGGCCGGTAAACCTTTAGGAGAATGGCACATCAAAGATCTAAAGTTGATTAATTACAAAGAATAATAAAAGCATAAACACAACAATGTAAGACGCATATCTACACTAAGTTATAATTACCTACATAATCATTTGTGAAGGCCAACAATGGTTCTTATGTTTTCGAGTCGAAGCCCACAAGATAATGTATTGTGTTGTGTTAATGATTTATGTAAACAGGCTAACATAAAATGAATAAATGTTTCAGTTATAAATGGTAACAAAGTTTATTACATGTAATATTGTTACAAAGAATCTGTTGTTTATCTAACTATCAGTTATGGCTCAATGGTTAAAAAGTCGTTGTAGGATCGGTCTAGTGTTCGATTCTCGCATGTGTATTTTCTATAAATGCATATTGATTGGCGTGTTGTTTTTCGCTGTGCCTTGTTCTGAAGTTCTGTTGTTATTCTTAATTCTGTATAAATTCCATAATCAATTGTTATTATAGGTACCTTATAAACATTCAGAGTAATTAACCGTGCGTCGCGAGCTCGGAATAGTCGAATCGTACCTACCTAGTTGTCGTTATGACGCACGCGCGTTCACTCAGCGACGCGCCGATAAATAAATGCCTAACTAATGATTCACCATTGTTTACATTCAAAAGGTGTTTACTGGTCGTGTTGTAGTATTAATTAGAGCAAAATATTTATTAAATTCTTTCCTTTGACATTGAGCGGTCCGGTCGTGTCTGAGGCTTATATTACTTTTGTTCATCGTTACGAAAAATTTGTTATTACACCTAACTATATTCAAAAAGTTTACTTATCTAGTGGCAAAGGCCGAACCCAAGATTTTTAAGTCGTAGGGCTAGATCAAGTTCTTATATCTACAAACCATTATTACCTAATAATTACCCTAAGCGCTTCTCCATAGATTGTTATCTTTGCTATTGGGCCATTACACTGGCCTTGGCATTTACTTGTAGGTATGTGTGATGAATTATGAATGATAAATGTTTATGTTCAAGTTCAGACTGCCGTTGTACGCGTGAAGAATGCAAGCGTGGGTCATTATTATTTAGGTATACTAATTAGCGTATAGGGTTGTCACTTGTTCAAGGTACCCATGCCCCTGTTTTCTCTAATTCCAGGGAGTATCTTCAGGGCTGCTACGCCCGTTGGGCTAGGGAATTTTCCTTAGGGAAAATCCCGGCCTAACGGGGGGGGTGTGTGACGTCGTGCCTCCGCGCTCGCGAGCCCCACTGCGATGACGCACTGCGGTGGGGAGCCTCACCCGCTTGCCGACCGTATATATGCCGGCGACACACGTGGTTGGGGCTTGCTTCTGCTGGGAGACACGAAAAGCTGAGTATCCATCCGTGGACCTGTGGAGTGTTAACTTACGACCTACGCCCTGGATAACTATCTAGCCGGCTAACCCCTAGTGTCGGTTCTTTTGTTAATCAAAATTGTGAATCTGGAATATAACGCGAGTTTAATCTGTCCTGGTGATATTTTTATTTATTTCCCGTAAGACAACCTAAGCATCTCTTTTTATTGCTCGGCGAGTGATCGATCCCGGCTATCCCGTGAAAATCGATCACCCGTGCGACAACTCAAACATAAAATTCCTGCGTCGCAATTATTGAATTATGTTCTTTTTGTAATGTTTTGTGTCACTAGGATTGTTCTTTCAATGTCTGGTTTCTATTGAAATATATAAAACATATAATGATAAATAAATGGTAAAATTAAGCCGCTGACGGCCGGAAAACTACTTAATTGTCAATATGTAACTTGTTTCCTTTATACTAAATGCTATGCATCTGGTTTTACTAGACCAGTTTAAGTAGTGGTTATTTTGTGTTCTTGTGTTAACGCAAATGTTATTTTATCAAACTGAATTTATCAAACTTAATTGAATTGAAACTAACTTTAACTAAAGTGGGTATTTGCACATAAATTGAATCAATAACTTCTTTTCTTGAATAACTAAGTGGCTATTTACATATGAATCAAATAAATAATACTTATACCTCTTTAAATAACTAAAGTGGCTGTTTACACACAAATTAATAAATAATTTCAATACTTAAATAACTAATGTGGGTATTTCTACATAAATCAATAATTTTATACTTTTATAGCTAAAGCAAATTAATTGATTTACAAGTTAAAGATAATACCATTTCGTATTTCACCGTCGTTTATTTTAAACCTAAAAGCTGAATAAAATAATTAAATCTTATTCTATTATAGCATAAATGTGTTTATAATCGATTGGGTACAGTTTCATTCTCAACAATGTAAGACGCATATCTATACAAAGTTATAATTACCTACATAATTATTTGTGAAGGCCAACAATGGTTCATTGCATTGTGTTGTGTTAATGATTTATATAAACATGCTAACATAAAATGAATAAATGTTTCAGTTATAAATTGTAATACAGTTTATTAAATGTAATATTGTTACAAAGAATCTGTTATTTATCTAACTAATTATCCAACTATCTGATAACTATCTAACTATATAAATATCAGATATGTTTCTCTTGGTGATTGCCATATAGAAGATCTTAAATTAACTCACTACAAAGTTTAAGAATGTAATGATTAATGCTCATCACTAATGAATTAATCACTAAAATAACTTAACACTTCGTTACATATAATATAAAAATCTTTAACTCCTAATTACAGCTAAATCATGTACCCATATATCTTGTTATTTATAGCTTTGGTAATGACTGATCGAAATATAATAAAATATTTTTTTTCCCTTATGGCTCAGTGGCTGAAAGGTTGTTGTCGGATCGGTCTGTGGTTCGATTCTCGATTGTGTTTATTTTTTTTTGTGTTTTTTAACTATGGTAGTGTGTACTATGTCGTCGACAGTCTCCTTCGGCGATGTACTATACATTACATCTTGCCGCGAATATTTTTTGTTGTGTTTTTAACTATGGTAGTGTGTACTATGTCGTCGACAGTCTCCTTCGACGATGTACTATACATTACATCTTGCCGTGAATATTTTTTTATGTTTTTGGCTATGGTTGTGTACACTATGTCATCGATCGTCTCCTGCGGTGATGTACTATACATTGCAACCTATTCCGAATTGTGTATTTGCCGTTGTCGATTTTGTATCATAATCAGAAACCAGTTATTTGTCCGCGAGAATGGAATGCGGCCGGCGCCAAGCGCGCAGTGATGACTCACGTGTTCACTGGTTCGAACCTTCATTGTTATTCCATTTTAAATGAATACAAATTGTCCTTGCAATATTGCATCTACCTTGTTAATGAGCAATTTGTTTGTGATACTGCCAACTAATCGTATGATTGTAGTATCGAATATTGGTTTACGACTTATACTCTCTCAATTAATTTCACTTATCGAATATGGGTGGTCAGGTGGTGCCTACCAACATAGACTGGGTGACTATTTGCTATAAAACTCACGTATAATACCTCTTCGCGCGTCGTGTATTATAATGAATGCGACTCGCATCTTGAATGAATGTTGGCTTGTTCATGCGTATGATAGTGTGTAGGCCTTTTTGAATGTGATGAATGTCAGGTTATAGGAACGTTCAATGCTTGGTGACGTATGGATGGCCGAGGGTTATACTTGTTTTTTTCCTCTTTCAGGGTTAATAGTTGCCTCGTATTTAACCTACTGACACCACTACCACTCATCTGTTACAGGGTCCCGGAATGCCGCTGTCGTCCACCAGCCACAGAATTTTCCCGGATGGAAAATTCTGGCCTAATGGGGGGAGTGTGTGACGTCACTGTGACGTCGCGTTCACTCCTCCCACTCATGTCATCGACGCCTCCGGCCTCCCGCTGCTATAAAAGCTGAGGTGCTAGCTGCGTTCGCCCTTTTGCGGCGACTACAGCTCCGAGCTAAGTACATCAACTGCGACTCCTGGACCATCGGCAGCAGGATTCTCCACAAAAACCCCAACCCCTCGCCGAACTACGCGACCCTGTGTAAATTTTTCTTAATATCACATAAATAGTAATTTTTGCATTAAAGTAACGCTTGCTAAATGATGTCTAAAATGTATTGGCAATTAAATCAATTTTTACTGTAACATTTAACCACGCTTCTCATTTAGACACACCCTAGTAGGGATTTTTACGTTACATAGTTACTTTGACTGCAGGTACTATGTAGAATTATCTAGTAAAGATCTACTAATACGTAAAAACTATTATTCATTATAGTATTTCTATTGCAAACAATGTTTGAATCCGCCCCACTCTTCGTATGACAAAGCAAGCATCATATTGCGATACGGAAGAGACTTCACTTGAAATTTAATAATATAGATATCAGTGACAAATGTTGCCTCACTACAAGTGTATACTTGTCTATATTACATATCTTAGACAGTTGTTGCGGTGGTTTAATGAGATAGTTTAATATTCAATGAATGACTTACTTCAATGACTTATATTTTCCGACGCTAAATTTGTCACTGCAAAATTTGTGTGTAAGCTTAATATGTCTCTCTCTCTCTCTCTGTAACAGTCGATTCCACTCAATTTAATTTGGGTTTTTGACATTTTCATACAAAAATATGTAAAAGCATTTTAATTTGTCTAATCAGTGATTACGGGATTACTTTACCAGTTAGCTGTTTCTTTAAAGTTTTTATTTAGAGATTAAGTTACACAAGAAACCGTGCCCTGATTTCAAACAAGAACACTCATTCAATTTTATATGTATATACTTAAACTGCTGTGGGTAGTAGACCTAGTAGGGCGGTTTCAGATTAGCGTATTTTTCAGCGCGTATACGGTCGTTTCAGCATACGCACTTACACGCGCGCTACATTACGCGCTTCAAAAAACCAGACTCACGTAAACGGGCGTGTTCGCTCGAAACGGTAGTGACGTCTTGTCAGTGTCAACATGGATTCTGACGGCTCGTGGTTATACGAGCTTAGAAGCGCGTCAACGCTCGTACGAGTTGCGCGTGTGCCAAGAGGTGCGCCTATACGCGCCTGCATGCGCTTCCAAAAACGAGCTTATACGCGCGTATAAAACGCTAATATGAAACCGCCCGTAGGATCGGTTAACCGGCCACATTTTTCGCCGCCATTACTTCTGACTCCCCAAATTCATTCATTTTTTGATACACTATAAGCACAGTAAATTGAGTATTGAACTCTCAAGTTTAACTTTGATTTGTTTGTTTTGTTTAGTACAATTGGATTGAAGTATGTTTATCAGCGTATTTTTATTGTTTAAAGTTTTGTAAAATGTTTCATTAATTGGTAGCAGGCTAAAAACGTTTGTACACGTCATATATTGTATCAACAGCAGGTAGTACTTGGAATATGCAGTATGTTTAGTAATGTTAGCAATTTTACTTCAGAATAACTAAGCCTGAAGTCAGCTAGTTCCTAATTTAGATATATTTTATATTGTATCATCAGTCATCAGGTAAAATACAAATTGTGAAGTTACATGCTGCTAATGGTGCAAAATGGCACAGCCACAATCATTTGTTGAAAGAACCCTTCTCAAAAGCAATCTTTCTTCAATTAGTCGCAAGATACGAACCAACCAGAAGAAATGTGTCGTCATTGAAAATCAACTAAGACATGCTACGAAATAGTTTGCAATGGCCCTCTGTTTCTAGGACGTAGTCGCACATACATTATTACGCAAACGCTTCTAGCTGTCTCGCCACAGAATTACCACCATGATAAGCAATTTTGAGTTGACAAATTAATATAAACTCCTTACTGCTAAACTGAGTTTAGCAGTAAGGAGGCCATCATTTCAATCACATTCTTATCATAGAAATTTGTTGTCATAAGAACACAAACGACATTTAATGAAGTGGTATTTATCAATTTTGCAAAATGATGAATATTCACATAATAACCAACAAAGCTAGTTAAATAAATGCTCGCAATGAGCGCTGTCTCTATTACTAGCATCTATCACTATAGCTTAGATATGCTGATCAATGTTAAAGGTAAGGCTTAAAATATGAAGCTTCAAAAATGTTTGATTTTAAAAAGTATAGATTTTCGTAATGAATAATATAAAATTAAAATGTATATTAGGTAAACATATTTTGTAATTCTATATTATTCATATCTTGCAGTCGCTCAAGGGCGGTGGCGTTGAAAATATTTTCGACTTTTTAGGCGATATGGCGGCATGTGGCAACAACTACTTATTTACCATAGGTGTCACTGACAGCCCGCTGTGCAGAACCTGTATGGCAGTAGCTCATCTAATCCACGACTGTCCTAATATCGCACAGTATAGGCTGAAGCACAAGACACAGCACCCTGAGAGAAGCAGTGGCCGACAGTCTGCTGACCTTCCTCGAAGAGCTGGGGTGGCACGAGTCACAATACTTGTCGCCCACCCGTACGCAATATGAACGTGGAGCTGCGGAAACAGTCCGTGTCAACAATACAACCTACAGCAATAAATTTAATAATATTCAATAACAAAAAACATTCGGCAACAGTTTACCAAAAGCTTGTACCTATTTATTTCTCCCGGGACAGTCACTCTCACTTACATTGAAATTAACGAAAACTTAACTATGTCAGGTCTACGTCCCTTGTCTTTAGGAAAAGATAAATGTAAGTGTTTAGTCAACTGTCAAGTTGATTGATGGAAGACATCTCTCGCAACAATGACATTTTGTTGAACATTTCACGATCTCGACTCGTATCCAATTATTATGACAGATTTATATTAACTCAATTACAAAATAAATATAATTCAACAAATAATGACCCTTAATTAGATACTGATAGGGCTCGCCGCCAGTGCCTCACCCCATGACACAACGAAAGGTACACAATGTGCCGAGATGATTATCTCCTGCAAACTTTATGTGGCACAATTGCGTTTTTCTGTATCTATTTAAAAGCTTATACTAAAAATGTAAATTAGTTTGAAATTGTTCTGATGTAAGGATAACGAATAACATTCGGTCAGTTGCTACCTCACCTTATTTTATCAAAAACAACCTAAGGAACGATCCTTAGATTGGTTATAATAAAATAAGGTGATAATCCAAATGTACGGCAAGGGTAAACAACATTTTTACCAAAAATAAAAATAATATTTATCACTTTATTAGCGAGCAACGCAATCTAAATGAATCGGGCACTAAATTTTTATATAACGCATGTCCACGTTATGTGCATATCTAGCCCATTTTATGCACATGTGAAGGTAAATATTAATATAGTAAATTCAATATTTTTGGATATGCTAATCAAAGCTTACACCTTTTTGCATAATGTCAATAATATTAATGGCAGAGCAGGATGTCAGCCTTGTACGTACTACAGATACCGCTAAAACCATACACACTTACTAATCTGGATTTCTTACAGAAGTTTACAATAACCATAAAAAAAGCTTCCTAGATAACGTGATGTAATATCAGTGGCAACTATTCTTATACTTGTTCAAAACTAAAGAACAATGGCAGAATTAGGTCTGGGTTTGTTGTGGCGAGTTGTTCAAAACTAAAATTATAATCTTAAGATGGTTACAGAGCACAGGGCACAATATTTAACACCACGTTTAGTTAGATGCTATAAATCCTTTGTTATAAAAATGTGAACCATGTTGTTACGTGAAATGAAAACAAACCATCTAAAGCTATTTCCAAGGTTTTACTTAATATAAAGCACAAGAGCAAAACCTTTGATGCTCGAAACTAAAAGAGAACACTTTTTAGTTCACATTATATAGTTTTTCTGTAATGTTTACATGCCTTTTGTCAATAATCTCTGGGCATACATTTATAACAATGAAATGAAGTTATCCTCAACAATCCATTTGCAAATTAAATAAATATTATTGCATTATTGTAGGTTTTTATTGTACTTAAATAGTGCTATATTTATTTACACTCGAATTTTAAATACTTTACAGATACACATATCACTGTACTAATATTTCAACAATGAATTCAATGTGTATAAAATACGGCTTCATTAATATGTTGTATGTTAAATTATTAATATCAGCCCCATGGAACTATTACTTACGTAATATTACTTTATTTACGCAAAACCCTCGAATTCGGTATTTGCTTCTATATAACTTTCAGTTTGTTTTCTCTCTTCTGTCAATTATAATTTAGAGTTGTGACTGAAACACGCCACTACTATAACGATTTAGTTGATAAATATTAAGTTTATTGGGGTCACAGAAACAATGTACATACATGTACTTCGGATACGAAAAAACGCGTGGAACCGTGCAAGCGATGTTTATTAGTATTATAAAACCATTATTTTGGAGAAAGCAACTATATTGTTGCAAATATGGTATAATAACGTATTGAGTAGAGGCAGTTGAGTTATGATAAAATACGGCGGGTATAACTTTTTGGTGACGACACAGATGTTCTACCTGTCGGCAACCAGTTTCTAGACTTACTACTACTTTTAAACTTTACACTCAAACGTAAAATTTAGGACTCATGAGCATAGAAATAAATGAAAAATATACATAAAACACTTCTGTAAGAAGTGTATGCGCATCTAGTTAAATGATTATTTTCGGGTTGTTCTTGTATACTGTTACACGATATATCTATTTGTAATTAGATCTTATAACAGCAGTCCGGCAGTAGTCCGGTCTAGGAATGTGCCTCTCTATGCTAACGCACGATGTCTATTCTTACCGGTAGTCCGGTTAGCGGGCGGTACCACTCCGACTTTAGTCCCACACCCGTTTAGCATCAAACCGCTTAAATATATTGAAAGCGCTGTAAGTGACAACCGAATCAATACGAATTACCAACAAAATAATTAAAACAACCACATTGCCTGAACACACAATCACACTTATTAAAAAGCACCGAATATTTTGAAAAAAAACACGTATCCAAAAGCAATATATTTAAACTCGAGGCAGCGAAAATGATTAAACAACAAATTACTGCACAAACGTATTAATAAAACACATTACGAAACATCAAACTGTTGGTCGAGCTGGGTGAATTCGCTGGGGAAACATCGTTCACTTAAGCACATTACAGTGGGTTGTGTCTACCCAACTTCAGCCCAGCGAGATAACATCGAAACAATTGTGGAGCCACGGGAGCTAACTTGCCAGAGGTATGGCTGTAGTTCACTGTAAACTGGCATGGAGTTCGTTACAAATTCTTTGTTAATTGGAATATGGAAAATGGTCAAGAGATTTGTTCATTGCGGGAGAGCTGCGGCCTCATTACGAATTCTTAACCCTTTAAGGAAATGTAATTTCACTGAATGCTGGCAATACCGTTTTGACATTTTAGTGTTAGTAATGTCATACTACTTCAAAACAATTTCTTTTTATACCTGAAACGTAGCGGTTCTAGATCAAACAGGTGAAATAAGTTTTTGCAAAGGTTACACCAGACGTGGCCATAGTAAGTTTTCGTATGTCCTGTTGTTGGATCAATCAGTGTCCGTCAGAATGAACGGTCACTAGGCGTATTTAACGTTGAATTTATGCCTAACAATTGCTTCCCTATTGCTTCTATTTGCTTCCTATTCTCAAACAATTGCTTCCATCGTATTGTAGAAGAAAAATACATTTTAAGAGTGACCGTTCATTCTGATGTCAGGACGGCCGGTCACCGAGTCGTAGTGTCCTTGTTAAATAGAAATATTGAAATTCACGGTGGCCATTAATTACTTCTAGTTTGCTTCTCTCTATGTTTTACAACGATAATACTGTTACTATCGCGGCAATAAAGATATCGACAAAAGTGTTGTATAACAATATTTTAAGTGCCTGACAAAAAATAAAGGCAATACTGTTTTTGAACATTGCAGTTACGCTTGATTAGGCGATAAATCTATGGTATTGTAACGGTGGCATACAGCTAAGTATTATGTTATTAAAAATAAAAAGAAGTGCCTATCGTATTTAGTGACACAAATTCATACAAATATAAAAAACACATTTAAAGATAATATTTCAATTCTTAACTTCCTAGGTAGTGTTCTTATAGGCGCTAGGCACTGTTTGCTAACCCCCAAGTATTAAAATCTTACACTGATATAATATTGAATTCGTTACGAATAATCTCAACAATAAAAGTATTAATGTTTTATTGAAAAAGAATAACAAAAACAGACTTTAAAAAAATTTATACTAACATAAACTTATTTATTCACTAAAACAATACAGTGTAATAAACTGTTTTTGCAAAATACAAAAACCAACTTCGGCCTATCCCGGATTTGAACCTACATCCGTACATCCCACAATCTTTTAGGGGTAAGGACTTAGTGGAGCCCTGTGTATCTTATTCATTTATTAATAACCGAGGAGCATGTACCTAATACCTATTACTTTCGTTATTCTCTATTTTATTCTATCATTGATAGTTTCTGTTTATTGGGGGGAATGTTATGATGATTTAAGTAAGAGAGTTGTAAGGAGTAATAAAAAGGTTTGCATTATGTACATTAAAAAAATAATTAATAAACTGTTGTCACTGTTTCTTTTTTCTACTCCTTATTGTTGCAAAACACTCCACACACACTTGAATTGAAATATTTTAAGGTGTTATTATTATTTGTATGAATATTTGTCACTAAATACGATAGGCACTTGTTTTTATTTTTAATAACATAAAACTTAGCTGTAGGCCCCCTGTACAATACCATAGATTTATCGCCTAATCAAGCGTAACTGCAATGTTCAAAAACAGTATTGCCTTTATTTTTTGTTAGGCACTTAAAATATTGTTATACAACACTTTTGTCGATATCTTTATTGCCGCGATAGTAACAGTATTATCGTTGTAAAACATAGAGAGAAGCAAACTAGAAGTAATTAATGGCCACCGTGAATTTCAATATTTCTATTTAACAAGGACACTACGACTCGGTGACCGGCCGTCCTGACATCAGAATGAACGGTCATTCTTAAAATGTTTTTTTCTTCTACAATACGATGGAAGCAATTGTTTGAGAATAGGAAGCAAATAGAAGCAATAGGGAAGCAATTGTTAGGCATAAATTCAACGTTAAATACGCCTAGTGACCGTTCATTCTGACGGACACCAATCACGCTTGAATATGAACAAATTGACCTATTTTACTACCATGCACCGCCATTCTGCTAATCCGAGTGTGTCACTGAAGTCACAACAACAATTGTAAATTATTTATTTAAGCTAATAAAAAACACTTTATTGTCAGCGAAATATTGAAACCGAGTAATTGCAGTCGCAGTGGATGCGTGTGTTTATTTGTGTATGCATGGGTGCATATGTAGGACGTTGTACGTGTATGTTGACGCGTGTGTGTAAAAGAGAGGAAATACGACTGCATACGTAGTGTTAAGTTGTTTATAATGTCATGGTGAATGAGTGTTATCTTATTCTCCAATATAAATAGCTACGACAACATATTCGGCTAGAAATTTTTAGTGCCTATTAATCAATTTACTAACTGACATAACAGGTGACACTCGAGTCCGGTGCACTAGGTATCTTATCAGGAGACTAACGTTATCTTCACCTTACAAATACTATCATAATTTTGCGGTGTGATAAAAATAATACAAGACGGAAAAATACCTGAAAGTGAGTGGTAGCCCGATCGTTGCAAAGAGTCAGCCAGAGCCTCATCACCAGCTTGTCTTTATTGGCTGGTTCGATTGTAATTCCAAGAGTCGTCGGTGGCGAGCTTTGTCGATCGATCAGGGGCAGACGCAGCAGTTATTTGTTTTAATTCGGCGGAACCTGCCGGAGCAGTTTCGCGCCATCACGGGTCTCGCTACAACAAAGGCCTCCGGGTCTCCGATCACTATAAGAACCAGCACCATATCGCACATTATCCGTAGCCACTGACATTGTGGGGTATTACGCTATTAGAGCCTTTATGGTGTGCATTATACATTGATTACTTTCAACAGCTGTTTATAGGGCTCATCAAGTTAATTGGTTAGTCACCGACATCCCATACTAACTTAACTATGAGCGTATTAGCGAGGCGCAATTTAACTATCGTTCATCCCAACAGAGAACAGCACTGTAAGAGAAGGAAAACTTGATACAAACCAATATAGTAGGGCAATTCCTCCTTTCAAAGGAGAGGCCTAGTCCAGCAGTGGACTGTTAAAGGCTGATGATAATAATAACTAAGAGCTCACATTTTTTTGAAAATTTTCTAATAAGATTACTATTTGAAGAAACACTATTAGCCAAGAAAATTAATTCTCTATATATATAAATTAAAGTTCTTAGTACTCTGCTCATTATAGTATTTTTCAATGTGTTTTTTCTATTACGAAACACTTCATTTAAGATAAAATACCGCTCAGATAAATAAATCATTTGCCAAATGTTGAAAAAAATGCAGAACGTAACGTTGGCACTCAAACAAATATTGGTCGCTCATATATTATGAAGCTTCTCATTTTGTATTTTAAGTAACTCAAATTAATGTTTGTAAGTTGCTATTCGGTTGATTTCTTATCACTCGCAGTCAGTCACTTACTTCGTAATTCTATAACACAAATTAATTATTTTTGTCACCCAAATCTTAAATTTACAGTCACTCGTTTAAATACTAACTAAAACGGTGAGCTCTTCAAGACGGAATTTATATGAAATATGTTGCGGTATATTATTACAAAATGTCTTCTGTTCTTAAAGTTGTTTAATATATTTAACCAACATTACGTATATTTAATTAATAATAAACCAAAATTGTTACAAATTAAATGTTACATTATTATAAAATACCGTTATTCTACGACGCGATACTATCCGAGCAAGCGTAATTTTATTAAAATACGTGAGCACTTGTATGATTAATTTTATTGTGAAATAATAAATGTTCAGTATACCTGTAGGTGTAGTAATAGGCGATGAGTGATGAATGGTCTCAAAAATTAACGCGATGTCGCGAAACAAAACTCAAAGCTTATTTATTATTTCTTTATGTTCCTAAATAGGTATTGCCTTGTTGAAATGGTTTTTGAATTAGTTTGTTTTTTTTTGCACGCAAATCTTACCAACAATCACAGTTTAACGGCATCAATAACTCTTCAACTCTGGGTCTTAAATTCATGCGTTGCATTTAAAGATGAAATTAGAAGCCATATTAATGTAAGTTATGAACGTGTTAAATTATTTTAATTATAACTAGAGGACCTATGCTGCTCCACAGCATATTTTAATATTATAAAAAAGCTCTTAGTTACATATAGGAATGATGAGTACATTGTAGCCTTATCTAATAAGTAAAAAGATGATATTCTTACCAGCATGGTGAACAAATCAAGAGGAAATGTAAATGTTAATTTCGAAATTTCGGATGAAAGAATATCATGAATAGTACCTGCCGTGGAGTTGTTTCAGACGTATTTTTTTGTGAATCATGCGGCGGGTTTAGTTTTGGTAGGAATGGTAACTTTGGTAGAAATGGTACTTTTGATAGAAATGGTAGCCTTGGTAGCAATCGTAAGTAACATTACTACCAAAACTACCATATATACCAAAAATAGCATTTTTACCAAAACTACTATTCCTACCGAAAATACTGTTCCTATCAAAACTACTATTTGTACCATAACTACTGTTACGAATTGAAAATAACGCCATCTGTCAGTGAATGGGAGAACTACATGAGATTAGATGTATTGGTTGTTTAAGGCTGTTTCATCTATCCTCTAATAGATGGCGTAGGTGTAAATAGAACATTTACGCAAATCTAGAAACACCTTACACGTTTCCAGAAATATCGTGAGTCGTCTCGAAAAGCCTAGTGATGTTATCCGGCCAGTATAAATAGAGCGGGAGCGAACGGACCGGACACAGTAACAATTAATACGGAAAGCGATCAACATCAAGCGAAGGAAATAAATCGGAAGTGTTTAGTGTTGTTCTAGTGGTGTGAATAGTGTGTTTTATTAGTGTTGTGAAAATAAGTGTGTGTATCTAGTGTTATTGTGTTAGTGAATAAAGTGCAGTTTTTCTGGCATGGTGTATATAATTTATCACGAACCCCAGCTCGTAACAAATTGGTGTCAGAAGAAAGGGATAAATTATGCCGGTTATGCCGAAGGAAGAAACTGAAGGTGTGCGTACCAGGAACCAGCGCCAGCAAGACCTGGACCAGAGACGCTTCGGAGACGTTCCTTCTCCATCGTCTGGTGGACCAGGCGAATCCGCGGATGCAGTGGAGCCTACAAGCGCACACTCCGTGGCGGTGGGCGACGTGGAGAAGCTCGTACACGACCAGCTTGAGACTCGCGTCGCCTCTATAGAGAAGCGTGTACATGATCACCTCGAGACCCGTATTGCCGAAGTGGAGAAGAAATTGTGTAGGCTCGGGTCCTACGACGTTACACCTGCAGCTGTGGCGCCCTCGCCTCGTTGGTTTAAGGTTCCACCATTTGATGGCTCATCATCGTGGTCTGCATACAAGGTCCAGTTTGAGGCCGTTATGCGAACGAATGGGTGGAACAAAGAACAGGCCTTCACCGCCCTAACCTTGGGCCTTCGTGATCAGGCCTTGACGGTGTTGGAGGTGCTTGGGCAAGACGTCTCCTATGAAAAGCTGATGGAGGCGCTGGAGGCGAGATACGGTGACTCACACCTAGAATATGTGTATCGTGCTCAGCCGAAGGACAGGGCACAACGCACCGGAGAAACTCTGCAGCAGTGGGCTCTAGAGGTGGAAAGGCTGGTCAGGAAGGCATACCAGTCGTCGCCTGCGCTTATTGACGGGAACCTCGTACAAGCGTTTACGGATGGAGTCCGGGACCTGGAAGTTAGAGCAGCGGTAAGACTTGGGCACTTCAAGTCCCTGAAGGAAGCCTTAGCCTACGCTCTGGAGGTGGAAGCAGCGCGTCACGAGGATCGAACTTACCGTATCAGGGAAGTTGTTTCTTCACTTCGGTGCTACAACTGCGGGGAAAGAGGCCATATCCGCTTGAGCTGCCCAAAGCGTAAGCGGCACAGTGACAGCCTGTCTCCACCAAAGGGGTCGCCTGATGTGCCTGTCTGGCGGCGAGAGCAACGTAGCGCAGATGCTCTGACGTGTAGGCCTTACCCCGACCAACGCAAACATTGTGCCCGACAGGAAGCGAAGCAGGCAGCGTTAGTGAGGACGTTGAAGACGGACTTGAGTGACGGATGGAAAGAAGCTTTGCAGAGTGCTCAGCAAGAAGACAAGGATGTACAGCCGATTCTCGAATGGAAGAAGTCAGGTGCGCCTAGGTCCAAATAGAGTGATATCGCAGCAATGAGCCCCATCACCAAGAGTTATTGGGCACAGTGGGAAAGCTTGGTCGTCCAGGATGGAGTTCTGTGCCGCAAATGGGAAAACGCTCGCGGTAACCAGTGCCATTTGCAAATGGTAGTGCCCAGAACTAAGGTGCCGGAAGTCTTGCAGCTCTATCACAATGGTGCTTCGGGAGGTCACATGGGAGTTAAGAAGACCCTTACTAAGATCCGGGAGCGGTTTTATTGGCTCCACTGTCGGGATGACGTCGAGGATTGGTGCCGCAAATGCACAAGTTGTGCGGCTGTCAAGGGGCCACATACTCGAAGCAGAGGTGCATTAAAGGTGTACAATGTGGGAGCTCCATGGGAGCGCATAGCGTTGGATGTAGCTGGGCCGTTTCCTGAGAGCCAGGACGGAAACAAGTACTTCTTGGTTGTGATGGATTACTTCACGAAGTGGCCTGAAGTGTTTGCAATCCCAAATCAAGAAGCTACCACAGTGGCTGATAAGCTGGTGCATGAAGTCTTTTGTCGGTTCGGGGTGCCCTTGGAAATCCACAGCGATCAAGGCCGGAACTTCGAATCTGAGGTGTTCAAGGAGACTTGTCGCGTAATGGGTGCACATAAAACCAGGACCACGGCTTATCATCCGCAATCAGATGGCATGGTTGAACGGTTTAACCAATCACTGGAAAGGTACCTGGCGAAGGTCGTGGAGAGCAAACAAAGAGATTGGGACAAGCACATCCAACCATTTCTCCTGTCATATCGCAGTGCGGTCCACGAAACTACAGGAGTAACACCAGCTTTTGCCAATTTCGGTAGAGAGCTCCGTTTACCTGCAGACCTTATCACCGGTATTCCACCAGAATCTGTCAGTGAATGGGAGAACTACATGAGATTAGATGTATCGGTTGTTTAAGGCTGTTTCATCTATCCTCCAATAGATGGCGTAGGTGTAAATAGAACATTTACGCAATTCTAGAAACACCTTACACGTTTCCAGAAATATCGTGAGTCGTCTCGAAAAGCCTAGTGATGTTATCCGGCCAGTATAAATAGAGCGGGAGCGAACGGACCGGACACAGTAACAATTGAATACGGAAAGCGATCAACATCAAGCGAAGGTAATAAGTCGGAAGTGTTTAGTGTTGTTCTAGTGGTGTGAATAGTGTGTTTTATTAGTGTTGTGAAAATAAGTGTGTGTATCTAGTGTTATTGTGTTAGTGAATAAAGTGCAGTTTTTCTGGCATAGTGTATATAATTTATCACGAACCCCAGCTCGTAACACTACTATTCGTACTAACACTATCATATCTACCATTTTTTCAAAACTAACATTTCTACCAAAACCACCGGTGCTGTCAAAAGTACCTTTGCTACAATTTCTACCATAACTACCACTTGTATTATAATTATATGACATTAGTACTATGAACCGCTGTAATATGTTCCACATAAAAAAAAATAAGTACCCGAAGAAAGTCCGTAATTTAAAAACAAAAATTTTCCTAACATAAAACGTAATTTACCCGTCTGTAGGGTTGATTTTGAATGAGCACCTTAGTATGGAAACCATACCCATGGCGGACACAAACGAAATAAAGCAGAGTGTATTCATCTATGGCTCTCATTTACTATGGCATTAGTCACATTAATGTGAGCTAAGGGAATCTCAAAAAATTATATATCCATACTCTTTATCTCTGAAACTACTGAACCGTGTGGTTGACGGCATGGAATACAAGTGTCACCACCCCCTATCTTCCCGTAGGTGTCGTAAGAGGCGACTAAGGGATAACACGATGCAAATACCATCTTTGCGTAGAGACGGAAAACTCGACATCAAACCCTATACGACTGCCTCATTGGTCTCGCGGCATAAATGTGCGCGTGGCGCGCGCACACACCCCCCCTCCACCTGCCCCAAACTCGGTACAAAATTGGCAGAGGGGTCCCGGGTTCGATTCCTGGGTCGGGCAGTGTTATTGGGTTTTTCTGTCACGAAACTCTCAGTAGCAGCACGGAGTCTGGAAATGTGCCTGGTACGGCAATAGGCTCGCCCCTTATTACGTGGGACTAAAGTATATCTGGCGAAAAGTGGGTGTAGAAATACACCTCTGCCTACCTATAAAAGGCGTGACGATATGTATGTATGTATGTATGTACTGAACCGAATTGAAAAATTATTTTTGTGTGTGATAGCCATATTCATGAGAAAGGTTAGGTGGGCTACTTTTTATCCCCAAAATTCCCCCGGGATCACTGAATGAGGCCAACGAAGTCGCGGGCGTCCGCTTATTAATTGATATAGAAAAGAAAAATAAAATGCTTATTCATTAAAATATTTTTATTCAATTTGATCCAAAGCAATCATAAGATCATGTAAAAAGGCAGCGATCGATAGAGGAACACCGCGGTGTTTTAGTGGGTATGCCCTCCCGAACATCTAGGAGGGAGAGCCGAGCCACACAACCCCCCTCCACCTGCCCCAAACTCGGTACAAAATTGGCGGAGGGGTCCCTTTGAGGGACAATCCGTAACTGGATTTCATCGCGCTACAAAAAAATGAGGGAAAATTTCTCAACATCAGAGATCAGTTCACCCAACATTAAGGGTTAACTGGTAACATTCGGGGAATATTACCTGCCATCAGCGATAAATTGCGAAGGATCGGGTGAAGTGGCGAGCTCTCATATCGGAGGCCAAGACACACTTTGGGTCGCTGAGCCATCGGAGTAAGTAAGTAAGCGATAAATTCACTATAGTGATAATTTTACCAACATCGGGTATAATTTTACAAACCACCACACTCACACCCGTATGAAAGTAAGGCAAGGTCACCTTAAGGAGGCATAACGGGTTTTCCTGGCAGTTACCGCAAGGAACTTATTAGATGCCAAAAAATATTTTTGAACTTAGAACCGTCCATGTAGAGAGAAAGCAATGGAATCTTAAGAAATTTACAGGAAAATATTGAAAAATAAGTTAAATGTCCACACCTATCTTCCTTCAAACTTACCCAATTTAAATGACCGTACCATCAAATGAAAGAGCTCTTTTCAGCGCGTGTTATAGGCCTATAATGAAACGCCTACCTCAATGAGAACCAAATATATAGAAGCAGAAAGTCGTTGACTACGGCTACGAAAACGTAAAAAATGTATGGGAGAAAACTGTTTTTGCATATAACTTGATGAATGTGTAAGTAAGGTAATTTCTAACGCTTGATGACAAATCTATGCAGCTTGAGCTTTCATTAAAAAAAAAAGCTGATCGGTCGGGTAGAACGGGCTGGCCGACTCGTATTATAAAACACAAATTCTTTTAATATATAGACTAGAGGACCCGTGCTGCTCTACAGCATATTTTAATATTATAAAAAGCTCTTACATATAGGTATAATGAGTACATTGTAGCCTTATCTAATAAGTAAAAAGATGATATTCTTACCAAAAATATAAAACTACCATAAATACAATTTCTAACAAAACTACTATTCCTACCGAAAATACTATTCCTATCAAAACTACTATTCGTACCAAAACTACTATTCGTACTAACATTATCATACTTACCATTTTTTCAAAACTACCATTTCTAACAAAACCGTCGGTGCTGTCTAAAGTACCTTTTCTCTCAAAACTACTATTCTTACCAAAGCAATAATTTCTACCATAACTACCACTTGTAATATAATTATATGACAAGAGTAGGTACTATGAACTACTGAAACATGTTCTACATAAAAAAAAATTAAGATGCCCGAAGAAAGTCCGTAATTTAAAAAAAATTAAGAACACCAAATTTTTCCTAACATAAAACGTAATTTACCCGTCTGTAGGGTTGATTTTCCCAACATTAGGCGGCAATTTCACTACATTTGGGGAAAATTCGGGTCGCGGGTACTAACGTCTTTACCGCAACCCCGTCATGAGGGTCGATAGAGGAACACCGCGGTGTTATAGTGGGTATGCCCCCCTGAACATGTAGGGGGGAGAGCCGAGCCACAAAACCCCACTCCACCTGCCTTAAACTCGGTACGCACGATTGGATAGCACTGATTTTATACGATTTTCACTCGCGGTTTCGAATACACTATTCACTGTCATAGTTTTTAATGTCCGTCGCGAACAGATATATACAGTGTGTTTCATAACCCCCTGTCCGATCCCGAAACCACATATTACTGACTTGCTAGACATACTAGGAAAAAAAAAATCCAGGTCTTCATAAAACATCACAATTTATTTCTTTAGTATAGTATTAACGAGAAACATTACCCCGAAATTAGGGAAAATTCCCTAAACTAGCAACACTCCACTCAGTGGCGGTATCCTTTATGATTCTATTAATGCTATTAAAATATTGTCGGCTTTTCGTGTCAAAGGGCATGCCGCCTTTAAAATAGTGCAATTTTACCTTCAAACGAACCGCTCGACCCAATGCCGAAACGCGGTAGAGATGTTTACGTTCGATAGCAGCTAATATCGATTTAAAAACATGAAATGTGACACAACATTAATTTTTCAAAGAATTATTACATTAATGATATCACGATATCGACACATTATGTAAACAAGACTTAAATAATACTTTTGTGTTATAGAACTTAGTAGATCATAGACAAAAGACTATGATCTACTAATTTCAGTAACCAAAATCAAATAAAAAAGTTACATCATTTTTATGTTATAACAATAATTTAAAAACAAACAACAATTTTGCGTTGGATACGTGCCCATCTCGTACGGGGACAATAATAACATATCGATAAAAACAGAACTCCAATAAATATCATTGGTTACATCCCTAGCTGGCTATTTTTTACGACTTCAATTTGCCTACTGATCACTCAGTCTTGCCCTAGGATTATTTTCGTTCGGACTTCCGGAGTAACTTACGTTGTGAAATAGTTACGTCGTCGGTCATATTCAAACTCTGAATACTTTAACATTTCGATGTGTTTAGGTAGGAGTGAATTCAATTCATGCAAGTGCACGTAGTGATAAGGAGGAACAGTTCGCTGGACCACCAGGTCTGCCAGTGCCTTTGGAGCGCGTTGTTCAACGGCTTCACCACCTCGTGAACTACAGTGTGTTAGTTAGTGTGCTTTAAAATAGGTACCTTTGATGAAAAGGTACCGTAAGTGTCTTATCTTTTACGGTCGACATGTGGAGCATGATCGCCGTACGCAGCTTACAAGTAAGTTGATGTTTTTCGGAATTAAAGGTAATCTGCCTAAGTAAGATTTAAACAATTAGTAATTACCGTAAATACTGCAGCGATCATTGCGTATCTAAGCTTTTGGATGGTAATAGTTTGGCAAAGTTAAGTAACGGTTGCACAGGTCATCACTTGGATGGGTGCCCACGTACTCAGAAGGCACTTAAAACTGAATCTAAGAATCGTAAGGCCATGTCGTAGGCCTTCGGGTGATCGGAAATGTCTGAATACACGAACACCAAAGTTGGCTACGCACTCTTACGAAACAAACAAATAACGTAAACAATACCTTCCGTTTTACCTAATGCAATAAACCAGCTGTTGCAACAAACTCATAAATAAAATGGGTATACCTACCTACCTAAAATGATGGCACGTGTAAAGTTGACGTTCGGCTTTTGTCAAAGGAGAGGTGACTAGACGCGGCCGCCGGGCGCCGGCCGATGCACTCAACGACCTTTTATGAACTTTAGGTAGATACCTAGTAATTACGATTTATGAGTCTTCAGTGTTGCCATGGGTAATCTGATGTGATATTATTTAAAGTTAATTAAATTTACCAGGGAAAATTTTATCTTTAATTTTCGTGAATTAATGACAAATACCTCATCATTTTACTCGACCCTACAACCCATTCATTCATCGGACGGGGGGTTATGAAACACCCTGTATAATAAATAAAAATAATGTTAAGCGTCTTAATAGAATAAAAAAAGTACTGAACTCTGGCATAGTCGGTCAAGAAACAAATTCAGAGCAAGAAAGTATATTTACCTAGCGACGTTTTACAAAGTCAACAAGCTGTAATTTGGGAAATAAATAACGGAAAGCTACGATTAATATTAAGCATTTGCATTTTAAGTGTTATTTGCTTGAATGTGGTTTTCTAATCAATTTTTATCTGAGTATAACACAAACCTAAGATATTTATATCTTGTATCTGCTAAGAATTGGGAGTAAGAAAATGTTCTCCTTTGCGGTTTTTATAATATTACTGGCTGTTTCCTGCGCTGCCGTCCTTTAACTATAATGCCGTTAAGTACCAAAACCACATTTTGAGATACGCGCGAAAAACGGTGAAATAATTTCAAATGGATGCTACTTTCCAACTTGAAGTCACATGTGAACCTTTAAAATACCAAAAAATATGCAATTAAAAGCACTTTTAGTCAATACTGGTGCCATTCAAAAACGTTTCCGTAATTTAAAGTAAATAAATATTTTATATTTTCGCAAAGTAATCTTTAAAATATCTAATCCTAAAAACATGACTATAATGCCGTTATGCATACCTTAACGGCATTTTTGCTAATGTTATATTCTAATATTGCAGTTATAGTACCACTCTTAATAAATTCGGTATAATACACAACTTAAAAGCCGTTAAAAGCGCTAGAGATAATAAAGGCTAGCATTATTGCTTAAACAAGTAGACTCCAACTACGCTATAATGCCGCTAAGTCACTTACCGGCAATCAAGACAAGTTAATTTCAATAATACCTCAATGATATTTTTGTTATAGACATTTTTTATTGATTACATTGCTATAATGTCGCTAAGTACAAAACCTTTGACGATAATGGCATTCTAGCTATGCAATACACGTCATAAAATTAAAAGATAATCAAATAAAAACAAACAATTCAAATAAATTTTTTGTTTATTCCTAAATTAATCATTATTTGAAAAATATCTTATCAAATCTTTTTACACTTACTGCATAACAATATGGCAGCATTTAAAAAGATCCATAAAATGTGCTCCTTTTCTTAAATGCACTTCGATCACTTTATTTTTTTGTTATGAGGAACTTTGCTGAATTAAGGTATAAAATAATTAACAAAGGCAGTCTTTAAGGTACTTAAAATTACTCGGTACTATTAATTGACCTTTTTATTATTAATTGGATAATTTGGATAATTGATCGAGAATTCCACATTCTCCCTATTGCCGGATTTTGTATGGTCTTGAAAGATTTTAATTTCTAATATAAAATAAACGAGTATAATGTCAAAATTAAAGGAATATTTTTAACAGCGTATCAAAACACAGCGTGTAACACACTAAAGTGAGTTACGCAAAAAAACTTTATTATTTCACTAAAATACTGACTTGCACACTAAAATACTATTTGTACCCCAGATATGATGATCTTTTTACAAAATATCATTTGATATGAAAAGTTTCGTCCGCTCAGGAAACTTATCCACTCAGAAAACTTAATAGGTTATGTTAGGTTCTCTTGTGACCCTGCTCCCAAAAATAGGAGCCCTGCGAAGCAGGGCTCCGTCAACTTAGCTTAGTGGTGCAATTAGTATTTTTGGTGGAAAATTAGTATTTTTGACTAACAGTTAAATACAACCCAAAATTAAACAAGTAATATACTTTTCATCGGTCTATAATTCGTTACAAGTTGGATAGAACAAATGTTTAGCATTGAATTTTAACAACTCAACATGCTTTAGTTTTTATTAATTAACATGCCATGGATGTTCAAAAACTGTCAGTGTAAAGAATGTCAACGTGTGTGTGTGTACGTAAAATGTCAATGAACGTGGGAAATGTCTCTAGGATGCATCTCGAAAACTGGATACACACCACACAATGAAATCCTGAAGGCGACACTGGGGCAGGCCCAAAAGATGATGACAGAACGATTAAGATGAACTTAATAGTTTACTGGCAGGATAAAGCCAAAGATCGGGATTTATGGAAGAGTGTGGGAAGACCTTTGCCTAACAATGGGACAGTAATATTTGAAAAAACAAATATAACTTAAGTTTGCGAATAAAGTGAGAGTTTATGCACTTGCCCTTGGTTTATGGGTGGTTAATTGATTAAATTGTTGAAGAAATCGTGGCGCCGAGAATAAATTAATTATTTGAAAACCTCATGAAATTCTTTAATTTCTAATAAAGTAATAATCTGCTGGAGCAATTGAGAGGCCCTAGGGAATATAAAGGTTGTCGAAGACTTTCTAAGCTCAGCTCCCTCTTATTTAGCAATCGTCTTTAGCGAAGTACCTATGTGATCTAAATGTCAGTTGTTCTGAAGCAGCAGTGGACTATAACGCATAAAGATATGATTATGATTATAAATGATTAACCGATGTCGGTTGTTTAACAGGAACCTGCCCATCATAGTTTGCAATTGTTCACAATACAGATCTACCGTAATGTGTTGTCCAGATCTTGAAAAGCTGAAGTGCATGATACCAGCACTGGTCCCCTGAGACAACAAACAGTGCTTTTTATGAGTGAACCTGCACTTTTGTAGGATTTGGTCAGTTTTTCTTTGTTCAACACGTCGATGAGTGTTTTCTATCGTGGTACCGGACCCATTTTTTCATCACAAGAAACGATACGATTCAAAATTGCCTCTGTATTGTGACGTTTGAGTAAACTAACAAAGCACTCAATACGTCTTTGTTAGTGTAGTTCGCTTAATCATTTCTTCAGCTGTTTATTTTATAATTTGTTTCAAAAGAATTATAATTGTTTCATAAATGAAAACTCACAGCGAAACCTATCGTTAACTCTGAAGTGGTTTGCATTGAATTTGCTTCGATGATTACATTTATTCTTCATTGTCAACTATGGTCTCGGGCCTTTCACGGGTTTTGCAAAATGACGCAAGGAAACACACAAAGGGGAGCACGCAGTCACTGGTGAAGGAATTGTGACTTTACACTGTGTACTAATGTTAATTTATAATGAAATATTGTATAAATTAACATGACCGTGCACGTTAGGTGGAAATTGTACATAAGAGTAATGCTTCAGTAACATTGCTTTCAAAAAGCGACGCGATGATACACATACACATAAATGTCTGTTTGGTGAAAAGACTGTAGACTTAAAGACCACAGTTTGGTAAAACAAAACAAAAAAGCGCGCTTCTGAGAAAAGTTGGTACATACTTGGGAATGATATTAGCCATGGTTACGAAATAACTAATCACCCGCACCGCTTCCCGTCACCGCGTGCGCTGAATCAGCTGAACTTATACGCGCGCGAGAATACTTAGCGGCATTTAAGATTAGTTATGTTGGATAGCGACAATTTAGTCTTGAACAAAATTATAAATATTTTCTAGATTATTAAATAATTGCCGTAATAAAAGAATCCCAATTGTATATTGCAAAATAAATATTTTGAAATAAAAGGCTTAAATGCGGCAAAAGGCTTTTTGCAGCATTTAAGGATTCTTAAATAGTGGCTTTTTGGTTATGATTTTTATACATCAATTATAAAAATAGCTAAGCTAAAAAGCCGTTAAGGTACTTTTGTCACACTATAGCGTAGGAAAATGATTTAACGGCAATGTAGCTAGGCAAAAAATTAAGAATTATTTTTAAAAAATTGTGGCTATGTAGCCTAAGCCGCATTTTAGCTTAGCAATGCGCCATAACGGCGTTTTAGCGTAGGTATGATTTTAGATGATTTGTGCATTTAACGGCATTTCATATTTTTATATCTCGATAACTATAAGAGCTATTTGAACTGTTGTCAGACAGATCGATAGAGCTTTTTTTTTCTGATAAAAATGGTCTAGAAAACTCAAAAATGACAAAATGTCACTTAACGGCATTTTAGTTAGAGGACCGCAGTGCGGTTTCATCAGCGTCCTGAGGGAACTACTTCGCGTACCTGGTTAATTTATAGCTTAAGTTACTCCTTAGTACATCAGCTATCCGCCAGTGAAATTGCTGTCAAAATCGGTCCAGCCATTCCAGAGATTAGCGAGAACAAATAAACAGACAAAAAATGAAACAAATGTCTTTTCGGTATATATGTACCGTGTATACATCCATATGCATTTAGCAAAAAGCGGTTATTTAAATATTACAAACAGACACTCCAATTTTATTTATATGTATAGATTTACTATCCTCTCTTTATAACTAAACGAGAGATCAGTTTTTGAACAATAGGTAAATGTAGAAAATAGGTTGTTACTCCCTCGAGAATGTTTGATTTTCATTAGAAATATGAAAATTCACATTCATTCACATACATTATCGGTTTTTTAAATAAAAATAACTACGTTAAAAACAACCGACTTCAAAAACGAAAAAGTGAAAAATAATAAAGATTTAACATTAATTAAATACTACCTATTATTTATATGTGCTATTTACTAATAGGTTTGAAGTCGGTGCCAAGCCTTAAAACAAATAATAATATTTTAATCACTTAAATGAATACGAGCAAATTAATACAAAGGAATGACTACGATAAAGATAAAGATGCATAAATAAACCTAATAAAGAGCAATTTGATCTTAATATTATAAGCAGCTTCAGTTAATACGAAGAATAATGAAAAAAATAATACGAAAATGTATTGAACAGAATGTGAATTCATGTGAATTATGAAATGCCTTCTTTAATTTAAAGGCTTTTGAAATTTGATTTGGCACCGACTTCAAACCAGTTAGTAAATAGCACATATAAATAATAGGTAGTATTTAATTAATGTTAAATCTTTATTATTTTTCACTTTTTCGTTTTTGAAGTCGGTTGTTTTTAACGTAGTTATTTTTATTTCATACTTTTTAGTGAACCTATTGTTGTATTGTCAACTAGTTATAGGTAGACCTACAAAAGGTGCTGCGCGCCTTAAAATATAGATCTCAAGAAACAGGAACGAATAAAAGTAGTCTTCTCTGTAAAAATGCTCTTCAGGACACAGTTTAACGTTCTTGTGAGACTATTAAAGATCCTGAAAAATGTTTGTTGGCCAGGAAAGCATATATGAAATCACGTTTACGTCAAGAAACTCTTGAACAGTATAATTCTAGACTCGGTAAGATCAAAGAGCGTCTAGCGAATGAGTCTTTTGAGCAGAGAGCTTATAGACTTGATCTCATTAATAATCGACAAATCATGGCATTACCGCATGATTTACGTCTTTGAAGTCACCATTATCATCATTGTGCAATTCAAATAGATTTTTGTAATTACTGAGTTCGTATCGCCACCTTCTGACTCCTTCATCGGACGAGAACGAGCCCAAACTCTGCTAAATTTTGTCAATTAATTACTGAGTTCCTATATTATTCCTATGGCCACCTTTCGATTCCATCATCAGAGCAGCTCTATGTCATAATAACTTTTCATTGTCATGCAATTTAAATACGTATACAAAACCCAACTCCCGATGTCTGACATATTTTTTTATAGACTCACGCCTGTATCCCCAAAGGGGTAGGCAGAGGTGTAATATTACACCCACATTTCCCAAAGAAAGAAATCGCCAGAAGGCTGTTCGATGCTTCCCGTGACCAGAGGGCTAGTTTATATCTCGCTGAGAGAATAAGCATTGCCATTCAACGTGGCAATGCTGCCAGCCTTCTGGGCACGCTATCGCTCGACAGCGTTACGGAAGAATTTAATTTTTTATTATATTTTATTTACTTTTCTTTTCATACTTTTGCTTTTTTATACTTTAGGATAGTTTAGTTATATAATTAGTTTTATTTTATTGTACATTATGTTGTAAATCCTACTTATAGACCAATTATACTTTAGTCTGCCTAAGATAAAAAAAAATATTTGCCAAATATTCATAAACATTTTCCAAATATCATAAAAACCAAAATCGACTAACTGTTTTGATTGGGATTTGAACCCATGCCTTCAGAACGTAAAGCGGATGTATTATCAGCACGGCCATCGCCTTGTTATCAATTAGTGGCGAATTTAGCGAACACTTGACAGAGTGCTTACGTCATCAAACTGTCATTTCCAAATAATGAAATCATCGATATATATGTACTAAAGTACTAGATGTAGCATTCAGTACATTTACTTTGTTCAAATGCTTTGCATGAACATACCGGCAAAGCAATCTAGTGTCACTTTGACTTTCCTGCGGTGTGGGTCCGCTTCGTTTATTGACTGTGTGGCGACGATATATCGATTAATTTGAATCAGAACTTGTATCTGTAGTAGCGTTAGTCAATATTTTTAATTATTTATGTAAATAAAAGAGTTAAATGTATCATAATACCACATTAAAATGTATTTCTTTATTTTTATGTGACGTCATTTACGATCATAGACTAACTACTATGCAGAAATACATTGCAAGTGATTGTAGGTAAAATATATGACTAAGACCAGACTTCGTGAAGGTATTGGTTTTAAGAGTTTTTTTTTAGTTTAATTAATGTTATAAAACCAATTTGACGTTGTATAACACTAATTCTGTGTTCTTTTTATTTTTTGGTATATTGATAGTAATAACCGTATTAACGAATATTTCAACACCTCATCATATTAGGTACACATTTGCAGTTATAGAAAAATACGCAAAAATAATATTGAACCATGAGGCCAAAACAGATCCTGATTTCCATTATCCGATCAATAGACAAAAAAACACAAAATTAATTGTGTTTGGTGGCAATTGAATAGTTATTAAAATATATTTTTGAGCATTTCTTGCTAGAGTAAATTTAACTGCAATTTAAAATATTTTTTTTAGGCAGGACTTCAACCCGCGACCACGACGAACCGTGTCGATACCGTACCGACTAAGCTACTCAGGCCACTTTGTCATAGTTTTTTTTTTAATATTTGGTTTTTTAATAGTTGGTTTCCTTATGGCAGCACATAGTGCCATCTGCCACATGTGTAGGTTTGGAACTCTGTGGTCAGCAAGGCATCTTTACAGAATGACAAACAATCCTGCCTTATATACTAGGATATGTTTAAGCAATTCTCATAGTAAGATAAATATAAAGTTTAAAAATTAGAATTAATCGTGAGGCAACTAAGGCAAGTCTTGAACTTACGCCCACGAATAAATTTTTCTATTTTGTAATAAAAACATCTGAACATGTTTAGATATAAATTTAGAATAGATTTTTTTTTTACTTAAATAAACCCCCAGCAATTAATTCCCTTTATTTTCATAAATAAACTGTTCATATTATGTTGATGAAATATTGTAGGCAGAAAACATATCTGCTGTGATGTAAATAGTCTTTGCAAATGGCAATAAGCAGCCAGTAGCGTTAGAGAACTATTGGATACTCATTGGTAAGATGCCAGGACTGGTTGTTGTTGATTGGCTATAATAATAACTAGATACTGTAAGTTATTGGCGCTGCTTGCGCCTGCGTGTTGCGCTAGTACGATTAGACGTCATATGTTAGACAATTTGAACAAAATATTTGTAGGGAATGCTCCGTCTATCGTTAGAGTATATGTCAATGAATGAAATAGTCTTCAAACCTTTTTGCTAATTATTATGTTTGAGTACCGGCCAGTTTGTCGTGTCGACGCATAAAGTGTAGACGTCAGTAGTCCTTAGTAACCGTAGTGATGACAATTTGACATGACATCAGCCGTCACTATTATTATTCATAGAAATTTCAGCCTTAAGGATAGGTGAAAATAAGTAAAAAAATGCTCATAAAATAAAAACTACTGGGCCTACATGAATAAAATTTTATGCGACCAATTGGAAACTGTTGCGCATCAAACAAAAAAAGAATTATGTAAATCGGTTCAGAAACCTCGGCGAAATCGGTGTACATACATCGAAAAAAAAAATATACCGGCCGAATTGAGAACCTCCTCCTTCTTTTTTTGTTTGAAGTCGGTTAATGATGACGATACCATAATACCAGGAAATCTTTACGTAGTTGCATAAGATTGTCCACGACGTTTTCAATAATGTAGGTAGGAAGTTATCCATTGAACTTGCGAACACAAACCTGTTAAGCTTATAAACAAAACAAAAAGTAATGATGATGAAAGTAATGAAAATGATGATAGTACTCGATTATGCTTCTGTATGATATATTTGCGTATGTGTATAAGTATACAGTCAAGGCCGATATAACCTACTCTGTTGAAAGCTCATGGTATTTCATGTCAGATACATAATGCAGCAACTGAGCCAAATCTCCCCAAATCTAAATATAGTAAAAATGTACACTTTCAGACATTCCGAGAGAAACATTTCACTGCCTCATTAAGTATGTCTCAGGCGTTAAAGTAATCGCCATGGTTGTGCGTTATGTTCCCTTAACACGAGAGAAATGAGCACTCTAATGATCTCCGCTCGTTCTGTTAATGTTTAAACAATAGTGTTGTTGTGTTCTCTCTGAGGGGCGCTGTGTTGTCTTAATTTTATTGTTGCCACGACTAACACGTGCGGCCTTAAATAGTGTACTGCGCAACGCAGAGATTGCTGCATTTGTGACGGTGAACATTACAACATAAACACTAAGCTAGTCTCTCTACATCTAAATAGGCACTATACTTGCATATAATAGGAATGACGTTATCTACCAAGTGATTTAAACGGATTTTATTGAAGTGCGCTCATATTGCGTCTTAGTATACCCATCTTGATAGCAATTATCAGTGAACACAGTATAAAAGAAGACGTCAGACATTCTGTTAACAAATTCTCTATTTTCTTTGGCAAGTAGTTTCGTTTATATATAAATCTCAGGCCGTGTCGTAAAGAATAAGACAGAAAATATAGCTGTTGTCTAAATTTCTCGCAGCTGTTTAGGGTAGAGCGTTACGTTACATTGGATGATCCTCGGTAAAGTAGGTTGGGAAAGACGACGGAGTAAAGCGTGCCGACGAGCTAATTAACTGGCACAAGCAGCGAGCAAGAAAAGCTGCCTTTAAACTCCTCCACTACAACTCTCAAGGCACCTTAATTCGCTTACACCGTGTTCGGAATTAGCTGCTCGGGCACTTCTTGTACATAGGTTACGTCTACGAATGCGTGGAGTGCAGTACAGTACAAACAGCATCTGCACTTACACATGTGTACGCGAGCCTCGTGACTCGCATGCTGTCTCTACATACATACATACATATCGTCACGCCTTTTATCCCCGAAGGGGTAAGCAGAGGTGTATTTCTACACCCACTTTTCGCCAGATATACTTTAGTCCCACGTAATAAGGGGCGAGCCTATTGCCGTACCGGGCACATTTCCAGACTCCGTGCTGCTACTGAGAATTTCGTGACAGAAAAACCCAATAACACTGCCCGACCTAGGAATCGAACCCGGGACCTCCCGATCCCACGCGCACATTTATGCCGCGAGACCAACGAGGCAGTCGTATAGGGTTTGATGTCGAGTTTTCCGTCTCTACGCAAAGGTGGTATTTGCATCATGTTATCCCTTAGTCGCCTCTTACGACACCCACGGGAAGAAAGGGGGTGGTGACACTTGTATTCTATGCCGTCAACCACAATTGTATTTTAACAACCTTTAATTGTATTTTATATGTATGTTGTGCGATTGTTCACGGTTCTCTGAGTCTGAATGAGCAAATAATGCGTTCTATTCTTTACACTTCGTTCTTGTTGTTATACTCTAATTTGAGTGCCGAAGGGAATAATAAAAGATTTACTATTTATTTTAATGTCGGGTGTGCTCTATTTGGTGATTAATGTATTCTACACCGTTTTATTGTAATTATGACCTACTTTATATACTTACTCGAATGCCTAATCAAATATTTGCCAATCTTTTTAACGAAATAGAGGCTAATCATATAGGTACTTACAATATTTTGGCTCTGTAATGTTATAAAACATTAGGATAACAACACAAAGCTTGAGATGCGTACTGCTTCTAACACAAAATCGTAAATCTGTTGTATATAAACTATCCCTAAGTTTACGGATAAATTTTTAGTAACAAATTCGTTGATACTACACCTGTAACTATCACTCAATTTATTACCGTGCGCTAAACAACAAAATGTATTTGACTGAAGGAACTTTGTACTGCAAAATAAGTTATCTATATACGTAGTTAGTAGCGGTGCAGTAAGTAATGTGTAATGCCATCTGGCGATGAAATGACTTTGTTGTACAATAAGTTACTAGGAGAAGTTGTGAGTGCAGACAAATTGCAAGTTTACACACAGAATTTGTTACCTAACCATAATCTGCATTATTGTCCCATGAGCGCATTAAACAGTTAGCGCAAACGAAATTAACGGTTGGTTTATTAAAGAGTCGTACTTTATGTCTCATATTCATGATAGAAGATTGGTGTAGAGCTAAGACGATTAGTTGGTAGCTTAAATTGACGGATAATGTTTGTTAGTGAATTAGGTATGCAATTATATTGAATCAAGAGTCTTTTTCTTTTTTTCGCTTTTGTGAGTAGAACTTATATCTAGTACTGACGGGCTGTTAATAACGGTGAATAATTAGAGAGTTCAAGTGACCATTGCCTAGAATTTGAAAATTGTGCATGTAGGGACCGAACCTATATCTAATTTATCCGCATTTTTTTACATATTTGCTCAGCTGTTATCCTGTATCTATAGCGTAATCCCGGTTGCATCCAAGACTTTCATCTTGGACACCGGCGTTCCCATTCTAGACTAACCAGATTCGACAAGATATTCTGAAACCTGAAAGCTGTGAAAAATTTAGTATTTTTGGGTTTAGTAACTAATGCGTTTATTACTTAATCCAAAAATACTAATTATTTGTAAAGCAAATTATAATGTTGGCTACAATTACGAATACTTAGGATTATATACAAACTTCCGTTGGACTTAGTAATAGTAATACAGAAAGTAAAAAATATATGAATACCCGATTAATGAGGTTGAATCTTGTAAATTAAGGCGAGGTTGCAGTACAGTGCGTAGCTCGACCTCACCCCCCGCAAAAACAAAAACACGGGGGTGGCGTCAGCGAGTGAGCGGGGGGAGGGGAGGGGGGGTTTCATGTGTGCGTGTGCCACAGCGCAGCGTAAAAAAACTGTAGATGAGTTATGCGACCTTCAAAAGTGGCACATTAAAAACAGGCTGTCTCATTTGGCTTTAGTCGCGTACGCGCTGCGGTCGGAAGCGCTCGCTCTTTTACTCGCGTGTGTGTACGTTACATTTGAAAATGCCGTCGTGTGTAATGAGATTTTGCACAAACTATAATAGGAAAATTACTAAAAGTTATGAAATCACTTCTCATTCATGAGTATTACAATATTACAACGTTTTATTTACAATTTATAGTAAATTCAGTATCACAAATAATAGAGTGAATAAAAAAATTGGCATTTAGCATTCTCTAATTTATCTCCTTGTTGCTCTATATCATCGTACTAGCGCTTGTCTTCGCTTGTCTAAAAATACAAAAACGTAAGTAGTAAGTCATTATCATACGAGAGATAACACTGTTCAGTATAATGTCCACGTAGCACGTTGGTACAACACTACGAGCATTTCAGCCAGGAGTACGGTTAAGCTTTAAAAGACCCACCATACCCCCAGGGGTATTGCCAGGGCTACGGTGGGTCCGCAGAGTTAGTTTGCAGTTTTTGTATTAACGTACTGTTTTAGGTTTCCATTGAATGTAAATGAAATGAGAAGAATTAAATGTACTTTTTTATTAAATGTTATAAATAAATCACATCGACTTTTTATTTCCCTTCCTTAAATGAATTAATCAAATTTACTTTGAGGCGAATTGAATTTATTCAAGACAGACAAAGTGATCATGTCGCATCTGACTCAAATTATTGTTTGTGAAACGGTCAGCATGATGTCACAATGCGCGTCAGTACAGAGAGCATATGTTTATCTCTTTTTCGCGCTTGCGATTAGATGTGCTATCTCACTTACATTTCTTACCTAATTCTTAGTGTGTCGTTTTGACATATTTATATTAGTGTGCGTACGCTTTTCGCGATGCGTGCCACTCGTAAGCGCCGGTTACCTTGTCAGTAACCTGTCTACGGTTTCTTCCATGGTTTGAACGAATGAGTTTGGAATACGAATTTCTTTGTACTTTTGCGAAAACGTAAATGCGGGGGTGGAGGGGGATTTTGCGGAACAACGACGTACGTCCGCCCTCAATCACGCCTAGACAGGCACTGACACAGAGTAGAGTAACTATACCAAAAGGAAAAGAGAAATTTTTGATATTATCTATTTTCTCACAGAAATTTTTGATATCTCAGTTTGAAGAGTAGCGACATCTATTATCATGTACTTGAACTATCGCCAGCTTCGATATATACGTACCTAGTATAGATGTTTGTGTTACTCCTATCTATACCTAGGTATACGTTATACTAATTGTAATTTATAGGTTGTTTAGGAATTCTTAGTGATGTTTTCGTATATGGGGTAAATAGAAATACAAAATTTGAGCAAAACTGCAGGATCCATTTTGGTTTTGGTGATACCAAACCAACAATGGAGAGTGGAAATAACAATACCTAGCTTGTTTACATTAGTATCGTATCATCAATCATCCCCATTTACGAAAAGATCACATATTGTTTGGAACATAATAAAACAATTTATACATGAAAATGTCATTTATTTCTTTTTCTTATAATTATTATGTTTATTATAATAAAGCTGTGCAACTTGTTTAGTTTTGTCATCACCATCATATAAAACTTTTCCTGACAAAATTCGGTTTATGTCTTTGCACCAACTGTTTATTAAAATATTAATTGTTGTATCTAAAAAGTAATCTTTCAATACATCTTTGTGTTTAAGACAATCGGAAGGGAAATCATTAGATATAGTATTTATAATAAATTTAATTTTCGATCTGATGGAAGTCTCGAGAGCATTGTTTTTCAAAAAAGAAATGGTGTTCTTTTGAATTTCATAGAAATATTCAACAATTTCCTCAGAAGGGTATAGAAGCCACTTTTTATTTTTATTATATTCTTTTAATGTTATATAATCATTCCCTTCTGAGGAAAGTAATTTTGATTTGCATTTCAAACATCCCTTAACAACATTTTTAAGACATTTTTTTAGTACCCAGCCACATACATAATGTCTTTGCCCTAAATCTTTTTCAATTATTGTGTCCGTTAACAAGTCTTCACTAATTACGAAATTTTCTTCGAGAATATCTGCATTACTTGTTGTAGTATGTTTTTCCGTCACAAAAAAGTCGAGAGATTGCAAGCACATATTTTCATCCCTTTCACAATTCGAGTTAATTGAATGGGGCGAGTTATAATTGTTTAATAACAGAGCCTTAAAAGCACCTTCAAAAGCAATTACATTTGGTGAATTGTTCCTCGCCCCATAACTGCGGATATTCCCGAAGAAATTCTCTATAGGATCCTGATTGAAATGCCGCGTCATTAAAGAATCAAATAAATATTTATTACTTAATATGCTCCACAAGGCTTCAAATCCCTCGATTGTCTTAACAAAATTATTTGTAGATGGTACTGTGCCTGTGACTAACCGTATTTTGTCACCAGTCTTTTTCTTTGTTATAAATTTGACAGTTTTTAATAACATTTTTGCTTTTGTCCAAAGCCGATGATGGGGTGATGACCTTTTTACGCATCCTTTATATATTTTTCCATTAGGGATATGGAAAGTATTACAATTCAATGAGTCAAATAGATTGTCTTTTATTGAGACAAAGGGAATTAAATGTCGACATTCATTATTTAAAATACCCCTGGCAGTTAAGTGTTCAGCTGCAACTGCTACACTGTACACTGGCTTAGTAACTGTGCTGCAGTTTTGACACGCATTTTTTTTATTTTATCGGGGTTAAAATGCTCCTCGGTGATTTTATGCAGCAGTCGCAGTTCTCCAAGTGTTTTGTCTGCCTCATAAATCTTTTCGAAGTAATCCCATTTAATAATTTTTTGCTTATGGCTATCATCTGCATCAACATATATTAAATCTTTAGTGATCATGTTGTTTCTTAATCCTTTCAGCAAATGAGGAACGTCGTAAAGAGGTATTATCTTTTTTTTGTTTATTTGATAAAAATCATATCGCCATTCTTTTCCCTGTCTCAAAAACCTACTTTTTGTATCATTTACTAAACTATTTATTGCTCCTACATTAGCAGTACCTTGGTCACACACTGAGCAAAGGGGTATCAAACCAGTGGCTTGAACCTTACTAATAACTTCTGTTATTAACATTTTTAGCTCGTTTGCCTTTATATTGTTTGTAAAATAAAAAGCCACTGGCTGTTTGAAATTGGCTTTGATACCTTTGACCATAAAAACTAATACGTGGTCTGCAATTTGATTCAGATGTGTGTTTGTACTCACAAAGCCTTTTAGTTTGTCGCTTAACATATCAAAATATAACTGTGGAGATAAAGACATTTCATCAAATATGACCGTACAAAGGCGATCCTCTATGTTCATCTCCCTAACAGTATTACAAATTTTTTCAAAAATTTTTTCATTTATACCTGGTCCCACCTTTACTTGAGCCAAAAGAACTTTAAGGGTTTTTTTTTTATGGCAATGTAAAGCAATGCGCTAAGAATGTATAGCATTTTGGACTCTTTTTAAACAGTGATAAAGAGAGTATCTTTTCTTCCAGTGTAAATCGTCGCCCAGAAGGTTTTTTAGACGTTTGACTAAATTGCATATTTGTAAACAATTTAGCTGGCAAAGTCATGTGTTTCGTCACTTTTTGCAAAGCAGAGTGGCAGCTCATCTTCGTAGCACTTGCCAGCCGGTTCTTATATCGAGGGTTCACGGGCAAAATGTATTAAGCGACATTTTTTAAACTTTACAGGAGAGCGTTTTAAAGTTTCAATTTTACGAAAAAAAATCATTATAAAAAAAGTATAAGGTTATTAACGAAAAAGCGACTGAAGTTGATTTCCATGACAAAAGCTGCATAATTGAGTATAGTTTTAATTTCTTTTAAGCTACTATTAATAGAAATAAAAGGCGCTTCATACAATATTACCCTAGTTTACTTTTATTTAGAAACAGGCTAAATGATATAAGTGCCATAAACTTCACAATACAGGTATAGGAAAAACGATTTAAGCGACACTCTGGTAATATTTTGTGTAAGGCTAAATAGATGAACAACCATTGGAATACTAAAATAAAATCAGGCTAATCGGTTTAAGCAGTTGAAATATCATAAAGTAGTTGCAGAATAAAATGATTTATGTAGCACTTTTCTCTAAAAGTAAATTGTTTGAAATAACAATGAATTTGTTTGTGTAATTACTATTGGCGGTTAGATCAACATTAATTTGGACTGTTGTTTATTTCCTACAAATGAAAAATCTAAAGATATTTTAAAATAAAACAAATACATGTTTAAAATCAGACAAGTGATCGTTTTTATTATAATAGTGGCACAAGGATTCACATTTTTCGCTATTTGAAAAATATTCAGATAACAACGACAACGAGAGTGGTGAGGGGTAAAAGAAGATGTAGTGACAAGCATCGAGAAAGGTATGTTAAGATGGTTTGGGCACATGAAGAGGATGGATGACGAAAGACTGACAAAGAAGATATACAGGGTGTCACAAGACCCATCACCAAGCCGAAGTCTACGCGTTTTGGACATCATGCCAAGTCATACTAACCAAAAATAAAACCTGGGAAATTACTTTTTTTTCAAGTTTTCACCGCTATAAAAAATGCGCGCGTGCAATTTTCGAAATACCTACTAATCTTTGGGTGCATAGGACATCTATAGAACAGGTAAGTGGGGTAAAAGCATCGATGTTGTACCTAATTACAAAACTTCCATAGTAACTTTGAGCCTCAATATCTCCTGAACCAGTAATTTCCCAGGTATGATGCCGAAGCAAAAAATGTTCGTAATGATTGGTACAATATGGGGTTTCAGTTTTCATTAAGGGTCTTTTTACACCCCGTATAAGGCAAGTGTGAATGGGACAGGACGAAGGGGAAGACCTAGGCGGACGTTCTCTGACCAGATTGGAGACATCCTAAAAAAGGACAAGTCAGAAGTACCCTAAACAGAAGAGCATGCATGAGAAACTTGATGGGAGTGAATGAAGCAAGAGAGGTATGTCAGGATCGTTGCAAATGGCGTTCCGTAGTCTCTGCCTACCCCTCCGGGAAACAGGCGTGAGTCTATGTATGTAGTATGTCAGATAACAAGCTGGTGATAACAACAAAAAGGCTTTTCTAAAAATAATAATAAAAATTAGGTAACAAAAACATCAATTCTAATTGAGAAAAACTAAATAACATCATTATCACACACATACAACTTTTGATTTTCCTCTCTTCATAAAAAATAATCAGGTAAAAACCGAAAACTATATTCTATTTTTATTCTTCTGTCTCATCTTCTATGTCAGTATCTATCAATACATCTTTAAAAAACATAACACACACATACAACTTTTGATTTTCCTCTCTACATTAAAAATAATCAGGTACTAATACGGAAATAAATTGTTAATTATCGCTTGTCTCGTGCCTCGGAGAGCATGTTAAGCCGTCGGTCCCGGTTGTCATGAAGATCCTTGACAGTCGTTACAGGGCGTCAGTACCTTCTAAATAAACTGACACTAGTCTAAACCATGGAATATCGCTATCCCTTCGGGTTGCGGAGGTCAGACAGGCAGTCGCTCCGTGGAAAAGCTAATATTCAGCCAAATCCGGTTAGACTAGAAAGCGGACCCCAGATTGAAACTGGGATAACGCTAAGAGGATGAGGTACTAATACGGAAAATTTCGGAAATCAAGGAAGTGACACAACATTACTATTTAAAAATGTATTTATGGCTTTTCAAAGTATTCTCCGCGAAATTTGACACATTTTTCCATACGATGGAACCAAACATTGAAGCAACCATGCCATTCGGAAGTTGGGGTCTCTAAAATGGCCGTTTTATAGGCGTCCACAGCTTCTTCAGGTGATGAAAATCTCTGTCCACGCAATTTATTCTTTATTTTAGGGAAAGTATAGAAATCATTAGGGCTTAGGTCGGGGCTGTACGGCAGATGGTCTAATAATTCTATGTTTTCTTGCTCTAAAAACTGTTTTGTTCTGTGCGCGGTGTGAGAACTCGCATTGTCGTGATGGAGGATGATGCGGCGGTTACAGTTCTCTTTACGGAGTTCAGAAACGACCTGTGGCAAACAAATGCTAGCATACCATTCTGCATTAACCGTTCTTTATCCCTCAAGAGGAATAGTCGTAACATGGCCGGTTTTGGAGACAAACGTGGCCACCATTTTTTTTTGCAACACTCCGTGAACGAAAAATTTTTGTTGGCTTTAACTCATTTTTGAACACCCAAACTCGTGACTGGTTTTTTGTTTAGGGTTCGTACGCGTATATCCAGGATTCGTCACCTGATACGATGTTGTAAACAGCATTTGAGGATCCTGCGTGGAATCTTTCGAGAGTTCTGACGCACCAAGTTACGCGAGCCGCTTTTTGCTCTTCACAGAGCGAATGCGGTATCCATCGGGAAAACAACTTTTTTACACCTAATTGTTCATGCAAGATTATTTGTATTTGACTCATGCCAATGTCTAAAGTTGCCTGAATTTCGCGGTATGTCACATGTCAATCTTCCTCAATCAGCTTACCCACAGCATCAACGTTTTCTTGGGTGACTACAGTTTTTGGACGACCTTGACGGGGATCATCACTGAGCTTGACACGTCAACGTTGAAATTCAGCAAACCAGCGATAAATTGTGGTTTTGGATAGGGCTTCATCACCAAAATGCAGAAATCATCCGGCCAACACACTGTTTTTGTGTTAAACCACGTCGAACGTCATAATAAATCATCGCTCTTGAATTTTCTCGAGTCAATTCCATTTTCTCAACGACTAAACAAGTTTGACAAAACCTTGTGACAAGACCGAGAATCTTTTTTTTTTTAAATAAATGGTATTCGATTTTTAAAACCAAGGAGTTTTTAATTAAAAAGATTTTAATATGACAGGAACAGTGGAAATATTCCATTCCCGATACTTTTAGTGCAGCCTATGTATTAAAAAAGGTTTTTTCCCGTCATGACCTTATTTTCCTTACTTACCGCTTAAAACCTCCTAAATCCCCTCCTAAAGTCCGGTACATTCGTTGTTTTGGTCGCATGGATGTTAACAAACTCGTTCAGGATGCTTCATGATAAATTGGGACAACATGTTTTCTGCCTCCACTGTTGACGAAAAAGTATTTCTTTTTAATAGCTCGATTTGTCGTTTATACGATGTTCATGCCCCGGTGAGGCAGGTCAAACTGAGGCATCCTCCAGCACCCTTGCTTACGGCGGGTGTCCGTATATGCGCCGTAGGGATCGGGCGTTTAGGAAATATAAATGGGACCGATGCGAGGAAAACTGGGCGCTATTCAAATCTGCAAAGAATCGGTGTAATCAAATGGTGCGAAATGCCAAACGCCGACACATTCTCAGCAATATCACTTCTTTATCGCCTGCGAATATATTGAGGTTCCTTGGAACTCTTGGTATTGGCAAGCATCATCGGTGTGACTTCCGTCTGACACTTGGTTTGGATGGTATTAACCAATATTTGACCACTCCCACTCTATTGGATCACCAGACCAAGTGTCTGGCAGTCAACTATTTAAATAACTTACCCGACCTAGACATCTTCCAATCAACTTACAAAAAACAATCTTTCCAATTTTCTCCAAAGTCTTCGGATGATATCAAAAAGATAATCCTTTCGATTAAATCTAATGCCTTGGGACATGACATCAGCCGCCGTATGGTTATGACCATCTTGGACCAACTACTTCCGGTGATCTCTCACGTCATTAACTTTTCCCTTGAGTCTGGTTCCTTTCCGTCTTTGTGGGGCAAGGCCCACGTTATCCCTCTAGCCAAGACCTCCAATCCTTCTCTTCCCAACCAGTTTCGACCCATATCCATACCCGTTCATGTCCATACTCGTTCACGGTTCACGGTGACTGAAGCACCGCGGGGGCAAGCGCATTATTCACAGTGACGAAAATCAAAGACTCTGGCGCCGAAACGATATGTCTTAAACGACAACGGATAAACGATTTATACAAAATTTTGACTATCTTAACGAATATAGATTTCCTAATTCCAGTAGAGTAAAAATGTTTTAACTTCCACCACTTAGAATACAATATGTCTGATGAGACGAGTCTTTATTAATTTAGTTCAAGAAGAAGGATTTAACCGCCGAGTATAAAGAATTTTTATTACATATGAAAATGATTTAAGCGCCTGTGTTTATTAATATCAGATGCATGGTAAATGATTTAAGCGACACAAGGTATGGATTTCAGCAGCAGGCTAAATGTTTTAAGCGACATCAAGTATGAATTTCAGGTGCAAGCAAAATGCTTTAAGCGATGGTATATATATATTTTAGGCGCAGGCAAGACGATTCAAACACCTTATCTTACCAAACTTATGCCGGGGAAAATAGCTCAAGTCAAAAACACTAAATATTTCGCCTGTATGAAGTCCATTTTTTCTTAAATTGTAAAAAAGTTTTGTCGCTTCAATCAAAGCTACTCCGAACTGCGCCTAAATTTACTATTGTTTTAAGCGCCAAAAAAGTGCTCAGATCAGCACGAAACCGAGTGCAAACGACGCAGAAAAATCCGGCGATTCCGAATATGTATATAACTCAATATCGGCCAGGATGTCGCTCAATACATTTTGCCCGTGAACCCTCGATATGAAGTACAGCGCTTCTGAAGAGAATTAATCTGCTGCTTAAAACTTCGGATCTGACGATATTCATTGCAATTCCTTCTCACAGCAAGTTTCTTGGTTGAGAACGCTGCAATTAGATAATTCTTTATTGTACACCACAAGTCACATTACAGAGTTAGAAGAGAAAAAGAAGAAGTTTACAAATACAATGCACAATGGACTGCCTTATCCCTAAAAGCGATTTCTTCCATAAATTTCTTTCCAATAGAGGTTGCCCTTTATTATATGCATACATATGTACATAGTGTCACGCCTATATCCCCGAAGAGGTAGGCAGAGGTGTATTGCTACACCCACTTTTCGCCAGCTTTATTATATTACTATCCAAATTACAGGCACTGTGGCGATACAATTCGACTGCTATGCAGAGGGGGGTCTTGGGTTCCGATCCACATACACCAATATCTTCGTAATTGATGTAAACATCTTTTCGAAGATATATGTGTATCTAATAATAAATTATCGCTTGCTTCGGCAGGCACGTTAAGCCGTGGGTTCCAGCTGTCATGAACATCCTTGACTGTAGTTACGGGGAGTCAGGACCTTCAAATAAACTGACACTGATCTAACCACAGAATATTGCTATCCCTTAGGGTTGTAGAGTTCAGATTACGTATTTAGCGGACTCTGGCTAGACAAGATAGCGGACCCCAGGTTTCGAAGTGATAGGCTGAGGAATTTGAGGATGCATCCAGGAATATTGCTAGTATGATGAATTTTCAATAGGAACTTTAACTTGTACCAGATTCCTTTAAGGACATCTGTATATTCACACTTGAAGTGTATAAGATACATTATGTACATATCTTATACACTTAATATTAATTATACAGGGTTATGACTGCCTCGTTGGTCTCGCGGCATAAATGTGCGCGAGGGATTGAGAGGTCTCGGGTTTGATTCCCGGGTCGGGCAAAGTGTTATTGGGTTTTTCCGTTAGGGAATTCTCAGTAGCAGCACGGAGTCTGGTAATGTGCCCGGTACGTCAATAGGCTCGCACCCTATTACGTGAGACCGACGAGGCGTACAGTATTATGAATTACAAGCAATATATTTGATTGGGCTATGTATGATAGATGATTCTATCAGATATAAGTTTATTGCAATGCATATGTTTTACATACCTGTCAAAGTTCTAGAAGCATAAGAAGGTTTTGGAGGCTGGTCTGCCACCAGACCAGCATCCACTACATGCTCCTCAACAACTTCAGAAACAACTGCAGATTCACAAGTGACGCAGGGTTCTGTAAATTAAGTTTGTATTAGTTATAGTGGTAGTCAAGTAAAGATAAATATATTCATGAGGAAATCGGACATAAGAACTGGTGATATGATATAGAAAAACACTCATTTGAGTAGTAATTACAATTAGAGAAAGTTGTATGGTTTTCAATGAATGATAACAAATTACATCCATATAGTTGAGAGATTAAGAAATACAAAGTGTCACTACCCCATTTCATTCCGTGGGTGTCATAAGAGGCGACTAAGGACAATACACAGAGCAAATAGTATCTTTGCAAAGATACAAATAAAGGCTAAGGGTAGATAAAGGCTGAGGATATAATATAAAGGCTGCAATGATGATGATAACAAATCTTTACATCTATTTTTAGCTTTCATTGATTCTTTGAATTAATAACAATAATTATATATCTTACCTTTGAAAGAGTCAATAAATGATGTTGATTGGAGTAGTGGTACATTTAGGTCAATTTCAGACAATATTGTTGAAGCTCTGGTAGATGTTTCTGGAGGTTGAGCTGTAATTAAATGGTTCATCTAAAATAACTGTCACAATATTGTTACTTAAAATAAATATCATTTATCAGCCTCCTAGCGTTATCCCAGTTTCAACCTGGGGTCCGCTTTCTAGTCTACCCGGATTTGGCTGAATATTAGCTTTTCCACGGAGCGACTGCCTGTCTGACCTCCGCAACCCGAAGGCATAGCTATATTCCATGGTTTAGACTAGTGTCAGTTTGTTTAGAAGGTACTGACGCCCTGTAATGACTGTCATAGATCTTCATGACAACCGGGACGGACGACTTAACGTGCTCTCCGGGGCACGGGACAAGCGATAATTAACATTCAATACGCACATAACTCCGAAAAGTCATTGGTGCGCGCCGTGGATTCGAACCCGATACCATCTGCATGGCAGTCTGTTGGTATATCCACTCGGCTATCGCTGCCTTAAAATAAATATCATTATCCATGATTATTTATTAGGTTCAAACAGTTATCATATTTTATAAAAATAAGTACCTACTTTTGTGTACTTAACATACCGAGGGTTCACGGGCAAAATGTATTAAGCGACATCCTGGCCGATATTGAGTTATATACATATTCGGAATCGCCGGATTTTTCTGCGTCGTTTGCACTCGGTTTCGTGCTGATCTGAGCACTTTTTTGGCGCTTAAAACAATAGTAAATTTAAGCGCAGTTCGGAGTAGCTTTGATTGAAGCGACAACATTTTTTTACAATTTAAGAAAAAATGGACTTCATACAGGCGAAATATTTAGTGTTTTTTGACTTGAGCTATTTTCACCGGCATAAGTTTGTTGAGATAAGGTGTTTGAATCGTCTTGCCTGCGCCTAAAATATGTACATACCGTCGCTTAAAGCATTTTGCTTGCACCTGAAATTCATACTTGATGTCGCTTAAAACATTTAGTCTGCTGCTGAAATCCATACCTGATGTCGCTTAAACCATTTACCATGCGTCTGATATAAATACACACAGGCGCTTAAATCATTTTCATATTTAATAAAAATTATTTATACTCGGCGGTTAAATCCTTCTTCTGGAACTGAATTAATAAATACTCGTCTCATCAGAAATATTGTATTCGAAGTGGTGGAAGTTAAGATAGTCAAAATTTTGTATAAATCGTTTATCTGTTGTCGGGTAAGACATATCGTTTAGGCGCCAGAGTCTTTGATTTACGTCACTGTGAGTAACGCGCGTGTCCCCGCGGTGCTTCAGTCGCCGTGAACCGTGAACGAGTATGGACATGTTATGTGTTATTTGAACAAAATCATCACCTGGTTATTGAAATATTGCGTTGTTGTGGCGTAAAATAGTGCATAATCTACATCTACACTAATATTAAAAAGAGAAAAAAGGACAATGACCACTTCTCATACATTGAATGGCCTGATAATTAATTATTGCGTATATAGATAAAATGTACGAAAACAAGCAGCTCTATGATCAAGAAATTATACTGTAAAGACAGTTTTTCTTATAAAGGTCTAGGAATTAAATAATACACCGAAATAAGTTCGTATTAATTTGACAGATTCTCCCATGTCCGATGTCACGCGAAAGTGAAATGGAACGTATCTAAACAAGGAAGTAGGCAAAGAAATATATGACGTAGGTATTATCAAAAATATTTTGATAAGGATGCGTTCACGAGTTCTAGAACATCTTTACAACCCAAAACTTTTCTTTTTACCAAGACTTCTTCTTTTATAAAATATAATTGTTAGTGAAATCATAACACTAAAAAATAACCTTAATTTTAAAATAAGTTTTATCTCTATACATGTTTAGGTCAAAAATGGCGTTCTTCTTTGTATTTTTGTTTGTTTGTTTGTAATGGATAAGCTCAAAAACTACTATAACGATTTTAAAAATTCTTTCACCATTAGAAAGCTACATTATATGCGAGTAACATAGGCTATATTTTATTTTTATAAAAATAGGGCGGTCCCCTATTTTTAAGATATTTGGGGTTTTCGGGTACGCGAAGTAGTTTCCTCAGGACGCAGGTGAAACTGCGGGAAACGGCTAGTCTAATTATAATTTAAAGAAATTCATAAAGAAATTATCAATACATTTAAAAGGTGAATAATTTATTGTATTATTAATTTACTGTAAAATGTATTCGAAATATAAACAGTCTACACGTGTCTCTTACACTCGATCAGACAGTATTCACATTGAATATTATACCTAGTTCTATTTTAGAGTGTAAAACTGAATTGCAGGCATTATTTGCCATATACATTTCGATGCTTAAACAAAAAAATATTATAGGTAAGTACTTACTTATATAATTGTTTTTAAATGTTTCCTTAATAAATAGTAGTTGTTTGTGTTTATTAAAATGTATAATTTAGTGTTACTATCAGCAGAACTATTACTGACTACCTCGTTGGTCTTGCGGCAAAAATGTGCGCGTAGGATCGAGAACTCTCGTGTTCGATTCCCGAGTCGGGCAAAGTATTATTGGGTTAGGAAATTCACAGTAACAGCACGGAGTCTGGAATGTGCCCGGTACGGTAATAGGCTCGCCAATTATTACGTGGGAATAAAATAAATCTGGCGGAAAGTGGGTGTAGCAATACACCTCTGGCTACCTCCTCGGGGTTACAGGCGTGAGACTATGTATGTGTATTTATGTGTTATCAACTGAATTGAACACAGATAGTGTTATTGCACATTTTGCAAACATTTCCTACTACAGGCAGCGATAGTCTAGGGGTGAGACCAACAGACTGCAATGCAGAGGGTCTCGGATTTGAAATCTGGCACACACCAATAACTTTGAACAACTTGTACTCTTTTTAACGTTATGTGTGTATTTACCTGAAAATGATTGCTTATATAGTGCTTCGGAGGGCACGTTAAGCCGTCGGTCCCGACTGTCATGAAGATGTTTGACAGTCGTTACGGAGAGTCAGCGCCCTCAAATATCCTGACACTTGTCTAACCAAAGACCATCGTTATCCCATAGAATCCCGTAGGTACATATTGCACCCTATCAGGTTCGACTAGATATCGGGCCCTGGGCTCCTAAGCAAATAGCCGAGGATGCAACCATGAATAATGCTAGGATAATGATGACTGTTATTACACATAATCGAAAGTCCTAAACTAAGTAATTGACATAACATAAATTTACGCCTGTATTTCTCTGGAGAGGTAGAAGGATAAAGGGCAGAGATATTTGACACACTTTTTACCAGTTATATTATCACATGAAACATGGGATGTCTCTGTTGCCACTTACTAGGCACAATTCCAGACTGTGGTGCTACTGAGAATTTCTACATGGAAAAACTTGAGAACATCGTTCTCGACCTGGGAATCAAACCCCGGGCTTCATGCTTAGCAATTACATTGGTATGCGTAAACTAAATTCTTTTTTGGAAATTTCTGCTTACAGTGACATCCACGGATATGGAAATGAACAGACAAAAATACTTTAAATAAAAAATATCTTATCAGAATCAAATCATCCAGGAATAATCGTAGTGTGATGAGTACGATGTTTTGTCTGGATGTAATTTATCTAAAAAATATGTACCTATTTCTTGTTAGCTGAATATTTTTCAAATAGCGAAAAATGTGTTTCCTTGTGCCATTTTTATAATAAAAACGATCACTTGTCTGATTTTAAGCACGTATTTGTTTTATTTTAAAATTTCTTTAGATTTTTCATTTGTAGGAAATAAACAATAGTCCAAATTATTGTTGATCTAACCGTCAATCCTAATTACTTTTAGAGAAAAGTGCTACATAAATCATTTTAATCTGCAACTACTTTATGATATTTCAATTGCTTAAGCCGATTAGCCTGATTTTATTTTAGTATTCCAATGGTTGTTCATATATTTAGCCTTACACAAAATAATACCAGAGTGTCGCTTAAATCATTTTTCCTATACCTGTATTGTGAAGTTTATGGCACTTATATCATTTAGCCTGTTTCTAAATAAAAGTAAACTGGGGTAATATTGTATCAAGCGACTTTTATTTCTATTAATAGTAGCTTAAAAGAAATGAAAACTATACTCAATTATGCAGCTTTCGTCATGGAAATCAACTTCGGTCACTTTTTCGTTAATAACCTTATACTTTTTTTATAACGATTTTTTTTCGTAAAATTGAAACTTTAAAACGCTCTCCTGTAAATTTTAAAAAATGTCGCTTAATACATTTTGCCCGTGAACCCTCGATACTATTTTGAACTACATAATGATATTTGCATAAGATAAATCACATATTGACAGTATAACTTATTATTCTTACTTTTTATGAAATTTTGAGAATGTATATCTCACAGGCAATTTCTAGTTTAATTAATAAAAGAACCACTTACCTTTCAAAAACAATGAAGGAACTGCTAGGGCATTCAAACGATTATTCCTATTTCGATCCTTTTCTGTAAAGTGTTTGTCACAGAGCCTTTTCTTCCGGTAGAATGTATAATCCGCAGGTGAGTTTAATTGTCCTCCAACATTTGCCACCCACTTACGAAATTGCTCCGGAAATCGGTCTGGATTAGGAAACACATGCAAGTGACTATCCACGTCTGCAAACAGAGAAATATATTAAATGCAAACAAATTTCCTTTCAATACACATGTGATGTACATAACAGTTTTAAAATGGGGTTGGAGTGTAGATAAGGGTATGCAAAGGGATTGGGACTTTGATTTAATTGCTTAGAATGGCTATACTCTCTATAATATACTCTCTCTCACTTCTAGATTCTATTTAGCAACCTGAGGCTTTTTGCAGTTAATTGACTTATCTAGATTATGGTTATTATATCAACCTTTTAACTGCCATGTCAAAAAAGTAGAAGCTAATTCATATTACTTTGTCATCTTATGTTAATATACATACACATACATACATAATTTTATCCCGGAAGGGGTAGGCAGAGGTGTAATTCTACACACACTTTTCGCCAGATATACTTTGGTTAGTCCCACGTAATAAGGGGCGAGCCTATTGCCGTACCGGGCACATTTCCAGACTCCGTGCTGCTACGGAGAATTTCGTGACAGAAAAACCCAATAACACTGCCCGACCCAGGAATCGAACCTGGGACCTCCCGATCCCACGCGCACATTTATGCCGCGAGACCAACGAGGCAGTCGTATAGGGTTTGATGTCGAGTTTTCCTTCTCTACGCAAAGATGGTATTTGCATCGTGTTATCCCTTAGTCGCCTCTTACGACACCTACGGGAAGATAGGGGGTGGTGACACTTGTATTCTATGCCGTCAACCATACGGAAGTATGTATAAATATTATTATATTCATATATTTATATGAATATAAAGAAAGATGTTAAAAAATTATACAGAGAGTCAAATAAAATAATTAAAAATTAAATAAGTTGTTCATTGTTGTTTTATGAGCAAAAAGACTTTAGTTTTAGTCATTATATACAATTAAAACAAAAAAAAAATTAAATGTTATCTTTGAAATTTTTCATCAAAATTTTTTTAAGTCCCCCACTCGCACAGCCTTGTCTACACTCCAACATAAAATGGTCTTGTGATGTTCTGTTCCTAATATACTCTCTCTCACTTCTAAATTCTATTTAGCAACCTGAGGCTTTATGCAGTTAATTGACTTATCTAGATTACGGTTATTATATCAACCTTTTGACTAGTCATGGGTCGGAACACGATTTGGCAATACCACAACTGATTATCAGTATTTACTCTGATACCAGTTTTTTAAACAATTTATTTTAGTAACTAGGTATTAGTAGTACCTATTCATTGGACCTACTAATAGAAGTAATCGATTTTATCTAATAGGTTTTGCGACGGGTGTTCTTACAAGTAGCAGTAGCTTTCTCCTGAGTGAGTAGCAAGATAACAACATGGTATTAAAGTTATTGTAATACCCAATTTTCTGTACGTAGTATTGGCACGCCTCATCGCGGTATTGATGAGTAAAGAGTGTATCCGAATAAGCAGTAAAGTTATTGTTCAACAGAATACCGTATTTTAGGTATTAGACCAATACGCAGTTATTGAAACTGTTGTTATCTTATGATATGAATATAAAGAAAGATGTTAACAAATATACAGAGTCAAATAACATAATTAAAAATAAGTCGGTTTTTGTTATTTTATGAACTTTTTTATATTAAAATTTGTCACACAAGTTTAGTATATAATAGACTTGTCCTTTATAGGTATCAACTACACGAATAATAATACAACTTACCACTCGGGCATCCCAAGAAGCAGCGAGGAGGCATGATAAACCACAGTTTAAAACACAAAATAGCGTCCAAATCGCAAAATAAGCACAAAACACTGTACTGGAGTCCTGTCTCAATAGATGATTAGATCAAAGCTACAGAGGAGCGTGGTGCTCTACTCAACGTAACTTGAACTGCACTTTGCACAAATGTAGATACAGTATCACGATTCGCACAAAGAACTTAATGTTTTTCACCAAAATACGGCAAGAACGCGTGCGCATGCAAAACTTTCCGCCATTTTGTGAATTCGTGAATTGCTATTGAAATTTGAGTTGAAACGTCAAATATTTTACAATGTCATCAGTTTAAAAATCGTAAGAAGTAATAATATTATAAGAAAGTATGATTATTTTTATTTTTAATTTCTACTGATAGATGTATTTCCAAAATAAATAAATAAACATATTTAAAAAATATTCATCAATGTTTTCAGTTATTTTTATATCATTATATTTTAAATATCGAATGAACGCCATCTATTACGATTTTAGAGTACTTTTAAGTCCCGTAATGGTTTATGTACATGATAATGGATGGCGCTGCAAGTCAAGAAAATTGCCTTACACTAAGCGTTCCCCGCCTGGGCACTGATGAACGGCCGGCGAGCGATATAATGCCAACATTTTGACTATTTTATTTCTTGGAGAAAAATGATAACGAAATTACGAAATCTGTTTTTACCATTTATTTTAAAATAAAGAGCTGTTTCTATTTATAATACTTTCATATAAATTCGTTATGGAATCTCTAAGCAGTACACGTTTAAAATTGTGATCTAGTGCCATGTTTGACATTTTTTTTTATCGAGCCAATCATTCCAAATCGTGTTTCTATCTTTACGATTTACTAGAAGATATGTTCAACTTTTATACTTTAATTTTTATTCATTAAAAATATGATAGTTCATAGGACTTTCAGACGTTTAAAAATCTTAAAAAGTACTGCAACCTCGCCTTAAGGACGAAAATTTTATCGACCCTATGATATTTTGATGACTCTTTTTGTTGAAAAGCACTTTTTCACTATGAAAATAACGAAATCGTATAGAAAATTACGTTATTTTATTAAAAAAATTAAGGAAACCAAAGTTTCCCTGACTGCCTATTTACAAAATAGGTGGGAGGTAATCCTATATTCTACAAGGTAAAGCTGCCAAATACATGCTGGTCGACATATACCTAACAAGGTTGTGGCTTATCGATCTCGGCATTAGATGAAGTTTAAAATGTACGAAGTAAACTTAGTTTTACAGTATCATGTGACTGGTACACAGTATACAGTTGCAGCCGAATGAAAATGACATTATATTTACACATTATTTATACCCAAGATCGCGTTCATGATTTGAAATTCTATTACTTAATTCAGTAGATGATGATGGCGCACTTCTGTGTTTAATTGTTCTAGCATACACCTATAGTATTTGCAACTGCTTTTTAGTGCTTGTAGAGAAATAAGGATCTTTTAGTATATTTTTGCCATTTCCGTCCGTTCACGGTTTATCTCAAAAGCTCGACATGTACAGAAAATTAGCCATGCCAAAATTAACCATGTGCATTCTGATCACGCTTACAAAAATTTAAACGAGCATATAAAAAAGTAGTATTTACGTTGTTGTGCTAAAATGTAAATACGAGTAATATTGTTTATTTGTCTATGACACTGTGTGAGGTATTGTTCAATCGGTATTTTAGAAACATATGGGTTTTCATAAACGCTTTTACTATTCAAACCTTCGTTTGCGAAATAAATATTAACCTAAAACAATCAGTCAAGCGGTGTATGCAATAATTTTGTTTCGATTTTAGTTCAAATATCGGTAGTTTTATTATGAAAGCCGGTGGTTCCTTATAAGACCACTCAAAAATTCGACAGTTGGCCTTATCGGAATATTTACAAGTTATGGACATATGAACAATTAATTTTAATTATAAATTCGTACCGGGAAATATGAAACAATGTTAGATGTTTATACCTAATATTATTTTTATAACGGTTATTCAACATTTTACTCAGATTTGAAACATTGTACTCAGATTTTACAAAGAACGTAACTGTATGAAGATCCTTTATTTGTAAAGCCAAAATGTTCCATAAAACATTGATTTTTTTTATTATTTCACGCTAAAACGCATTGGCAACTTACTAGTTATCAATATAATATTCATTATACTATAATTTCATATAATATATGACGGCGCGCTGATTAATTAAGGATGATTTTTATGTTTAATTGAACCATAAAAGTTGCCTTTAGAAATTGTTACTAAATTTACCGATTGTTGTAATCGATTACTCGATTAGTAGTAAAATAAAATAGCGGGTAACCCCGAATGGAGTAGTAGGTGGCGCCAAACGCGGTGACAGTCGTCCATTACTCTGACAGCTGTTGCACCGGGCGGGCACGTGCTAAACTATTGGCTCACAAATTCATAATCGTGTTTCATCCTCCATATTTTATTGTATTTCGTGCCAAATTGTTATACATTCCACATTTATATTAATATATTCTTAGTTATACGGTGGTATTCCAGGTATGTTCGTTGAGTTTTTAAACAAGATTATAATATGTTAAGCATTTAATATTTTGTTTAAATAAAAGACTGACTGCACGGTTGGCGTAGTGGTTTAAGCAGCCGCCTCTCCGCTTGACACTGTGCCGAAGTGTTGTGGGTTCGATCCCCACACGAGACAACACTTTGTGTGATTCATAAATTGTTGTTTCGAATCTGGGTGTTCATTGTGTTCGTTAGTTGTATGTTTGTAAAGTTCCCCGCGACACAGGATTTATTCCTAATGCGGGAGTTGTTTTTTTAAAATGAAATGAAAAATGAAAAAGAGCTTTTTATGTAGTTTTAGTAAAAGCGGATGTTTTGATAATAGCAACTCTAGTTTTAAGTTGAACGACTGATATATAACATTGGCGTTGTATGGAGCCCTGTTTCTCCTCTTTCTTTATAAAAGTTAAGTTTATTAAAAAGTGATTACATCGAGAGTAAAAATGTAAATAATATGTTTCACGATAAAACAAAGTGTTAATAATTATATATTTGTTTCTTTCATTTATGCAGTAAACGTAATAAGAAAAACCGACCAAGTGCGTGTTGGGCCACGCACAATGTAGGGTTCCGTAGTTGCCCATAATGACTTGCTGCAAAGGGTATTAATGAACAACAAATCCGACTGTTTATTTTGCTGAAAAAATAATTTTAATAACACTATTATAACAACCTAAGTTTTGTTTAGAAAAATACTAGGTGAATGTATGTATCCAGTTATATATTGTAAACATAAAATGTGGTTTCCAAGATATACTACTACTATACATACGTAGTACCTTAGTACATTACATGCCAAAGTACGTATATCTTTAAGATTAAGCCAGCGCGCCCAATGTAAACTCACAGAAATAGGTATTTATAAGTTAACCGACGATTACTCGTAAACTAGTGATATCTACTTAGCCGTGATAGTTTTCCTTTTAAATTCGTTATATGTACTACATTTGTGATTTTTTTCACCTCTTCCAAATTAATAGTTTAGCCGGCAGAGGCACTTGAGTCTAACAATTTTTTTCACTTCAAAGCTTGATATTTGACAAACCAATCACTTGATCGAAAAATGATTTGAGCAAACTAATAATATTTTTGTAAAACCTATCCAATGATACCCCACATGATGGGGTACTTTATTAAAAAATATATTTTCCTAAATTTTATTCTACAGTTTTGTTGCAAAACCTTATGTCTATATTCATGTCAAATATCAGCTTTCTAGCACCAGGCGTCTTTGAGCTAGGCTGCGGACGGACAGACGGACGGACATGACGAAACTATAAGGGTTCCTTGTGGACTACGGAACCCTAAAAAACTGTTTTTTCGTTACAGTAGCCTTTCATGGTCCACGCACCTTATATTTAATCAGTTACAAAAATTGATATAATTAGACATATTTTTGTCTTTAGTGCGCGGCTAAACATGCAATTGACTACTGGAACCACTAAAAATTAAAACTTCGTTTAGTTTTAGCTAGGTATATACATACGTCATCAAGTAAACTTGTAGGTACTGTAGGCAGGACGAGTAGGCGCTACTCAAAGGGCTGGTACACCAATGCAACTCTTTGTTCAAGCTACTTCGATGCATGCGCTTTGCGTAGGCGAGATCTCGTGTGGAGTATTTATTGCATTGCTGTGGCCAACTTCCTTTGTCAATAACTTTATTTAATATTTAAATATTAGTAGCTAGAAAAAAGGTATGCTCTACAAATACAATTCACTATGAAAATAAACATTGCATTCCTTTGACTTATCTGATTTTTCAAAGGCATAAGGTTTTCAAAGTACGTCGGCAGTCTTAAAATTCCATATTAATAAAAATAGAACACATATAAATAACATTCAAATAAATTTGAAAACCATCTCGTTTTATGTCTGTAAAATATCTTCAAAAATGTGATTACGTTTGGGCTCTTTGAGTGATAACCGTAAGTAATTGGCAGGTATATTACGTTATTATCCACGACACACCGTTTAATATTTGGCAAGGTCATATTGCATTTTGTTATTCAACGGTAGAACGTATGTGAAAACATTTATTTATGATCACACAACAAAACATTGAGCATTCACTTGTAACAGAACAGTGAGCATTCGCCGTTTTCTGTTTTGTCGAACCGAACATTTTCACGATCATTCTAGCGAACACTCTAAATTCATATAGTCCTTACAATATAGAAAATTATAGAAATCGCGCTACAACAGCAGTTTTACCCGATATGTTTACTTCAGTTTCACTTATGAATTATTTCTATAGTAAGAGTAACATACATAAACAAATGACGTTTCTAAATAATAAAATGCAGATTTTAATTTGAACAGGTTTAATAAATCACACAAGTATCTGTTCCTACGGTTAAATTTATATATCGATATCGACAGTTTATCAATATTTATACATATTGAAATAAATTCTGAGTAAACCAAATCAAAGTTCAGATAAACGCGCGGCGACGCGTGGTAGGCTCGGCGCGCGACCTGTTCACATGACCCGCGTGGTTTGAGGCACACACGGACACACGGAACCACGAAAATGGGAGACAAGATATCAGATCTATTGATTTACTAATTGATGAAATTGAAATGAATCGCCCCCTATTACGTGGGATCTTAAATTCATGGCGGAATGTGGATGTAATATTTATACCTCTGGCTACCCCTTCGGGGATACAGGCGTGAAAAATAAAAAAAGAGATGCGATTTGGAATCTTAACTCTAAGCACTGTTCTGATAAAATAATAAAAAGGTCTTGGGAAGAATTAGTTTGCGGTATAAAATCCACAAAGCAAATTGCCTCCTTCACGTCTTTTCTCACTCAATGTGCACGCTAGACTGCCGCGCATAAGCCGCCGCCATCTGCACAGCAGTCCCGAGCGGCAGCGCGCGTCGCCGCGTGTTTATCTGAACTTAGCTTAGCTTATTCTGAGCAAGCCCATCACTGGTCAAGTTAAAATTAGTGACAAACAACGAAGATTCTTCCCTAGATTAAAATCATAAGTCAAAGTGAAGTGAATATATTGGGTTTAAGCGCTATTGTAGCACGAATTCTATGTATTATCTATGTTCTAAGGCTCGCCCGAATGTTCGTGAGAATGCTCGCTAAAACACACTCATTTGTTTTGTAACATTCGCGAGAATGGTCATTACAGATGAATGCTCAAGTGTATCAGCGCCATTACAGGCGAACCTAATGCAATGGATGCGTAATTAATATAAATTTGCGTAAATAATGTCTAATATTGAAATATTACAAAACTACTCGTAAACATATAAAACTCGATGTGTTTATCAGTTAAGAAAATCATTGATAAAATTTTTACGTCAATATTTGATTTTGATCGCGTCTAACGCCATAAGCTACAATACCGCCCCTAAATAGGATTATGTATGTAAATTATTATATTTTAGGTAACAGGGCACTATGTTACGGACACGGACATCGTTTACATCGATACTTTCTTCAGCAAGCTGATTGTTGGAAACGAAAGAGAAATTATTTAAGATTCTTGAGGCGAGAGAAATTAATCAAAAAGTGTTCAGAACGTAGTTTTTCCACAGAGACTGCCGTTTAACCTTCGCAGCCAAAATAAATAGCGATATTTCATGGCTTAAACCAGTAACAGTGTAATCCAGGGTCCCTCATCATAATGACTGTTAAAGATCTTTTCAACAGTCGTGATCGACGGTATATCGTGCTCTCAAAGGCACGAGTCAAGCGATAATAATAAACAATTTAATAAGTACATAACTTCAAAAAGACAGTGGTACGTGTTATGGGTTTGAACCGATACTCTCATATAGACCTCATATCACATAAAGATATCATATTGGTGGGTAGTTGAGTAAACACCTGGTTTAAAACAGCTGTTAAAATTATTTTAAATAAAATAGTTTAAATAAAGTATAAATATATTTAATGTCATATAAACATAGTTGAGGTTGAATACCTGCCAGTCTAGTGTTATCTCCATATATACAAAACATTAATAGCACTAACACAGTCACACGCTGCAGCATGGAATCCTCTATCCATAATATACAACAATATTTTGAGGAAAGGATGGCCAAGTTCGAAGCGGATCTCCTCAAGAAGAGCTCTACTGGTACGGGCGGCTTGGCAGAAGAATTTGGGGCCTTCAAGGACTTCATAATCCAGTCACTTAAGTCCTTCTCGCAACAGTTGGAGTCCGTCGCCCGCACTATGGACAGTATGGAGACACGCAGCCGTCGAAATATGATTCTTCTGCATGGCGTTGAGGGGGAGAAGAGTCAGGATACAGCTCAGATGGTCGTCCAAGTGGTGAAGCAACGGCTGAAGTTTGATACATTCACTACAGACGATATCAAGCGTTGTCATCGAATGGGCCGTCACCAAGCAAATAAGCCTAGACCTATTCTCGTCAAGTTCCGGAGCACATCAGTTCGAGACAGCATATGGTTCGCCAAAACTAAATTGAAGGGATCCGGTGTAACGCTGTCTGAGTTTTTGACCCGAACGCGACATATGGCGTTCATGGCAGCGCGGGAGAAGTTTGGCGTGACGAAGTGCTGGACCAGGGAGGGCTCGGTATTCGTCCTTGGCGCGGATGGTCATCGGCATCGGGTGCTGTGCTTGGGCGACCTCAACAAGATTAAAGTCGCAGACCCAGAGAAACCTGCGGGAAAGGCTTCTGCGAAAACCAAGCGGACCGCGGCTTCAAAAAAATAGGTTTCTTTTTTGTTTGTTTTTGTGAGTGGGTGAATTTGTATTATTTTTCTACCTTCTTCATAACTTGATAATTTACTTCCACAATATTTTTAACTTTGACGTACCTATCCTTATATCATATGTCAGTTATGTCATTTGCATAACGTACATGTACTGCCGATTTGAATCATTGGTATTTTATCTTCAAGCTATGTTTTTTTTTTATAATTATGTTAACAACATATTCACCTGTTTCAAATCTCATTACGCATTTTAATTTAATTTATTTTTTTCTTTTTTATTCTTTGTTTCTCTTTTCTATAAAGCTGTGTGGTGTTATTTACATTTACAATAGTCTTCTTGCACCACGCAACTGGCGGGTGGACATTTGACTTTACACCACTTTACAATATATTTTTATTGAAGTATTCTATATAATATATATAACTTTTTATTATATCGATATATTTAATTATTTTTATATATTATTAATATATTATTATTTTATATAGTCGACATATTATGTTAGATGCAAATAGTGACGATGACAGCTTTTTAACTGCTAGTAGTCTCAATGATAGTTTTACCAGTTTGCCTTCACTTGCAGAGATTCTTCAGTCTCAGTTCTCTGATGTCGCGGGGAACTTTAATGTAGTCCATATAAATGCCCAAAGTATTCCAGCTCATTTCCCTGATATGCTGGCAACCTTTGACTGTAGGAATATTCATGCTATTCTCGTTTCAGAGTCATGGCTCAAACCATGTCTCCCATCAACTTCATATTCTCTTCCGGGGTACCACCTAATAAGAAATGATCGTGCGGTTGGTGGGGGTGGCGGTGTTGCTATTTACCTACGTGCTCAAATTCCGTACCGTATTGTTAGCATCTCGCCGCAACCTCCACCCTCGAATGCCGGCGAGCATCTATTCTTAGAAGTGGAATTAAATCGTGCTAAAGTGCTTCTAGGTGTTTATTATTCCCCTTCGTTACGTATAAATTTTTTCCTTCTTTTGAACACATCCTAGAAACTTTGGTACTTTCTTACAGTTACACAATTATAATGGGTGATTTTAACACCTGCCTTTTAAAGCAGGATAATCGTTCCACCACACTTAGGCGTATTTTAAATTCCAGCAATTTATCTATTCTTCCTCTTCATGCTACACATCATTTCCCAAACTCTGTACCTTCTCTTCTTGACCTCATTTTCGTTTCTTCCCCTACTTTTGTATCCAAGCATGGTCAGTGCTCTGCAGACACTTTTTCTTACCATGATTTAATCTATCTTTCATATAAAATACGCCCACCAAAGGCAAAACCGAGAATTATTATGCAACGCAACTTCGGTGGGATGGATAGTGTAAAGCTCTGCGCAGATGCCCGTAGCATAGATTGGTCTCCCTTGTATTCATCAGACTGTGTAGATAACAAAGTCAAAATGTTTACAGATAAGTTAATTCAGCTGTACGATGTGCATGCACCAATCCGTGCCATTAAATTAAAACACCTACCTGTACCTTGGCTTACTGACGAAATCAAAATTCTTATGTCAAAGAAAGCGGCTGCCAAGGCGAAGTACAAATGTCGTCCAAACCCTGTAAATTTGGAAAAATACATACGTGCCAGAAATCTCTGCAATAAGGTGTGTAGGAAAGCACAACGCCAGCATATTCACAACTCGGTTGAATGCGGAGATCCAGTTAAAATTTGGAAATTTCTTAGAACACTGGGAGTTGGTAAGTCGCGCAATGACGCAATCCCCAAAGATATAAATATAGATTCGCTTAACGCACACTTCACTGCTTCGTCCAACTTTGATGGGACAAGAAAAACAAACACGTTACAAGATCTTTCACGTATCCCAACTCCCAGCTACTCACCTTTTGTTTTCGAGCAATTTTCCGGTTGTGATGTTAAAAAGAGCATAATCTCAATATCATCCAATGCTGTTGGTAATGACTGTATCAGTCGAAATATGATCCTACCTGGATAGGTAGGATCTAGGATAGATGAAATCCTCTCTGTCCTTTGTCATATCCTGAACTACTCAATTACCAGCGGTGTCTTTCCATCCGCGTGGAAAGATGCACAAGTTGTGCCGATCCCTAAAAAATCCAAACCCTGTTCCTTTACCGACTTCCGTCCTATATCCATACTTCCATTCCTCTCCAAAGTCCTTGAGCGTCTTGTACATACACAACTCTGTACTTTCCTTTCCAAGAATGCTCTCCTGAATCCATTCCAATCCGGTTTTCGTCCTGGTCATAGTACTACTACAGCATTGGTTCATATCACTGATGAGATAAGGCTAGGCATGGATGGCGGAAAACTCACGCTTTTGTCCCTACTTGATTTTAGCAACGCATTTAACACCGTGGATTTCCACATCCTGCTCGCCATACTCCGCTCTATTAACATATCTCCAACGGTAATTGACTGGTTTCATAGTTATCTATTTGGACGCCGACAGCGTATACGCGTTGATGAGTCGTACTCGTCATGCTGTAACACAACTGTCGGTGTACCACAGGGTGGCGTGCTATCTCCATTACTATTCGCAATTTTCATAAATTCTATCTATAAGCACTTACTTTCGTCCTACCACCTTTACGCAGATGATTTACAGATATACTCACAGGCACCACTAGAAGCGATTTCAGAGGCGTTTTCTAATATAAACTTTGACCTTGCACAAATTTGTACGTGGAGTAAAAATTATGGCCTTAAAGTGAACCCATCCAAAACACAAATTATTCTGATTGGCAGTTCCAGAATGATATCCAAGGTCAACTGGTCACAGTTGCCTGAGATTCAGTTCGACGGCAAAATATTAACTATCTCAGATAACGTAAAAAACCTGGGGATTTATCTAGATAAAACTTTATCTTGGGGATGTCAAATACAGGAGACAAGTCGAAGGCTGTTTGCCTCAGCTGCGTCGTTGCGTAGGCTGCGGAACTTTCTTCCCACAACCACCAAGATTGCGCTTGCACAATCCTTGCTTCTCCCAATACTCGATTATGCCGATGTCAGATATCTTGATCTTAATGAGGACCAACTTGACAAACTTGAGCGTCTCCAAAACTTCTGTATTAGATTCATTTTTGGTTTACGCAAATATGATCATGTATCTGAATTTCGATCCAGACTCAAGTGGCTCCCAATTCGTCTTCGCCGGAATACTCATATTCTTACGCAACTGTATAATGCGCTGTTCAATCCTAATAGCCCCATGTATCTCAAAGAACGTTTTAAGTTCCTTCATGACACACATTCAAGGACCTTGAGGTCGTCAGTGGATCTGAGACTGCAGATGCCAACACATTCCACAAACTTCTACGATAAATCGTTTGCCGTTCAGGCTGTACGTTTGTGGAATGCGCTGCCAATTGAGATTAAGCAAGCAAAATCACTCAACATATTTAAAGACGCACTAAAGAAGCACTACCTGTCATTTTAATCGAAATTCTCTCGATGTATTTATTTATTTATTGGTCCTGTACTTTGCATTGATATCATTATAATATGGATATGTATGTATGTATAGCTTTGTATTATATGTATAGTTTGTATGTATAATTTTATATGTTTTATAAGTATAGGTTGTATGTATATTAAGTATTAGGTATTTGTATGTATAGGCGATATATACTTACACATGTATGTATATTCTATTTAATAACTATTAGTGTCCGTATATATCTGATCACTACACCATCAAATTTGTCTTTTTCAGTCTGTCCATCCTAAGGTTGCCTGGAAGAGATCGCACTTTGCGATAAGGCCGCCTTTGTGCATTTACTATTTGTATACCAATTACCTACATTTTAAGCTATTGTACCAAGTGTATTTGCACAATAAAGATTTATCTATCTATCTATCTATCTCTCTACGTGACAGTCTGTATATCCACAAGGCTATCTATGCCTTTTTGATTGCTTGACAAACTAAACAATTCATGAAATTCAATTGTCTCGTGAATTTGTTGTACCTATTGTTAATGGATCCTTTGATGTCTAATTATAGAAAAGGTTTTTCACTATTTTAAGGAAAATTTTACCATTACTTATTTTGAACATTGCGTGGCCGTAAACACAATGTTATGATGTTTATTACAATTAAATCTTATTAATAGTATTTTAAGCAATAATCCGCCATTTTACGTCATAATAAGGTTACTAATTTTAGCCTTGTTTCTGCGGCTGATTTCGTACTCGTATGTATTCGTTTTAGCACGAGTAATTCCCAAAATGGCTACCATCTCATTAGGCGACAAGGCCGCCGTATGAATGGTGGATCAAAGGGATGCTCATGAGAAGTCGCCACTTCGAGTCGAGTGGTCGTTACCTACCCGAGCGCACTCTTGGGCTTTGACTCCCTTTTTAACATTCTTATATCTGAAAAACGCTAAATTGATTACATCGACTTTGGAGTAACACGTTTTAAACTTGTTAAACTAAAAAAAAATTGTATTTGCACTTGTAAAATAAACAAAACATACGCCATTTTTTGGTAAATATGTAGATTATTGAGTAAATTTACGGTGCGCTGATGCGTAATCATTAATTTGAACAGTCGCTTATAATTTTAAAAATTTTGTTATGTAGCGTCTATAGGATATTTTAGTTAACATTTCAATCAACACCTACGGCGTTTATTTTGGAGCTTATATACTGCTCTTTTCCGCTTGGAACACCGTTACTAAGGCCACAGTGACTCTGAAATGTCTCAAACCTTCATATCCATTCAACCCACCCTCCAAAATTCCATGGAATAAATGAAAGATGCCGCCAGGTTTACTCTAGCACCGTCTGTTCAGTGTCGCTTCAAACAGTCAATAGTGTGCAAGCAATTAACGAATGTTGGTTGCACCTTAGACTCTATACTGATACTCCTTACAAAACGCTACCAGCTTGCAGCTATTCCTGAGATTACTCTGAATCTATTTGCTAAGTTTTATGTAAGACTAGAGGACGCCAGCAGCTACGCCTGCATTTTTTTGAAATTTACTCGTTTTGGCCGATCCCGTGGGAATTTCGGGAAATCCCTTCTTAATGCACCCCTACAATCCCCAAGGAACATACATGCCAAATTTCAGCTTTCTGCGCCCAATAGTTTCGGCTGTAGCGTGTCTGTCAGTCAGTCAGTAACGCAAGGATTTTATATATTAAGATTACTCGAGAAGAAAGAAAAGTTTTTTAATTCTTTGGCCGTGACGCAGAATTTGCATTAGGTCTTTACGGCAATCGTATTTTGTCGGTACTCTGCCCACATCAATCGCTCCATATTAATTTGACTCATTGAGTTTTTATGAGTCTTACTTTTGCCTGAGCTTCAAGCAGGCAAGACTTCGTGCAGGTGCACCAATTCGACTTCAAAATATTGGTAAGATCTCAGGGTGCTATAAAACCCAATTCGTGATTTATCTTCATGATAAAAAAAAGGAACGGACTGCCTCGTTGGTCTCGCGGCATAAATGTGCGCGTGGGTCCCAATCCCACGCGCACTCTGGTCTCGGGTTCAATTCCCGGTTCGGGCAAAAGTGTTACTGGGTTTTCCGAATACTTAGTAGCAGCCCGGAGTCTGGTGATGTGCCCGGTAACGGCAATAGGCTCGCCCACTATTACGTGGGACCTAAAATTTCGTGGCGAAATGTGGGTGTAATATTACACTTATGCCTACCCCTTCGGGGATACAGGCGTTAGACTATAAATAAATAAATAATAAAAAAGGAGATACGATTGTTTGATTTAATCAAAGTTTCACTACACTGCTTAAAGTGTCTGGAAATAGCAATATGTAAAATAAATATGTAATATAATCATATATGAAAGTTAAAACATTAACTTTATAGAATACTGTAAACAACTTTACGATCGATTCTTTTGCAAGGAGGAAATCTTTGTACGGTGCTTTCGATTTACGACGTAGGATTTTATTTGGTTTATATTTGTATTGGATAAATATGTATTGGGCGATACAGCATTAAATTGCTACAAGTAACTCGGAATCAAACGTGTTAATAAAATATTTGAAATATGCTAAAATTTGGGTTCAGTTATTAAATAATAAGGCAGCAATTCGGATTCTTTCAATTTGACCTAAGATTTACTAAGGTAAGTAAACCTTACGTCAAATTGAAAAAAGCTTAATTGCGCACGAGGAAAAGTTAAAGTCAGTTGTAAGGATAAGGAAATTTAATTTTAAAAAGTGCTTCTGTGTAATTTTTATAAAATCATGCCGTGAAAATAAAACGGCTACGTAACGTTCGGTCGTCACCTTATCTCGCCCATAGACTTATCAACATTCGTTTTTCATATAACATAATATTAAGATGAAACTTTTAGGTACATTTAATTTCGCAATTATAGAAGGAAATATTGAATATAACAAAGAGCTGTGCTGAAATAAAGGCCACAGATAGGCTGTTTTCTTAAGATGGCTGTTGGTAACTTTTAGGACGTCTGATCATGCAGCCAAGGGACTTATAAAATGAGATTGGCTCAATCGACGACGGTTTATTGACTTATTAAATCGATCTTTGCCTCAAATACTTGCTGAGAATCGTGTGCATGGATTTCAATTTTGTATATAAGTGTGCTTCAATGTTTTACGTCTTTCTGTATTTAATGTTTACGAATGTACCGGGCTGTATTTTTCATTCAGAATGAATTAATCTTGGTGGAGGAAGAAATACTTAATGACCAAATATTATTAAGATGATAGGTACAGAAATGCTTGTGTTTAATTTCAGTATCGAACAGTACAGTATTGGCAGGATGTGTGCATATTACAGTAGAAGTATGTTCACTTCGCGTTCATAATAGAATTGGTGTTTTTTTGGAGCCGTATCGGTCAGTCTCCTAAAAGCAACATAACTTTTTAACAGCAAGGACTGTTTCCAGAATTTTAACCAGGCTCTCGGACCTCATCCGGCAATTTTTCTGTTATATCCGGACGGTAGACGTCCAGCGGCCCGTGGTATGGTAGCACATTAATAATTACCATCTGCCCAAACGTTTAATATTTTACTCGAGTGCAGGATCGGCTCTCAACCGCCTCCACCCCAGCCTTAATCCCCACTTAATTCTCCATATTTCGGCGTTTCAACGTTTATTCTTAACGGAAACATATTTTTTATACGATTACACAAACGTATTTAGCATTAGTCTACCAGTTTTACATAAGTTTGGATATGAATTAAATATTACATAGTAGTGTAGTATGGCAATATCGCCATAATTTTAGCTTTTTATCATGGTAGATTTGAATATTTTTAGGTATAAGTTAATAAAGGAATCTAATAATAACTTGTTCCAATTTGGATTTATTATTAACATACCAACTTTTATTTGGATTGGATTTGTTATAAAACGGCCTTTATTAGTGCCTTTTAGCTGAGGATGTGTTTAAGTAGTTTGAGAATAACAGCGTATCTTGTTGGACTCTAAATAAATGGGAACATTGCACATTTCAAATACTAGCAACTGATGATTGTTTACCATCGTTTTAGACTATAACACCGTAATAAACCTACAAAGGTACCTAGTACAATATTATGGCATGCAAATAAATTTATTTGTGTCAATTAGGTATGTAATAGCCCGTAGTTATGAGAATCTACATGAGAAAGAAACATACTAATACGCAAAAGAATAGTTTACATAGCATCGATCTAACTGGAACGCTCTCGAATGCAATATCCGCTTTTAAACGAGTTTTGGGTTCAAAAAACTATTCGGTCTAGTTCAGGTAAACGTTAGAAACGAAACACGACACTATTCGTTTAACTACTATTATTCACAAAACTGTAGCATATACATAATGTTTGTGTATAGCAAAGCCTCTGTTTTCGCTAATAGTTAGTTAAACTTTCATGGTAATTAACATTAAATAGTCTTTTTGCGATATGTACCCGTGCCTTTCTTGTGTATAATAGATATCATAATATATAATATACATATATTTTTGTATATGTTGAATAAGAGTATCACTGTTTTTATTATCATCGTCGTCATTAAAAGCATAACCGCTTAGGTTTATGGTCGCCTACGCTTTAAGTTTCATCTTGAAGACGAGTTGTATTGTTTTAAGAAAGGAAATCTAATCAGCGTATTGACGCGTCTTTAAAATATTGAGTCGTATCTATCTCTGTAAATAGTTATACAACACGGACATTTTCACGATTAATTGCTGGCAATTTAGTTGATCTTCGGATTTGAGCCTCAAGGTTTTAACTCTACATATTTTACAGATAGGCTACATACTTTATTTTTTACAATATGTTATTGAATAACAGAAGAATCGGAGCAGTGTTAATTTAAACTAACTTTTGAATGAACCTATGTTAAGCAAGTGCTATATGTAGCGATCTTTGTAGACATTCTGAACGATTCGTGTGACATATGTGACGTTTTATGTTCATTGGCTTTCCCACGTGGGATTACGCGTGAAGTTATAAATGAACCCACGGCAAAAGGCAACCACGTTTTCAAATTATTTGACCCTTGTCACCGCGACACTCAACATTTTAATGTTTGTATCCAAACGAAGTCGTGTTTAACACTCTTCATCTTCTTTAAATTGAAGTATAGTATGCGTCTCAACATTTTCAGACTTGTTTCTTAATCACAAAGTTAATAGGTATCTAGTTGATCATATTAATTTAATTTTCACACATTTTATCACTCGCATGCGTTGGGGTAAGAACTACGGTTTGACCATTTGGTAAGAATACAAATATTTACAAGTTAGTACCTACCTATATAACGATATGAAATTTTGTGTATTCACCATCTCCATATCCAGCATTAAGTTTGACTCAGGCTGTAGCTGCGGATGAATTTTATTCTTAAAACACCATTGAGAGAAGTGAAATAGTCTGGGTAGGTAAATAAAAATCGTATTGACTGTTTTTAAATAAAGGTAGTCTTAAATAATGCTATGGTGTGATCATAGTGGCTTCAGTTGCATTAATTTTGCTTTATTATGATAGAAACATAAGTTCTTCAATTACAGAGCTTTGTTATTGTTATATATCTATTTCTGGCTCTGCAGGGTTTGAGACTATTGTGATTAATACTATTTCCGTAGAATTGGCCTCATTATTTTCTGGTACCTGCCTTGTGGTTTGAATGAATGCTCTTAATATCCGAATGATATTGAATTCTCGATTCACGAGTTACAGTGAGTTGATGAACGTGTGATATTTTAATTCGAATGATGCGCATTTTTATGTCATTATTAATGGTATAAGCTAATTCGTGGTTTCGAAAATATGAAACATACTATTTATTTAAATATTTTTGAGTTTAAGTGTACGTATATCATATTCATATAATGTTATTTTTTAACTCACGGTCATTTTGCTATGTAACGAAATGTTATTATGGAAATATACACAATAGTGTTTAATAATAAATTACTGTTTAATAGTTGAATGATTAGTAGACCTACTTATAATTGAACCTTTTTCACATAGAGATCGTATCTAATCTCAACAAATTATTACGAAGCAATCTCTAATAATTATCCTTCAAGATTAAGTGCTTTGGGGACACCCAAAGCACTTAAGCACTGCAAAACAAATTGCAGTATCCTATGGCTGGGCACACTAACAACTTCAAATGCGCAGGGACAGAATTTACTTCAGTTTTTAGGGTCGTTGTAATTAGAGAAAATTGGGCCTTATGGTACTGCAGAGTCAGTTGCAAATTTCGTTCGATGTTCGTTTGTAACTTAGTTATTTTTCATTTTACAACTAAATGCTACGGGACCAACCTTTTGGAGAATTTTATTTGCAACTAAACATGTTTTGATATTTTTCGGTTCAGCCAATAGTTTGCCAGAAAAACTAGAAAACCCATTTGTACCACTCTTTTCAAGATGGCAGACGCAGGACAAGGGCTGCAACGCCAAAAACTTGGATTTAACTTTACACTAACCCACCCATTTTCAGACCTATAAAATAAAATTGCTTTCTCCGACAAATGCATGTTAAGCCCAAAAATATGTAACATTTCAATAGACTATTACGTTGTATTATAATTATTCTTGTATTTGTGCCCATTGGAGTATACATAGACTAATGATTGGTCTTGCTCTGCTCTACTAGACGTAGCCCTCATACTTGTAAAATTACGGAAATAATTCGGTGTACAATGCCAAACAAACCATCATAATAAAATGATTAGGTCTCATTTTATTATGATGGTTTGTTTGGCATTGTACAGCGAATTATTTTCGTAATTTTACAAGTATGAGGTCTCCGTCTAGTAGAGCAGAGCAAAACCCTTTTCCCAGGCCAAAACCAAAATACTGCTGTTCAACTGCTTCGTTCGCAGTGTATTAGAGTACTGCTCGGTTGTCTGGCGTCCTCACTACGCGACACACACTCTCAGGCTAGAACGTATACAAAAGCGATTCTTAAATCATCTTGCTTTCTCTAAAGGCATAGCCAAAAGGGTACGCAGTTACGCTAAACGTTTGGATTTCTTCAATGTCAAAACGCTAGAAACAAGAAGGGATACTCTAGATCTCCTATTCTTATACAAGATTTTAAATAATGTGATTGACTCCACACAACTTGTTTCGAGAATTAACTTTAATATACCCCACAAATATCCCCGGAAACCCATTAAGTTATTTTATCCTCCCCGTAGAAAAACAGTTCTAGGCATAAATTCCCCAGTTCCCAGATTGTGTAGGCTCTTTAATAAATTTGACAATAAGCTAGACATTTTTGGTGCTTCCCTTAATAAGTACAGGAACCAAGTTAAGAGGATCAGCATGGCATAATATCGTGTGTTATTGTTGTATTGTAAGTACTGTTTTTGTAAAGTGGATCTTGTTAAAAACTTATTATCTTATAGGATTAGATAACTTGTCATCCGATTGTATTTTTTTTTGTGAATGCTGTGTTTGCCGCTTGATATTGTACACAATTGATATCTAATTTCTGCACTTGTAATCTTGTATGTATATGTGTAACAATTGTAGGCAAATAAATAAATAAATAAATAAATAAATTAGTCTATGTATAAAAATTATAATATAAATTTTTAATATTTGTTATTTAGTATGAAATTGAATAAATAATAAATATTTATAAAAATAAATGAACAGATAAAATGTTTTTTTTTATAGAAATAAAAATTGAATATTTTTAAAGATGGAAAAGAAGTGTAACTTCTCACGCGCGTACATAAGTACACGCATTTTAATTTATTTATTTTTTCGACATTTTATTTATTTCTCTTTCTTTATACAATACAATACAATAACATTTATTTCAGATCACAAACAATCCATATAGTAAATTCGTGTTAGTAAAACAAAAAGAACAAAAATAATAAATGTACCTATAAACTAATGTTAGTAAATTTTATGTACGTTAGCAGCCGAACCCCATGCTACCCACGTAATATATAGGGTATATTCGTCGATGCATGAAGTTCAACCCAATGACGTAACATTGAGTTGTCCCATCTGTTAAACAATGTGTTCAGGATGCTATGGGAATTTATGACATGGCATTGAAAATACAAACAACTGTTACTTTTCACCCTTTTAACCCATGTAACGTAAAAAGACCTTTCAGGTGTCCACTGTTACGTTATCCCTACTAGGGTGTGTTTAAATGAGAACATGAGTTGAATGTTACAATAAAAATTGATTTAATTGCCAAGAAAATCTACACATCATTTAGCAATAGAAAAAAAATACTTAGTAATGCGTAATTAAAAAGATATACACAGACAGGGTCGCGTGATTCGGCGATGGGTGAGGTTTCTGTTGAGAATCCCGCTGCCGGTTCGTCCAGGAGAGTTGGTTACTTAACTCGGTGCCGGTTCGCCAGATGTAAGCCGAGCGCAGCTAGCACTTGAGTATTTATAGTCCGTTGCAGGGCGCGGGCGGCGGGGTCGACCGGGCCGAGTGATGCGTCAAGGATTGACGTCACACACTCCCCCCATTAGGCCAGAATTCTGGAAAATTCTGTGGCTGGTAGGCGGCAACTGCATTCCGGGACTCTGAAACAGATGAGTGGTAGTGGTGTCAGTAGGTTAAATACAAGGCAACTATTAACCCTGAAAGAGGAAAAAAAACAAGTATAACCCTCGGCCATTCATACGTCACCAAGCATTGAACGTTCCTATAACCTGACATTCATCACATTCAAAAAGGCCTACACACAATCATACGCATGAACAAGCCAACATTAGTTCACGATGCGAGTCGCATTCATTATAATACACGACGCGCGAAGAGGTATTATACGTCAGTTTTATAGCAAATAGTCACTCAGTCTATGTTGGTAGGCACCACCTGACCACCCATATTCGATAAGTGAAATTAATTGAAAGTGTATAAGTCGTAAACCAATATAACGATCTTACTATATTACGATACTAACAATATTACGATCAGTTGGCAGTATCACAAATAAATTGCTCATTAACGCGCTCGATGCGAATTGTAAAAGCATAAAAAAGTATTCATTATAATTAAGTATAAAGTATAATACAATGTTTTGAGCCGAGTGATCGGCTGACGTAAACAAGTGAGTCATCACTGCGCGTTTGGCGCCGGCCGCATTCCATTGTCGCGGACAATTAACTGGTTTCTGATTATGATACAAAATCAACAACAGCAAATACACAATTCGGAATAGGTTGCAATGTATAGTACATCACCGCAGGAGACAATCGATGACATAGTATACACAACCATAGCCAAAAACACAACAAAAATATTCGCGGCAAGATGTAATGTATAGTACATCGTCGAAGGAGACTGTCGACGACATAGTACACACTACCATAGTTAAAAACACAAAAAAAACACAATCGAGAATCAAACCACAGACCGATCCGACACAACCTTTCAGCCACTGAGCCATAAGGGATTTTTTTTTTCTTATATTAAGATCAGTCATTACCAAAGCTATATGTAACAAGATATATGGGTACATGATTTAGCTGTAATTAGGAGTTAAAGGTTTTTATATTATTTGTAACGAAGTGTTAAGTTATTTTAGTGATTAATTCATTAGTGATGAGCATTAATCATTACATTCTTAAACTTTGCAGTGAGTTAATTTAAGATCTTTTATATGGCAATCACCAAGCAAAACATATCTGATATTTATATAGTTAGATAGTTATCTGATGTTTCGATATTTAGTTAGATAAATAACAGATTGTGCAAAAATATTAAATTTGGAAAACCTCTTCGACAATTTATAACAGTAATATTTATTCATGTTTTATGTTAGCATGTTTATATAATTCGTTAACACAACAATGCGTTATCTTGTGACTTGTGAGCTCCAATTCGAAAACAATAGCACTATTGTTGGCCTTCACAAATAATTATGTAGGTAATTATAACTTCGCATACCTACCTATGCGTCTTACATTGTTGTAAATGACACTGTACCCAATCGTTTATAAACTTATTTTTGCTGTAATAGAATAAGATTCAGTTATTTTATTCAGCTTTTAGGTTTAAAATAGTTGATTGTAAAATACGAAAGGGTATTCTTAAACTTGTACATCAATTAATTCGCTTTAGTTATTAAAGTATTTAAATAATTATTTATGTATAAGTACCCACATTAGTTATTTAAGTATTGAAATTATTTATTAATTTGTGTGTAAACAGCCACTTTAGTTATTTAATGAGGTATAAATATTATTTATTTGATTCATATGTAAATAGGCTCTTATTTATTCAAGAAAAGAAGTTATTGATTCAATTTATGTGCAAATACCCACTTTAGTTAAAGTTAGTTTCAATTCAATTAAGTTTGATAAATTCAGTTAGATATAATAACATTTGCGTTAACACAAGAACACAATATAACCACTACTTAAACTGGTCTAGTAAAACCAGATGCATAGCATTTAGTAAAAAGGAAACAAGTTACATATTGACAATTAAGTAGTTTTCCGGCCGTCAGCGGCTTAATTTTACCATTTATTTATCATTATATGTTTTATATATTTCAATAGAAACCAGACATTGAAAGAACAATCCTAGCGACACAAAACATTACAAAAAGAACATAATTCAATAAATGCGACGCAGGAATTTTATGTTTGAGTTCACAATGAACAGTAAATGCATAAATAGATGCATTTGCAAATGACATACAGATAGGCAGTAACAAGGAGATAAAATCGAAGACCAAAAACAACGATTGTAGCATAATAAACATTTGATAAAACGAACAACTAATAATTCTACGATGATATTCGTATTTATATACCAAATAGACAATAATTACATTCGTTCATTATTGTTAGTGAGCAACCTGCATGTGACACGTGTACATTTTATTAATAAATGGACGCGGAATTCTAGCTAGATACCTAGTATATAATACGCTAGCATCTTAGGTACGTTCATTCTCAGCCAGTCCAACTATGTTAGGTACACGTGGTATAATAAAGATGCAACTTTCTTAGTAAGAAAGAAAAGAATAGTTAATATTAAAAGATAATCGCCGTAGTAGGCGGTAAAAGTATTAAATAATACCGACTATATAGAAATATATCGCCGTACAAAATCACTAGCAGAAGGTTATAGTAGAAAATAGAAAGAAATGAAAAAGAGAAGGGTGTGAATTCGTTCCATAAGTCAGCCAAAGCAGATTATTAGCAATAATTACCAGTAGCACTTAATTACCTTAGTGGCATTTAAAAAAGCTAATCGCGAAGCATACGATCAACGAAGGTGACCTTAGCACGTCGTTAGTGGACGTGAGGTCATAAATCGCAATACAAAGAATGCAATCAAGGAATGTGACCACAGCGCGTCATTTAGTTGACACGTGGTCGCAAGCAAAACGATTATAACTTGTTACTTATGTGGTTGATACAAAATTAATTATCACACGCGGCAACAGAAATAGTTATAATATAAAATGTTTACCATGCGTAGTAATACAAAATTTGTCTGTTGTGACCGGCTCAACACAAAACCGACAAAAAGAGAAAATGTCTATTGTGGCCGGCATAACACCACCGACTTTCCGTCCACAATAAAACAAGCAAAAATAAACAATAAATGCCACTAAAATAATTACACACTGCTTTGGAACGATTTCACACATACACAAAAAAAAAAAAAGACTCACCGGCAGCGGATTCTCAACAAAACCCTACCTATAATATTCCCGTGGGCGCCACTGTAACGTAAAAAGACCTTTCAGGTGTCCACTGTTACGTTATCCCTACTAGGGTGTGTTTAAATGAGAACATAATTGCCAAGAAAATCTACACATCATTGAGCAATAGAAAAACAGTTCTCCACAAACTCCCCGTAGAAAAACAGTTCTAGGCATAAATTCCCCAGTTCCCAGATTGTGTAGGCTCTTTAATAAATTTGACAATAAGCTAGACATTTTTGGTGCTTCCCTTAATAAGTACAGGAACCAAGTTAAGAGGATCAGCATGGCATAATATCTTGTGTTATTGTTGTATTGTAAGTACTGTTTTTGTAAAGTGGATCTTGTTAAAAACTTATTATCTTATAGGATTAGATAACTTGTCATCCGATTGTATTTTTTTTTGTGAATGCTGTGTTTGCCGATTGATATTGTATACAATTGATATCTAATTTCTGCACTTGTAATCTTGTATGTATATGTGTAACAATTGTAGGCAAATCAATAAATAAATAAATAAATTAGTCTATGTATAAAAATTATAATATAAATTTTTAATATTTGTTATTTAGTATGAAATTGAATAAATAATAAATATTTATAAAAATAAATGAACAGATAAAATGTTTGTTTTTTATAGAAATAAAAATTGAATATTTTTAAAGATGCAAAAGAAGTGTAACTTCTCACGCGCGTACATAAGTACACGCATTTTAATTTATTTATTTTTTCAACATTTTATTTATTTCTCTTTCTTTATACAATACAATAACATTTATTTCAGATCACAAACAATCCATATAGTAAATTCGTGTTAGTAAAACAAAAAGAACAAAAATAATAAATGTACCTATAAACTAATGTTAGTAAATTTTATGTACGTTAGCAGCCGAACCCCATGCTACCCACGTAATATATAGGGTATATTCGTCGATGCATGAAGTTCAACCCAATGACGTAACATTGAGTTGTCCCATCTGTTACACAATGTGTTCAGGATGCTATGGGAATTTATGACACGGCATTGAAAATACAAACAACTGTTACTTTTCACCCTTTTAACCCATGTAACGTAAAAAGACCTTTCAGGTGTCCACTGTTACGTTATCCCTACTAGGGTGTGTTTAAATGAGAACATGAGTTGAATGTTACAATAAAAATTGATTTAATTGCCAAGAAAATCTACACATCATTTAGCAATAGAAAAAAATTACTTAGTGATGCGTAATTAAAAAGATATACACAGACAGGGTCGCGTGATTCGGCGATGGGTGAGGTTTCTGTTGAGAATCCAGCTGCCGGTTCGTCCAGGAGAGTTGGTTACTTAACTCGGTGCCGGTTCGCCAGATGTAAGCCGAGCGCAGCTAGCACTTGAGTATTTATAGTCCGTTGCAGGGTGCGGGCGGCGGGGTCGACCGGGCCGAGTGATGCGTCAAGGATTGACGTCACAACCAACTCCTATTTTTAATAGCCATATTAGTAAGTTAATCATATCACTAGATTAGGCAAACGCGCCGGACGCATACTGCAGTCAAAAAATCGTTTCACAGCGTTAGGCAAACAATTCAGCAATTTCACAGTGTGTGATACAATACTCCTCCGAAACCGTTGTACCGATTTGTATGAATGATACGGATTTCGCCGGGTCAGCTAGTTTTTTTATATAAGGCATTAGTACATTCATAATGTTGTTATCTGTTAAAATGCAAGAAATATAAGGCTTTTTATTTTTATTTATTTATTATATTAAGTAATTAGGTAGAAATTTTTGCACGTGTGTCAAGTCTTGTGGGTCAAATATAATTCAAGATGTTGAAACTGGTCAGAAATGGTTCATGTTTCACACATTGCCACGTGCCCAGATTTTGCTTGGACATCACCATTGTTTTAAAGATAAAGATAAAGATATTTTATTTGTATAAACATGAGTATACACACATAAGTATGCAAGATGTTAAATAAAAGTATACAGTCAGTCATGTTTAGCCATTGCAGCGTACAAATCGTATAAAGATGAAAATACATTATAGCATCCAGTGGCACTAAATTTATGAATTATATTTATACAAAACAAGATCAAAACACTTAATATATTCAAAATTACATTTGTTTTTATGTGTTATTATGACCTGCTCATTATTATGAATAAAATATTAGGTTACAAGAATTAAATAATAGCTCGGTGATAGTACATCATTGAAATTGTCAAATTAAGTTATTTAGAATTCAAGCATTATCAGTATATCAGCCGTCAACTTTGTCATTCAGAAATTCCTCGATATCATAATATGCTTTGTTTACTAAGAATTTTTTAAGTGTTTTTTTAAATTGGTTGTTACTTTGTTCTCTCCACTCTTTAGGAATCTTATTATAAATTTTGGGGGCCATGCAAAAGATACTTTTATGCATCAATGTGGTTCTTGATGCGTGTAAGCATAGTTTATGATTATCACGTCTGTTACGGATTACTACAGCAGACCTTTGGGGAAATAAATGTCTATTGCTTTTAACGAATGTTGCACTTGCTAATATATATTGGGACGGCAGTGTTAAGATCTTATGTCTTATAAAATATGGCTTACAACTATCAGTGATTTTTAATTTAAACATGGTCCTTAAACAGCGTTTTTGAGCTTTAAATACTTGTTCCTTATTTGTTGAATTTCCCCAAAAGAACGTTCGAACGTTCTTCAAGATATCTCATAATCTCTCTCTTGATTTGTGAATATGACATTGAGCATTTTTGATTAAACGTTCAAGTGTCAATAATTATGTAGGTACCAGCAAAAGGGTCGGTTACTTAATATTATAAAATACATACTTAGGTATTTTAAAGTTTAGGGCGTATTATTTTTAGAGTTTACGGGAATGTTATGCATTGAAATTAAAAAAATAAGCTGTTAATTACCTGGGGCTTCGAGAGGTGGTAAACACAGTTGGCTAGGATAATGTCTGGAGTTGAAGGTGTATGTGTTCTGTGGTAATGGACTAAGGCAGAACTAGAAGGAGCATAAATATTCACTGTTTAGCATGTGGTTGAAAAATTTCACCATGGGGATTGGTCTGAAGACAGTACTTAATATGTTTGTTATTCACATCACCCATGATTAGAGTTTAAGGGTAAGCAGTAATAATTCTAATTCAAATTCAAAATCCTTTATTAATTTGGGTCACAATGTGACGCTTATGAACGTCAAAATAATAAATTTATAAAATAATTACTTATACTCAAATTTAAAACATTATTACTGTATGCTTCTACATTTACATTTACTGCCACGTTCGCAAAGCAATAGGTAGAACCATGAGAAAGAACGGGCAATAAAACTCACGGTCACTCTTTTTCATCGCCAGGTTTTGCATAATACACAATTTACATTTTGTAAGGTGCTGCAACTGTTACACCTTCTATATCACTTGTATATATTTACTGTACATCATAATACTCAAGCATAATACTTTTGGTTAGCCTCCTCAGAATAGACATGGTGAAACAGGAGCATCCACTTACATTATATATACCTAATAATGCAGGCAATCCGCGAAAGTGATCAGAACCATGATGGAAATGATGCAGTTAAATATTAAAATCTAATACCAGCCCGCAAGACCGTCATCGACCAGTCATCGCAAGTAGCACCCGTTCACGAATATGACGCATGTGCCAGCCATCATCCCTCTCGCCATATTAGAGGGACAGGGATGACCCGACACATGACGCCACCACAAGAAATGACATTTTAGTGAGCATGACGACAACGGTATACGAACCAGCAGTAAGAAACAATCTATTGGTATACTGACAATGACCGCCAATTACCTCCATTTTCCAGATCGTTATTATTAACATAAGTTAGCGGAACGCGTGAAGGAATGCAAATGTAGAAAGAATTTTGTGAAGGTGACAAGTGAACAATGATATGATCAGTGATAAATTATGTTAAACTACATTCAACAAATCATAAAAATATCCAAATCCTGCAAAAATCATGTGTTCACGAGGCACCTCCACTTAACATGTAAATAAAATAATTGTGAGTTAAACAAGCCTAAGCCTATCCCCACGGTGTCTTATCATTTAAAAATTCCTTAATAGTGTAATAACCCCTTTGTAAAAGAAAGTTCCTAATAGTCCGTTTGTATTTGTGCATGGGTAAATTCATTATTTCAAGAGGCAATTTGTTGAAAAATCGTATACCAATCCCCGCAAATGAGTTCTGAACTTTATGTAGACGGTAGTTAGTTCCCACCAGTTTATGCTTATTCCTTGTGTTCACGTTGTGCAAATCACTATTTTTGCGGTATAGAATTAAGTTTTTCTTAATGTACATTAAGTTAGCATATATATATTGCGATGCAACTGTCAATATGTCTACTTCTTTAAATTTATCACGTAAAGAATCTCTAGCACCTAACTTATAAATTGCACGTATGGCCCTTTTTTGAATGACAAAAATAGTCTGTATATCAGCAGCTGTACCCCATAACATTATTCCGTGAGACATTACGCTGTGAAAATAACTAAAGTTAACTAGTCTAGCAGTATCTATATCTGTGAATTCCCTAACTTTTCTAACTGCAAACGCTGCAGAACTAAGTTTTACTGCGAGACAGGATATTTGGGCGCCCCACTGAAGCTTACAATCTAAAGTTACACCTAAGAATACGGTTGATTCGACTAGTTGAATTGTTTCCTTATTTAAAATTATATTAGTAGGAACACTTTTGACATTAGGCAAAGAGAATTTAACACATTTGGTTTTGCTTGAGTTGAGTACCAAATTATTTGTCGAAAACCAATCTAATACTTGTGCAAGAGTGTTATTGACGGTATCAAAGTTACTTAAATTACGATCAACTTTAAAAATTAGTGACGTATCGTCGGCAAACCAAACAATATCACATAAATTTTGTACAAAGAACGGCAAATCATTAATATATATTTAAAAAAGAAATGGACCGAAAATAGAACCCTGTGGAATGCCCATTCCTACTGGCAAACCTAGAGACCTACTCCCATTAACATCTACATACTGAATTCTATCACCAAGGTAGCTGGCAACATGATTGAGTGCGGTATCTCTAATACCATAAAGTTTCAATTTAAGTATAAGCGTATTATGTTCCACACAGTCAAAGGCCTTTGATAGGTCACAAAAAACACCAATGGCATCCTTCGAGTTTTCCCAAGCAGTAAAAATATGCTTTCACAAAGTTACACCGGCATCAACGGTGGAGCGACCCTTAGTAAAGCCATACTGTTCACTGTGAAATAAATTATTTGTGTCAAAGTGGCTCTCTAGTTGATGCAAAATAATCTTTTCAAAAATTTTACTAATAGCAGGCAAGATAGAAATTGGCCGAAAATTACTAGGGTCGCTCTTTGATCTCTTTTTGAATAATGGTATTACTTTACTGTGTTTCATTAGATCAGGAAATACTCCTGTATCTACGCATCTGTTGAATATTGCAGCTAAATATGGAGCTAAGCTAGAAATAATTTGTCGCACAAGTTTAACAGAAATGCCCCATAAGTCAACAGATTTTTTATTATTGAGCGTCTTGAATACCTTCAGTATGTCATTGGTGTCAATATATTTAAAATTAAAAAGCACATCACACTCATTCACATTGCCCCTAACCAACATTTCTGCTTTGTTTGGACATGAATCTAGACAGCTGGTTGTGTTCACTGGTATTTTTATGAAGAAATTGTTAAATGTCTGAGCAACATCAGTTTTCCTAGTAATAATTTCACCATTAAATTTTAATTCATAATTGTTATCTACCAATTTAGCTCGAACAGTCTCATTGTTAATAATGCTCCAAGTAGTTTTAATTTTGTTCTTGGATTCTTTGATTTTATTGCTTAAATATAAGGATTTGGCTAAAGCACATGTCCTCTTAAAAACCTTTGAATAATTTCTAACATATTGAAAAAATTCAGGATTAAAATTATATTTCTTCATACCATATAGATCATACAATCTAGCTCTACTTTTGTATATACCTACTGTTGCCCAATCACAAAAATTTACTTTAATGCTCCCTGCAAACGTCTTCAGTTTAAAAATTTTATTGTACTCATCATTAACAATTTTAAATAAGCATTTATATAATTCATCATATCTAAATCTTTCGGAAGTAAAACAAGGATTTGTTTACGCCTATAAATCAGTTAGGCTGTAACGATAGTAATGTGTTGATTTGACAGGGATAAAAACAATCCTATGCATTCCAAGTTTTTGTGTCATAAGCAGTTTCAATGGAGTGTGAACTATGTAACGTAACGCCCTGGCCCACCAGGTTTTTTGTCTCGCCTGTAGCAATTGAAGCCGTGTGTAAATAAATTAAAACGGGGAGTTATCCTGGTTTGGTAAATTCGACATTTCAAACAAAGACAAATATCACCTCAGTCTTCCATGACCGTCATGGTGGTTCTTTAAAGAAATCTCAACGCCGGTTAGTAGATAATAAATAATGTAGTTGCAAGATCATTCGGTTTAAATGTAATCTCAGTCAAACCGTGACAAAAACCGTAAACTGTAGTTTAATTTCAGCACTTTAATTTTATCCTAAAATAAATACAATTTTTAGTCTGTGGAGTTCAGCATTATTATCATAATGCTGAACATATCTAAGAGTAGGCTTGGTGTGATATATGCGGAGCAGTTTCGTCTCAATTCGAATATATGGTTGTCGACATTCGGAGAAGCCCAGATTCGGAACAAATATTTTAGGATAACACAATAATTTCACAGCTGCCATATCAGTGACTTAACTTATATGACTGTGAATATCTTTGAATTTTTACTTCATATTCATGGCTTACTTTATCTACTTCAATAAGAATAAGAAAGTTTTTTACTCTGACACATTCTCATCTACAATTATAATTATTATAGACGTCTTAAATGTTCCATCAAAAAGTTATAAAATTAATAGTTTCGATGAAGTTAAAAATGTTGCAGAAAAGAAATAATAGTTGACAAGTTCTTCGATCATCGTTCAAGTCAATGTTTTAACAAGTGTCGATCGCTTCGCAACTGAATAATTGAGATGCGTCCCAAGAAAATACGATACGATCCTTTCAACCTTCCAACAAAAATTATTGACAGTTGAATGTTGAGGCGCTGGCTATATTGCACGATTCGCACGTAACAGAATAAGTATAAACCAATAAGTTTGTATTTATTTGGAAAGTGACGTATTGCTTTATTGAAATCTGCTTTGAAAGAGAGTGATAAATATGAGTTATTTTGTTACAGGTATGACGTTATGATTACCTCGTAATTTTCCTAACGCCACCCACAGCTTCAACCGCGCTGTGAAAATACGAAGGCGTATCAACAGCAACAACGTTGTTTAATATACTTACTGTATCTATTAGATATGTTTTTGTCATAAGTAAAGATGTAGGTTGATGTTTCTCTTAGAATCTTTAGTATTGAATGTTATAATTTGAAAAATCTATTTAACTGATTAACTTTGCAAAATAAAAGGCTATTCTTTTGTGTATTATTGTTATGTGATTGTCAGTTGTTTTTAGGGTTCCGTACCTAAAAGGTAAAAATCGGAACCCTATTACTAATCCTCCGCTGTCCGTCTGTCTGTCTGTCTGTCTGTCACCAGGCTGTATCTCATAAACCGTGATAGCTAGAAAGTTGAAACTTTCACAAATTATGTATTTTGGTTGCCGCTATAACAACAAATAGTAAAAATAAAAAAAATAAAAATATTAAGAGGGGGTCCCATACAAAAAACGTGTTTTTAGGGTTCCGTACCTAAAAGGTAAAAATCGGAACCCTATTACTAAGCCTCCGCTGTCTGTCTGTCTGTCTGTCACCAGGCTGTATCTCATAAACCGTGATAGCTAGAAAGCTGAAATTTTCACAAATTATGTATTTTGGTTGCCGCTATAACAACAAATACTAAAAATAAAAAATGAAAATATTAAGGGGGGTCCCATACAATAAACGTGTTTTTTTTTCGTATTTTTGCTCCAAATTACTAACGGTAACAGGTAGACGCTTAAAATTTTCACGGAATATGTAGTTGTATATTACCTTTAATAAATAAATAATTAAATTCAAAAAAGTAAATAATAAAGGGGGGCTCCCATACAACAAACGTAATTTTTAAGCAATTTGTTACTCGATCTTAATAAACAAGTAGAAACTTAAAAAATATTTAAGTATATATACAACAAACGTGATTTTCTTTTATAGATGATGGTACGGAACCCTTCGTGCGCGAGTCCGACTCGCACTTGCCCAATTTTTTTTTTTCGTATTTTTTGCTCAAAATTACTAACTGTAACAGGTAGACGCTTTTAATTTTCACAGAATATGTAGTTGTATATTAGCTTTCAAAATAAATAATTAAATTTAAAAAAAGTAAATAATAAAGGGGGGCTCCCATACAACAAACGTAATTTTTAAGCAATTTGTTACTCGATCTTAATAAACAGGTAGAAACTTAAAAAGTATTTAAGTATACATACAACAAACGTGATTTTCTTTTATAGATGATGGAACGGAACCCTTCGTGGGCGAGTCCGACTCGCACTTGCCCAATTTTTTAAAAGTCTATATTTAGATAACCATAGACTTTTAAAAAACATAGATCATTGATCTTATTTATTCAAGCATGACTACAAACGTATTTACTTATAAAAGCGAAAGAATAGTGTGCATTGTACCCGGCTTGAACTTTTTCTAACCAAGTGAATTAATTGAAATGAGCAGCGATATTTCAGGATTTGTTCGCGCGACTACATCTAAAAGCCAACTCTTTTTTTTTATGTGACCGTACTAGAATAAATCTCAAAGAAAACAGCTTATACAGAATATATTTTCTCTCGTGCCCGTGGTTTAAGGTTTTAACAAAACAAAGTTAGAATGATTTTGCCTTACTGCTCCTTAGCTAAAGGTTGCCTCACATAGCCTTTTTTAATAAAGAAAAGAAATGACGTATACAGCAAAGTAGATAACGTTAATTGCTAATGAACTTTTACAAGAAGATACTTAAGTATCGGAAGGGTGCTGTTTACAGCCTCATTGGTGTTTCTCTTGACGTATGATCGTAAATTTTTTACGTCACGATTGAATGGTCCGCCCTTAACTAAAACAGGGAATAAACTTTCATGATTCTGGTTTATGGTACCATTCGTGTTCATTTTATAAATGATATGCTAACATATAATAACATTGCCCTTTATCACTTGTCTTTTATTCAACTTTTTTGGAGGATTCATTCAATTCGATAACACATTGATTACGTTTTGTGAGTAAACATCTGACGCCTCTGGTTCACAGTAGTGATTTGACATTGATTTTATAACAAGTTTTTATAATGTTTGTCGTTTATAGATGGCTGACGCGTTGAACGTTACATTTTAGCAGATATCGGCCAGAAAAAGGTAGATATCACGTCTTCGGTTTATTGCACGTTCGTTACGTCGTTTGTTCTTCGTAACCCGGTATTTCGATATACGTGTCCGTTTGATCTTGCAGCGCCACTCTGTCAAACCAGCCGGCGGCTGCCCATCCTAGAGGACGATTCTTTTATCATAAGATCCAAGCTCAAGTACCTACATTTATCCGTATCTAGGGCAGCAAATCAATCTCAGGAAACCATGAATTATTTATCATTTTTGAATTTGATTAATTTTACTGAAAACAGACCTCGTCATTTAACAAAAGTGTTAATATTTAGGAGTGAATAAAGTATGACAGCTATTCCATGATTTGTGCAAAATACGAAATATTTGATAAAAATCACAAAAATGTATTACAGTTAGTCTAAATGCTTTTAGGCTTCAACGTTGGCGCCTTATGTTATTTTGAATTTGATTAATTTTACTGAAAACAGACCTCGTCATTTAACTAAAGTGTTAATATTTAGGAGTGAATAAAGTATGACAGCTATTCCATGATTTGTGCAAAATACGAAATATTTGATAAAAATCACAAAAAAGTATTACATTTATTTTCAACTTTGGCGCCTAATGTTATTTCTTGATTCTCTAAAGTATGGAGCATTATATACTTTTAAATGTTTTGCTTTAATCAAAATGATAGTATAGTAATCGCTTGTCTAGCTATAAACAGTTTGTTATACAACATAGCACTTTAGGATCTCTCGAAGTAACAGAATGTGGCTTTAATCACTGTTAACTGGAGGACTATATATTGTCCTCTATTTTATATCTACTTAAGGTATGTTTTAATGTATTTGTGACCATGAAAGTCGATGCCAAGAATAATTATATTTTAGGTAAATTGCCTGAACGCACGTGTAATTACAATTGTTGATTGGACAATGAGGAAAAAATATGTGAAGCTTTTAATAACCAAATCTCTCAATCTCAATCAATCACAAATCAATAAAGACGAATTAATAAATTCATAATCACTGATTCTTCAGAAAAATGGTCTAAAAACTCTAAAACTAAAAGTGACATAAATTCACGTAAAATCGAACTTATATAACCAAGTCCATAGTATAAATGAAGAGGATAAAATAAAACGTGTAATGACGTTGCTCACACATGACATGTGGCAATAACACTGTTTTATATTTTAATCGATGATGAAAGCGTCTTGTGTTGTGGTGACATTGTTACTTATTTGATCTTGTACTTCAGCTTTTTGACATTAGAAGATTGGAAACTTAAGTGTTAACTTTTGCGGTTTAAGTACAGTAGAGCAATAAAAAGGTAAGACTTATTTTCTGCCAAAGTTCGTTTTAGTAAACGAGTCTTGTAACCCTATTCGTTACCTAAAATAAGCGAGCTTTTTGTTGGCTATATAAATATATATGCTATGTAAATATATAATTTTATTTACATCAGAAAATATTTATCGGCGTGGTCTTGTAAATTATTACACGTAAAGAAACCAGTTAAATTGCCTTTGTACGACAATTTACACGTTGAAAAGTAAATCTAGAGCTTTTTATTTTCTTCTGTCTCCTGAAAGCCCGTCTTTGCGCGGGCATGAAAGCTGTTTAAATATTGCGTCCCAATTTACCCTACTAAAGCCTGTTTACACATATATTACCTAACATGAGAATTACTTTAGGGAAATACATATTTTCTGGATTGGGAAATATTTTAAGAAGAGGTTCGCGTTCGACATTACATACGTACTGTTGATTCGCTGATCAATGTCGATATTGCAAATAGATAATAATTATATTGACATATTTATGTTAATAGCTTCTAACGTTTAGGTGAATGTAATAACGTAGAACGTTTAGGTGGGTTTAGGTAAATGTAAATATTTGACAAATGCAACCAGACACATGGGTTCACACAGCTTGGGCGCCTAAGAATTCATTCGATGGCGATGAGGTAGATGCATACGCAGATGGCAGGATAAGTTTGACGCATTTCAAAGCAACAGGAAATTTGAAGGATAGTATGACGATGCAAGGAAGAAGAACAAAATCGTTGTCCAATACTGAGATATTTCGATAGGCTTAAAATCCATTCATTCATACTTAAAACACACTTCAAAACAAAAATGATTATATACCTAATTGTTTTAGACAGTTTTGTAAAATATTTGTGTCAGAATATAGGACTCGCATATTATTCAATATAGATTTATAGCGTGCTTTGCTTGCAATATTCGGACACAGTGAAGGAGATTTTTACAAAAATGGCTAAAGATTTTCCCCGGACGAGGAATCTGTTATCTATAAATTTCAGTACAAACAACAATTTAATATAAAAGGCGTAGAATTGACGCCTACAAAGGGCGCGTTCGGACGGTTGATCGTTGGGGCGAAAATAAATTAATTGCTATCGGTTACGTTCCAATGTCGTAATTGCTTTGTTCTCGCGCGGGCCGATCGATCAAGTGAGAAAAATTTATTGAAATGCTTGACAAACCCATGAGCGTCAGCAAAAATTACAATTTGCACTTTAAAGTTTGGTATTGATATTTAAAACAGTTACTGTGGTACAGTTTTTGGAATGCAATGGCTAGTTAGAACGTTACCTTTTTCTTAGAAACGCGTGAAGGCATCGAGTTGAAATTGCTATGTAAGACTCAATAGTCTGGTCCGTACTGTACATATATGAAGCTTCTCTTCTTTAAAAGACACGATGGCGTAGCGGGAGTGGAACCGTCACGCCGATGGTTGCGGGTTCGATTGCCACTCAAGTCAAAAAGTTTGTATTCGAGAACATGAATGTTTGTTTTATACACGGATAGGGGGGATTATGAGGCTTTTATAAAGTATCATACCTGTTGAAGTCCTGGACTTTTGAAGTTTGACAAAGGGTCAAACATCTCAATTAAGGATAAAGTCGCCGCAGTAACACAACTCATCAGTGTGTAACCGTAATAAGTGTAGTTTGTCGGAGTTCCAACAGTGCGGAAAAGAAAAAAGTGAGGGTAGCTGCCGAAACCCGCGCTTCAAAAGGACGGCGCTGAGCTGACATCGTTTCCTCCGCGACCACGACCGTTGCAAGCCGGTAGAAACGTAGGAGAATAACAGAGGTATTTATGCATTTAAATGAGTCAATTATCGCGACTAAGACCCACTAAATAATATTGTATGATAAATTAAGAAATTAAAAAAATAGCACTGCTATAAATTACGCAGAAACATCACTGCGTCAGTTAGAATAGGATCAATATTAGTGTACATTTGCGATATACAATACTTGTTCGACGTCCGTTTAATTCAACAACCCTGTATAGTGACGAATAATAGATTTTATTGAACCCATTACTATAAATTACCCTAAAAATGCAAGGACTCGGTTTGGTAGTATATATAGAGCAAAAAGTTTCCGTCCGTCAGTACTTTCCCGTTATAATTTTGATGTTAGATTTAAATACCCATTGGTTTGCATAAGCACAAGGGCAAGTATGTATTTTTTGCTGTTATGACATGTGTTTATTAGTTGCTGCAAGTAACGCCGTCTTTTATACGAAATAAGAACAAAGAATGACGTGTCTACAGTCTACTCTACAAAATTTAGTTAGGGTGCTTCTACACGGTGCATGTAGCTGGAGCAAGTAAAGGTGCGGGTTACACGCGTGGGTAATATGCGCAAGCTACTTGATCAAGTTACTCGCTTGTACTTGCACATGGTGCAAATAACTGGAGCAAGTAAAGACGCGGGCTACTTGCGCAAGCTGTACCTATGTATAAGTTATTTGTTCGTGGTCAAGAGCTATATGTGCATGCTATTCGCGCGGTAGCTTTATGACTTGATTCGCGTCAAATGTCTCGACGAACGAAAATTATTTTAAAATCATATGTTAAAAATGTAATTTTAACAGATAACATGCGCGAGTGACCCGCGCGTGTCGCAGAGCACGCGAATTACTTGCGCGGGTGGCTCGCTTTGGTACATGCTCGAGTCGCTAGATCCGCACATTGTTTTAAACGATATGTTTACGGTGCATGTAACCCGCGCAAGTGCCTCAACATGCTCAAGCTACATGCGCCGTGTACAAGCACCCTTACAGTTTATTCTAGTTACTAAACAGCTATAATCCGTAGCTGGTGCGTAGCGTTTGCGTAGCGAGTGCTACGAAATAATAAGATAGTCTAAACTCGCCATAATCTTCTAATTAATACTCCTAGTACAAATTTATTCAGGTTTGATTAATTAATGTAAAGTCCCAACTTACTTTAATTACCTCCTACTTACAGTGTACATAAATGTAAGAGTGGAAATTAAAAGCAAGTTGACTTCCCATGCATCTCTTTACGTTTACTATTCCTTTAAAATGTTTAACTAAACTAACACCTCGTTTTCGGCATAGACGATGTGTCTTATACGTAGCTGTGAGTTTCTTTACTAATCCTTGTATATAATATGGATTCTAGTGAGTCGCATATCTAGTTATGTACATAAGCCATTGCTTACTTACGCAAATCGCTCGTTGAATATGCAACACCTAGTTTAGGAGCTCAGTAAGCATGTGCTTAGACTATTAAGTTCCTACATCTGGGTTGGGAATTATTTTATTCTATCCCCTTAATCCATTCAATCGCTGACAAAGTTTACATTTTATGGATCAATCTTGTACAGTTTAGTGTGACTATTTTCACGTTTTCAGATTTTAGTTTGGCGTGGGTCGTGCCTGTGTGTTTACCGGGTCGATCTCCGCCGGGAGTAGGAGCCTCAAGCTGTACCAACACAAGCTCTATTGATACTGCTTGAGCATCGCACAGCAATAACATATTGAGTTCAAATATTGAAATATGCACCGCTCGTTACATTCTACCGATAACCGAACCGAGTTCTATACACTCGCATTTCACGGTTTATTTTGGTTTGTTTCTACGTAAACAAATAACAGTTTTTTATAATTTTATATATTCATTGCGTCGAAAGTTTTAATTATTTTAGTATCGTTTGCTTCGATAAAATTCCACATCACTAGTTTAATTTCATTAACCACTCATCTTTTATTACATTAGTGCAGGTTATTTCTATTGGAAATAATTGAAAGAATTTGCTCGGTTTTCTAATAACAAAAGAGTCTAGCCAATACGACTTGAGTTTGTAGGAACTCAAAAGTGTAAAACAATATAATATACTAGAGGACGCCAGCAGCTACGCCAGCAGCTACGCCTGCATTTTTTTTAAATTTACTCGTTTTGGCAGATCCCGTGGGAATTTCGGGAAATCCCTTCTTAGTGCACCCCTACGATCCCCAGGGAACATACATGCCAAATTTCAGGTTCCTGCGCCCAATAGTTTCGGCTGTAGCGTGTCTGTCAGTCAGTCAGTAACGCAAAGGATTTAAGGATGTAAGGATTTTATATATTAAGATAACCGTAAGAAGTACTTTTATGTTGATGGTATCAAAAAGCGATGTTTGCAACGAGCTCATAAGTTGTTAATGATATGCGTTTTTACATTTTAACAAAATGAAAACGGACATTTTTCTTTAGGGATAGAAATATATTAAATTTATTTTTGTACAGAAAAATCCACTTTAGTCTTCATGCCACCTGATTTATCAAAGTGAAATTAAGCTAATTAACTATTTTGCCAATGGGTGCTATCTTCAATGATAGTTATGTAACTAGACTCACGGCCGGTTTCTGAATTGAGAATTTCAGCTTTCATCAGTTGAAAATTTCTGAACTAGTTGAAGTCAACTTAAGTTTTTTATGTTTCACAGGTCAGAGTGAGATTTTTTAAAGCACTTTCAATTGAGTCTTCTTCAAATCATGAATAACTCAAACCGAACAACACTAGTACGTTCCGATACAAGTAAAAAAACCGGTACTAACCATAAATTCGTATTGATTAACCTTTTACAAAGAAGCACACTTGTCAGTTAATTATTTTTATGCGGAAACAAATAAAAAGTCGAAATAAAGTTGTATTTAAAATTATGTCAACGATTATTCAATTTTAATGAACAGTTTGTTGAATTTGTTCAATTCGTTATAGTGAAAACGGAACGTGTATGTTATGTCAAAGTAAGGCTGGTTTCAGAGTCACGCGTTTGACCGGCGCCGGCCACACGCGCGCGCTTACAATTACACTAGATTAGTAGTAGCGTTTCATAGTCACGCAGTTCAAACGCGCCGCGTGTGAGACGCGTGCGCCGGCCGCGCTGCCGAAGCTTCATACATTGCAATGAGAAACGCCAACTCGTTTCACAGTGGTCCGCGCGCCAAACGCGCTGTTGAGACGCGCTGGCCGACGGCGCGTGCCGCGCGCGTCACTCTGAAACCAGCCTCAGTTTGTTTTATTTTTAATATTTGCGGCCAGGTATATTTGAGGTATAATTCTATATACCTCCGTGGTGGCCACCATGGAGGTATATAGAATTATACCTCCATGGAGGGCACAGCGAAATTATTTGGATTGATTTAACACGGAAATCTCTTATTTATATTTTCTATCCCTTCTATTTGTTCCTAATAATGTTGTAATCTATTTGTACCAAATATTGAATAGTTTTTGAACCTTTTTTCTATACATTCTGTTTAACAACCTTCTTGTTGTGTAGACGTCAGTATGACGTAACCGCTGCTTAGCAACCGTAGTGTGGACAGTTTGACATACTGGCTGTCATATTACTCGTGATCACGGGTTAAAAGGCCAAAGTTGTATAATTTAATATTTCTCAATTTATCAGTGCTAAGTGAGGTTTGACAAATGTCAAATGTTTTCAGAAACGCGAATATAGAGCGGTTTCAGATTAGCGTTTTATACGCGCGTATAAGCTCGTTTTTGGAAGCGCATGCAGGCGCGTACAGGCGCGCCTTTTGGCACACGCGCAACTCGTACGAGCGTTGACGCGCTTCTAAGCTCGTATATGCACGAGCCGTCAGAATCCATGTTGACACTGACAAGATGTCACTACAGTTTCGGGCGAACACGCCGAAATATGCCCGTTCGGTTTGTTGAAGCTCGTAATATAGCGCGCGTGTAAGCGCGTATGCTGAAACGACCGTATACGCGCAGAAAAATACGCTAATCTGAAACCGCCCATAGAGTTGATATGGAGTTGATCATGAGCTGATCATATGTTGTGTCAAATTTTAGATTTTACAAGCACAAATACTCAAAATGTGGTCAACTATTTTTTGTGAAACAGAAAATTGATTAAGTAGTATATAATTAGGGTTTAAATTGTTCTCAACGCGAAATTCTCAATTCAGAAACCGGCCGTATGTCGCGTAAGTCGCTAAAAGTTTAAAAGAGTTTATATTTTGACATTTTGTGATAGGCGGCAAACAAGCAGACGGATCGTCTGATGGAAAGCAATAATCGCCACCCATGGACAAAAATAATGCCAGTGGAATGACAAGTGCGTTGCCGCCCTTTGAGATGGGGAAAGCAGGAGGAAAGAGGAGCAGCATGAGTAAGAAGGGAAGTGATGTGGCTGAAATCAGCAAGACTACTACCTACCAAGTTGTGGTTTGTTTGTATGAACGTTCATTTGTACGTTCAATATGAATATTTAACTGTACATAGTTTCAAAAAAAATACTTTTAAAGCTATCTTTTGCATTCTAAACAGCACATAGAGAGCTTCTCGGAAACGAAAAAGAGTCGACAAGACAGATAAGAAAAACAGCACGCATGGATGGGGGTGTGTGTAATTGATAAATTTTAATATGCTTTAGATAACTAGCTATGATAACATATTATTATTCGAAATCATTTCACTTGTTGTTTCATCTAAAGTGTACAGAAATTAGCACCTAGGTGAATTATTTTTAAATTTCTATATAACTGAATGAATTACATTACAGCAAGATCTTTTCATACTATCTAAGTTAACAATATTTATAAGATATTTTATGATTAAATACAATTAATTAATTATTTCTTTTAAACTAAACGCAATATTAAAAAATAACAATAAAAATAAATAATATGTTTTAAACCTAATCGAATGATTTTTATCAAACTCGAGAGTGTTTAGTGTCAAGTAAACAGTGGCTGCCTGAATACTCGTATCATTTACAAATACGCGTCGGCTATATATTTCATCATCATCAGCCTTTAACAGTCCACTGCTGGACTAGGCCTCTCCTTTGAAAGGAGGAATTGGCCTACTATACCACGCTGGCCAAACGGGTTGGTATAGGGTTTGTATCAAGTTCTCCTTCTCTTACAGTGCTGTTCTCTGCATAATATGCTCCCTTTGTCGGCTCTTACGACACCCATGGGATGATATGGGGTGGTGACAATCCGTATTCTTAATCCGTCACCACACGGACAGGCTATATATCTATTTAGATTAAAATCCAAAAAAAACAATAACTGGAACTTAACTAAAAACCAGAACGTGAAATGGAAACTGAAAGGGAATATAGAAAGTATTACCTTATGATAATGTATTCCGTTTCACTTATTACTTTCTATATTCCATTTCAATTTAGTAATAATGAAGTTGGTTCGCATCTGGTGATTTATTTTCATTTTATTTATATCAAGTTACACCAAGTATTTCGTGAGAGCCGATTTATCTATTACCTACTATTTAATTATGGTGAATTCACTCGATGTTTATTCAAATGCAGTATTATATATTGGATGCCGACAGATTGCAGTTAACTAGTTCAATTCTTAAGTGTTGCGAACAATTATGATCAAAGCTTTTGATTGGTTCCAATATGGCAACAACATTAATATCGCAGCAACTTGAACTCAAACTCAGAGTGTGGTGTGTACATGTAGTATGTAAGTGCAGTTTCATATAGGAAGGTTTCTTGGGCGAAGGGGATGGGGCGCGCGGAGAGGGGTTTTACGGAAAATCCAATTAGTTAGATAAACATCCGATTAAACTACAGACTTGAGATAAGCTCTATTTACTTATTGAATATAGAACACACTGATAAATTTAGATATTGCGTAAATTGTTTGCTTGATATTATTATGACCACAACATTAGTTAACACCACGGGCTGGGAAACGTGCGTGATAATGAGATTCCGATAAACAGTTGATAGTTCGTAATCATTGTGTGAAAATAATGCATGTTTCAATGAAATAAGCAATGAAAACATTTAAAGTATGTTAATATACAACATGTAAAAAGGCTCTGGTTTGTCATATTTATTTTATTTAAATTAAATATCTCTATCAGGCCATATTTATGCTGGATTAAAATAATTTAAAGTCAAAGTAGTCAGTCAGTCTTCTTCATTTCTGTACTAAGAGGCATCTTTGAGAAGATACGGAAACTCTATACCAAGCGTGGTATAGTAAGCCGCATCCTTACAATGCTGCAATGACCCAAATTAAGAGAGGTCTACGGCCAGCAGTGGATAGTGAAAGTCTGTATGATAATGATGATTTCTATCTCATACAGATAGCCTACTAAGATAGTTCAGGTTATTATTTGTAAAAACGTAGATTATATAAACAAAATTGAATGTTCTACCTTAACCGATAAGCCTTTTGCACGTGAATTTCTTCGAACTCTCACTTGATATTCCGGATTTACCTTATTTATGACGCCCGCAGCTTCGCTAGCCCGCTGTACGACCTTTTAATACCAATACACTTTATGTTACAACCTGTATATTTTGTTTATAATATTGATATATTTATTCTGTTACTAATTATTAAAGGACAATGGCAAATATCCATACATCAAAATATCTGAATTTAAATTGAAACGTACAGTAATAAAAATGTATCAAAAAAATCGGCGTAAGTAACAGAGTCTATAAATGATTCTATTTTCACTCGGGAAACCTGGAAAAATAAGAGACCGGTGTTTTAATTTTTTGGTTAAGAATGAATGATGTAGGTTTGAATTATCAAATGACTTAGGGTAAACTATAGTAATGTTGGCACCCCCCCAATGATTGGCACTCTGCTGAATTATCCTGAATATTAGGAAAATGTTATATTATTATGTCACAGAAATACATTCATAAGCAGGATTAACCTATTTCTTATACACAAAACAAATATTTAAATCTTAACTATGAACCATTTTTGTTTAATAACTGTTTTAAAAAGATGTTAGGAAAATTGCCTAAAAAATTAATGAAATGTTTAGGTTAGGTAGTTACTTTCCGAAGCGAAAATATATATTTTTAATTAATTTTACACAAAAGTACCTTTTTCTTTGTATCTGTTATTTTAATTTTGCGCTATTAAATAGATGGATCGTCTTTTCCGATAGTGCCAATAACTATTCTTAAAAGTTGTTGACATAGTCATTGGCACTATTTTTTAGACTCATATTTTTTTTCTGAGTTTTGTTTGTTTTCCGTCAAATTCGCATACAAACAACTTTAGATTGTATATTTCTTCGCTCTTTACACCCAACTTACTATGGTACGGTCGTACAGAGATGGCAACCTTTCTCTACAAAGTACCCGACAAGAACTTAGTAAAGACAAAAATATTACGAACAAAATGCTTGTGAGAAACTGAAACTGGGCTCATTTGCTACAATGTATCTAAGAGACAAGATGAGCTACATTAGAAAAATATGCCGAAAGAAAGATACCTATAAAACGTGATAAATGAACTAAACTTCTTTCAAATATAGACTTATGTTAGAAATATTAGAAGGTTACATAAACATTCATAAATATAATTATATTTTGATTACATAGAATACATGTAGAAAGATCCGGATATCAAGTCTTAAGACTGTCTGAATATCACGGCCTTAGGCCAACAGTGCCAATGATTGTACCTTTTTGGTACTGCCAATACTCGTAACTATACCAGGGTGCCAATGTTTGTACTTTTCTTAAGAAATAAGTTTGAACACATTTTTATGCTAATAAAACGGCTTTATTAAATACGATGTTTTATTTTTATTAATGCCCATGTAAACACAATTCCGACAAAACCATAGAAAATATTATTGAATTTGTATTTTCTTGAGAATTTGTTACTTAGTAGTAGAAACCGGCTTAGGGTGCCAATCATTATTCTTTTTACCCTATGTCAGATTGACATCAAAACGCAGAAGTATTCTGTAGCATAAATTAAAATCCACGGAAAGCTGCAAACCATATTTAAAAAAATACAACATTTTAACACTGCCATGCTTGTACATATACGAAGTAGCAGTCTTTGTAAAAAGTAATGCGGATGTGTTCGAAAAGTTAGGGGATACAGTTATACGAAACAGGAGAGACAAGACTAGCAATAGACTTCGTATACGCAAAGCCAGTACGACCCTAATGCACAAAAGTATATTTTGTATGGCACCGGTTGTATTTAATAAGCTCCCAACCTCAATCATAAATATGAGCTCAAACATGTTCAAAAGACATCTAAACAACTATTTGGTAAACAAAATGTTACTACTCAGTTAATGATTTTTTGACAGAAAATGACATATGACAATTGTAACATTTTTTGACAAATGCTATTGTGACTTTAAATAAAATTATCATAGACTAATGATTGGTCTCGCTCTGCTCTACTAGACGGAGCCCTCATACTTGTAAAATGAGGCAGAAAAAACCATGCCAGCTGGCATGGTTTGAGGCTGTCACACTGACAGCCGTGTGTCAGGTGCATATATCCACCAAATGAATTATGCAAATAATTCGCGCTTTTATTCCGTAAAAATAAGTCAGCAAGCAATAAGAAGGACTCTGGGATCACATACCATCTGTAACATAACAATATATTTGAAATTTCACCCTAAAATTACATTAAACCAAAAAATTCATTCAGTGTTGCTGCGCGTAGAAGAACAATTTCCTCGTAGTTGAGATTTTTATATAAAACTATTGTTATTGTATTTTATAATATAATTTATTGCATTTATCTAACCTTATTATTTATTTAACATATTTATGTATTGTTTAATGTTTACATTAGTAATTTATATACTTAAAGTGTTGAAGTAAATATATAAGGCAGTCATCTTGAACAAATGTGAGCTCATATTGTTTTACAAAGTAACAGTAGTGATAGGTCGGTCGCACATGCGTTTAGACTTCATTTTAAGCAATAAAGGTAAGATAAGATTCCTTGAAAAGTAATTTAAAATCTTTCAACACAATTTGGTACCTAGAACAATTTTATCTATTTTAATTATTAGTAAAAAAATCTAAAAAAGTTCAACAGTTTACGCAGTATCTTCTCGTGGTTACAGAATAAATATCTTTTGGGCCTCATATTCAGCTACTCATTACACGTAGATGCTATTGGAATAATTAGGTATATAAGTATCGCAGTCATTCACCATCATCATCGTCCTAGCGTTATTCCAGTTGCATCCAAGACCTTGCGACTTGGAGCCTGGGGTCCGCTTATATACTAGTCCAACCAAATATGACAGAATATCTGCTTTTCCACAGAGCGGCTGCCGTCTGACTCCGTAGCCCAAAGGGATAGCGATATTCCATGGGTTTAGACCAGTATCAGTTTGTTTGAGGGGACTGACACCCCGTAAAGAATTTCAAAGATCTTAATGAAAGCCGGGACTGACGGTTTAACATGCTCTCCGAGGCACGGGGCAAGCGATCATTAGCAATTTAATAGGCACATATCTTTGAAAAGACAATGGTGCACACGGGCACGCCGTAGATTCAAACTCGAAACCGTCTACATGGCAGTCTGTTAATATTGTCTATCGTTACTTGTGAGTTTTGGTGTCTACATGACTATTAACAGTAAATAAACCTTACTAAAACTTAAAAGGACAAATTGGTATACGTACCTACTAAATAATGTGTAACTAACAATTGACGGCTAGAATGGAAATAGAATGCACTATTTTCTAAATAACTTATAACCTACAAGATTATTTTGAATACGTAATAATTTGTAAATATCATATGTAACAACCTATTTGGATACAACCAAATCATTGGATAATATACCCACAATTTTTTCGATGATGAAACCTGTGCCTAACCCATACACGAATAAATTGATGCTTTTAAATAATTGTAAATCTTGTACCTACATTTATAACCAGTTACTTATCCAATAGACCACAGCATAAAATATTTTCCTATTAACTCGGGTAACTTTTGAGAAGCTGACAACACAATTCTTCACGCATGCGTCTTGACGCTTTTGATTGACACACACTGTCATAATGAGTTGCCTCACTTATGGACCTATTTTTCTTAGGCAGTGCGGTGTCTAGTATAGCAAAGCGATACCAGTCATTTGTCTAAGAAAATTATAATATTATTTCTTGACTTTATCTGATTATATAAATTTTATTGACATAAGCTAATCTTAACCATACATTATAACTATATTATTATGAATTGTTGATGATGACTATCGAATTTATTATGCAATATTGTTTTTTTAATTAATAAGTATAATTGCTAATTGTTTTATTATTATTCAATTGAATGCATGTGTATGCAATAGTTAGGAATGTTATGTCTCAAACTAGCTCAAATTAGTTTTATTAAGGAAATGTTGCAAAGATCGCTAATAATTTGAATAATTGTAAAACCAATGTATCTACCTTTGTTCAGCAAATAAAATGATGATTATTGATTATAGCATGTCACAGCCACAGACAAAAGCAGAGCTGCATATTTTAAATCGATTTTATGTGAAATCGATACAACATTAAAACGATGCTGAGACGTTTTTATTTGATTTAAAAGTTGTTTTGCTTCAAAAATATTAGCTTATTGATATAATGTTGATTAAAGATTAAATAACTGAATTTTAATAATTATATTTTAAACCAAACCAACTCTATAAAGGTCGATCGTATCGATAACTTGTTTAATAATCGATACGGTTCAATGTCAAACGTCTATTCCTGTCACACCATTGTCTATGGCAACAATCAAATAATAAAGTAGGTACTATAGTCTAAGAGTAGGAACCTAGTTCGTAATCAATTAGAATGCTTTTTATCATCATAAAATACTCCGGCTTTGACGAGACAAAGTGAAACTATTAAAAGTCGTAGAAAAAAATAACAATAGGGTTGTTTCCAACAAGTGCAATCAAGCACTTTTAATGAAATGTCAAAAACAACTTTTGCCAAGGGCTTTGTATGAAATATGACACTATAGTCGTATTTTTAATTAGACGAAGTCAACTGACGTTTACTGTGTTGTCAGTTTATGATGAAATAAAAATAGTGTTGTGACAAAGTGAATGATTGAAAAAACTCTTGAATGAATGAAATTGCCTCGATTGTCTAGTGAATAGTTAGTGTGCCGAACGGCCGATATCGGGTACAGTGTTCGAATTTTAGGCGTGCTTTGTACCAACCAGTTTTCGAAGACTATGTTCCTATAGTATTTACCTATACTGAATACCGAGTGTTTTAAACATTAAGGAAAACATTGCGAGTAAACTTGTACACGCAGCTACTCCATTTTTCAGAAGTGATATGATGAAGTCCTTTTTCAAAAAGTTTTTTTACTTCTGTCATTTTGAAGGTTTTGTTATTTCTTGCAACATATCCTTTAGCCTGCGCCCATACCAACTCAATGTGATTGAGCTCACATTGGTATGGGGGCAGACGTCAAACAATTATCCCATGCTGCGCTGCCATCTCGTCCACAACATCCTTATCGCAATGTTCTTTTTTGTGCTGCCATACAATGTCTATAAGAGTTACTTTAACCATTGTTGCTTCGAATGAAATATTTTTGCTCGTTAGCCACTCTTGTATTCTAGGTTTAGTCCAAGACATTGTAGGCAGCGATTCTAGTTTCCTGGAGTGGTAGGGGGCATTATCCATCACTACGACGGAAATTGGTTTAAAGGGGAATTCTTTTATAGTTTGAAATGATTAACTATTCACACTCATTGTTCGTTCATCTGATTGAACGAGAACTAAAGGCATCACTATTACTTTAAATATGGCACCATTATTTTACAAAGTGACATTAGCTACTGTCAGTTGGCTTCGTCTAATTAAAAATACGACTATAGTCCAACCTCTCTGAATATGACTTAGCGACGTCATAGTGTTTTGCTGTCAAGTAGAATACTTATTATCAATAAATTGACGATAAAAAATGTTAAATAAAGTTTTTACATTAATTGATGAATGCAACTACTATTATTTTGACATGTTCCAGTAGATAAAAATACTTGTATAATTTATTTCACTTGCAGGAAACTTCCCTATTTATTTTGTTCATATGAAGTTTAAGATCGCCACAACAAACCCAGACCAAATTCAGCCATTGTCCTTTAAGATATGTTATGCTTGTTTATAATTTTTTGTGACTTGTACACATACTTACCTATATTTAAGAAACAGGACTATATCAGTATCAGATCTTTGTGTGAACATTGTGTTTTGGCACGCACAATGGCCCAAATAAGTGGCTAAGTGCGGAAAACCCACGACCAACTAACTAACTGTGTTTTGGCAATAAAATAAAGTACCTATTTTGATTATATTTATATTATAATAGCGGCGCTAGCCTAGTGGTGTACGTAACGGACTTCCTAGACCTAGACGATGGTCTCGGGTTCGATCCCCCGTTACCCAGGGCACACACCTCTGACTTTCCGAAGTTATGTGTGTAATGTGTATTAAAAATGTTAATTATCGCTCGCTTAATAATGTGCCCGGTAGATGGCATTAGGCTCTCCCCTTTTACACTGGGACCAAAACATAACTGGCGAAATGTGGATGTGTAATACACCTCTGCCTTTCAGGGATAAAAATCGTGAAATTATGTTATTGACTGCACGGTTGGCGTAGTGGTTTAAGCGGCCACCTCGCCGCTTGACACTGCGCTGAGTGTTGTGGGTTCGATTCCCACACGAGACAACACTTTGTATGATCCATAAATTCTTGTTTCGAGTCTGGGTGTTCATTGTGTCCGTTGGTTGTATGTTTGTGAAGTCCCCCGCGACACAGGATTTTTTCCTAGTGCGGGAGTTGTCTTAAAAAAAAAAAAGGTTATGTTATGTATATTATACCCGTATTCGATAGCTAGTAAGATTTACATATATTGAAAATAAGTTTGCCTGGAGAGATAAACTAAAGGAATCTTCAGTTGAATATAGATTGCAAGAAGAAAATAATCAGATTAACCAGATTCTCAATAACTATACTTAGAGATGTTTTTTTTTCAACGCATGGTCAGCAATATTTTCTTGTTATTCAGTGCTTACTTTAAAAGGAGATATCGTCTTATAATTTACCGACGTCATGTAACAATTGTCTTACATGTGCGTCTTGTTCCGATAATGACAGTGATGGCAGTCTAATGGTCAATTTCATAAATGAGTCTGATAAGTTCCTGCCTTTAAACTAATTTGCCAGATAACTCCTACAAATATCGCTCAAATTTTTCATTAATCTGGAAGATAAGGCTTATCCAGAGGTGGTGAAACTGGGCCTGGACTGAAACTGGGTCTCATCTACAAACTGATGCCTAAAATTATATTTTATTCCATCTAGTAAGTGGCCTAAAAAGGTATTATAACATAGCTTCACGCATTTTATCCCCGAAGGGGTAGGTAGAAGTGTATAAACATCCACATTTCGCCAGGTATTATGAAAATAAAATTACAAGAGGGATAATAAGCTCTTCAAAATGTTTGCTTTATATTTAAAATTTATAGATGTAGTAGGTATATGATTTATTCATTTAGGTATTAAGCAATTCCATGATAGTTCTGTCTTAGCAATCAACATCAGACACGATGTACATATTTCATGCATACTTTGTTTATCGAGAAGCAATCGTATATAGGTTATTCATTCCTAGCTTGCAATGTCTCATCGTAGATTGTATAGGATCCAGGTATCTGTAGGTATGCTTGCTTCTAAGAAATCTTACGTTATACTATTCAAACATGCTATGAAACTATCTTTAGTTGTGTGTAGATAAGTGTTTGTCGGACATTCGTTTATGAAAACTATTTCATGCATGATCTAACTTGCATTATAGAATTGTTAATTTGATCCGCATAGGTACCATGTAGTCATTTCTAGTTTCATAATAATAGTTTCTACGATTGCCTCCGTGGTCCAGTGGATAGCGTATGCAACTGCTGATTGGCGGTCACGGGTTCGATTCCCGAGTCGGGCAAGTTTTACTGAGTTTTTCCGAATTCTCAGTAGCAGCACTGTAGGAGTCTGGTGATGTGCTCGGTAATGGCAATAGGCTCGCCCACTATTACGTGGGACCTAAAAAATCATGGGGAAATGTGGTTGTAATATAACACCTCTGCCTACCCCTTCGGGGACGCAGGCGTGAGCCTATTAAAAAACAGTTTTTACGACGTTTCTAGACGTAATATATTAAATTGGGTTAATATGCCGTAGACGTTGAAACCACAAAAGTCAAAGGCTTTTATATTTATACTAGCTGACCCAGCGAACTCCGTATCGCCTATTTAAGAGTTTTTATTTAATTCCATTTTTCCATGCCCCTTTTCCAAAGTTACCATTGACTTAGCGCTTAATATCTTATCATTTCAGAGTCTATAAATTATAAACAAACAAACATAGATTTTTATATAATATTGAATTCCCCATTCCTTAAAATATCGGAGACGATACCCATATCGACTTTAAAAAAAAAACCCGTCCGCCATCTTTGATTTCCTATCCGTCATCTTTGATCACGAAATAGATCTTGTATTTGGATTCTCCATGCCTTAAATCATTAGAGACGATACCCATATTGATTTTTTTTTAATTATTCCCATCCGCCATCTTTGATTTCCCACCTGCCATCTTGAATCACGAAATTGATGTTGTATTTGGATTCTCCATCCCTTTAAACATCGCAGACGATACCAATATTGATTATTAAAAATTTTTCAATCCGCCATCTTTGATTTCCCATCCGCTATCTTTGATCACGAAATAGATGTTGTATTTCGATTCCCCACCCCTTAAAATACCGAAGGCGATACACATATTGATTTTTAAAATTTTCTCATCCGCCATCTTTGATTTCCCGTCCGCCATCTTGGATCACTAAATAAATTTTATATTATTAATCAGCGTCCCGAAAATCTCGAAAACGATACCCATATAGATTGTATCCTATTTAGTTTAGCCTTTTTTTGCCTTTGACCCAACCCTCCCCCTTCTCGTTTGACCATTTTATTTTTGCATGGCCCCTAAAAGTTGTGGCGGAATAATTGGGCTGTCATTGGCAATAACAATTTTTTAAATCCGACTGCTAGTTCCTGAGTTTAGCCGACATTATCTTTTAGCCTTTTTAGCCTTTTGCCCGGCCCCGAAGGGTCGAAGCGTTATGTCATATAGCCTATAGCCTTTCGGAATACCTGGGCTATCGTATACAAAAATAATTTTTCAGATCCGACCGGTACTTCCTGAGATTAGCGCGTTCAAACAAACAAACAAACTAACTCTTCCGCTTTATTATATATATATTAGTATAGATGTCGTTTTAACTGTTTAAGAAATATAACTGCAAAAAGTTTTTACACATACAAACTACTTAGTACTAAGACATAGTAGGAGCCAGAGAGGTTGGATGTTTAGACTAGAGAGAACATGCTCGCCATATTTCCTTACCGAACGTGCAACATGTAATGTCAGTTGGTCATAGTTGGTTAATCATAACGTCAAATTACGCGTCTCATTTAAAGAGGCATAGACTCCTTACAGACTCATATCTTTGACTGCATTCTCTAAATAGCCGTGCTGTCAAATCTCATCATTAAGGAGTGATGGGATTTGACAGTGAAAGAAGATATCGATGTGTTTTGAATGAGGGATAAATACGGAAACAAACTATCGGACATGAATGTAAAACTGAATCATACCCGCAAGCTTCAGCGTGGCAGTCGGTTGCACTCACACCAACTGGGAACTTTCCGAACTTTCCGGAATAAAGTATTGATTGGAATGAATACTATGAATCCTGACTTAATAGAAATAGATTCGCCAAATAAGAATTTTAACAATTTATTTAATATAGTTAATAACACGTTTCAGAATACTTTTAAGACTAAGGAGAAAGTAATTAAGGAATCTCGAGCTTTTAATGAGTGGGCTACTGCGGGTATTTACAAAAGCAGAGCAAAAATGTATGAGTTGTATGGTATGAAAAAATACAATTCTGATTTAAACTTCACTGAGTATGTTAGGAATTATTCTAAAATATTTAAAAGAGTGTGCAATACAGCTAAAGCTATATTCGTTAGGAATAAAATTAAACAATCTTCGAATAAAGTTAAGGCAACCTGGCGAGCTATTAATGAAACAACAGGTAAAACAACATTAAGAAGTAATAGTTTTAATCTTCTTGATAATGATAAATTAATTCATAATGACGAAGAAGTCGCACACACATTTAATAACTTTTTTGCTAGCATACCACTTACTACTACTAGAGAATTAAAATCATCAGCTATAGTCGCAGAAAACCTATTAGAGTCTAGTGTAGGAAAATGTGAAGTAATATTTAAATTTCATAGTATTAGTTCTACCGATATTATAAATACTTTTAAGTCTTTAGAGTCTAAAAATACAGGTGATCTCTGGGGCATTTCTGTTAAGGTTTTGACAAGTATAATTGATGTAGTGGCTCCTTATTTAAGCAACTTATTCAATAAGTGTATTAAATCTGGCAGTTTTCCAGATCTTATGAAACATAGTAGAATAATACCTCTGTTCAAATCCGGCAATAAGACTGATCCTAGTAATTATAGGCCAATATCGATACTACCTGCTTTTAGTAAGATTTTTGAAAAGATCATACTCAAGCAACTACTAAGACATTTTAATCAAAACAGCCTCCTTCATGGTGAGCAATATGGTTTTACCAAGGGTCTTTCGACAACAGATGCAGGAGTAGCGTTACTCAAACATATCTACAGTGCTTGGGAGAATTCCCAAAATGCTGTTGGTGTGTTCTGCGACCTTTCGAAAGCATTCGATTGTGTCTGCCATGAGACGCTCTTGTGCAAGCTTAGACATTACGGCGTCCAGACTAAAGCATTGGATCTCATTAAGTCGTACTTAAGTGACAGGATCCAATGTGTTGAAATAAATGGCTCAAAATCCAGTGGCTTACCTGTTGATTTAGGAGTGCCACAGGGCAGCATCCTAGGGCCTTTCTTGTTTCTTGTTTACATAAACGATTTACCTTTTTACTTGAGAAACATTTGTGACGTTGTACTGTTTGCTGACGATACTTCTTTGATATTTAAAGAAGATAGAAATAAGGAACACTTTAACGAAATACACAATGCACTCATACAAGTGACTAAATGGTTTAATGTAAACAATCTAGTACTGAACGCCAAAAAAACAAAATGTGTTAAGTTTGCTCTGCCTAATGTCAGAAACCTTGGTCCTAACATAGTTTTAAATGACGATGTACTCGAAACAACTGAATCCACATTATTTCTAGGATTAACACTTGATTCGAAGTTACAATGGGGTGCGCATGTTACATATCTCTCAGGGAAACTTAGCTCAGCTGCTTATGCCGTTAAGAAGGTTCGTAGGTTGACCGATGTCGATACGGCTAGATTGGTTTATTTTAGTTATTTTCATAGTGTTATGTCATATGGCATATTGTTATGGGGTAGAGCTGCTGATATCCAAAATATTTTTATATTGCAGAAACGGGCAGTTAGAGCCATTTACCAGTTAAAGACAAGAGTCTCACTCAAAGAAAAATTTAAAACTATTGGTATTCTTACTGTAGCGTCACAATATATTTATGCCAGTGTTATGCATGTAAGACTAAACATAAATTCTTATAAAATGAATAGTGACAGACACAATATCAATACTAGAAATAGACATAAATTATGTGTTCCGTATTTTCGTTTGCACAAAACGCATAGCTCTTTTATTGGGCTCAGTATTCGCATATACAATAAATTACCAACTTATATTTTGGACTTGCCATTAAGTTCGTTTCAGGCAGAAGTTAAAAAGAATCTTATAAATAAGGCATATTACAGTTTGAAGGATTATTTTGATGACATGAGCGCTTGGAAGTAGTTGTTCGCTTTTGACTAGGTCAATAATTAGTAGTTTTATTTTATAGTGTAGTTAATTACGATATTCTCATTTCATACTATATTTTGCATTCATGTTCCACACTTTCATTATAACTTTGCGGATTTGTAAAATGTGGGTAACTCGTAGTCATGGGCTAACTAATAGGTTGTCGATTGCTTTGGTTTCATAATACCGTTACTTTCTGCTTCATTTACTTCTACCATAGTTCTGACCATGTTCGCGAGTTGCCTACATTAAAAAGACGTAAGTGGATGCTCCTGTTTCACCATATTTACTTTGGGAGGCTTACCATATGAACATCATTTACTGCTTGAGTATGATATCAATAGCTACTAAAAATTTTACTAGTAGATGTCTACAATGTGAAACAGTTGCAGCTCCTTACAAAAATAAAATGTACCACCATTATATTTGTTTGAAAAGAGTGGCCATGAGTTTTATTGCCCGTTCTTTCTCGTGGTTCTACCTATTGCATTGCGAACGTGGCAGTAAATGTAAATGTAGAATCATTAAGTAATTAACTTAAATTTTGACGTTCATAAGAGCCACTTTGTGGCCTAGATGAATAAATGATTTTGATTTTGATTTTGATTTTGGGTTGTCGAAGTAGTTCACTGCTGTACTAATATTTACATAAAGGCGAATCATTTGTGCTGGCGGATCACAAATCGGATTACCTACAACTCTAAAAAAATCGAGCAGTGTCCAACGTAAGCGATAGCAAGCAACGTGATATGATGCGACGCACACAAATTGCCAAAGCCTGCCGCATTAGCCAATCTGGTATAATTCGTACAATACATAATCTAAGTGACAGTTTCTTAGCATCGCATCGCAACGCATCGCTCATTAGTTTATGAATACTTTTTGTCAATAGATTTTATGGTTAAAACGAACAATTAAACACTTGAATTTTTTAAGTACTGTCTGTCTGGCAAGTCTTTGCAAAGCACTCTCCGGCGTCGACAGCAAAAACTACAACTTCAATATTTTAGTTGTTTACTTCCACGGCTTAAATATTATATCGACACATACTAAAGTTAGACATTTGACCAAAAATATTTATCGATAAATCATCACTGTTACGAACAACACTCGGTTTCCTAACTCTATGTTTTGTCTACTGTTTGGCTACCACGAGGCTGCTATAAGAGCATGCTGCTAAACCTATCGATAGCTCTTTCTGTCATACTGCATGTGCCATTAGAAAGAAGATATCAATCATAGCAACCGCTGTTGTTATTTTGGTGTTATTTCTATGACTTAAGGTTATATTTCTTTGCTACCACAAGACTGCTATAAGATCGTGCTGCTAAACCTACCGATAGCTCTTTCTATCATACTGCATGTACCATAAGAAAGAAGATATCAATCATAGCAACCGCTGTTGTTATTTTGAGTGTTACTTCTATGACTTAATCATGTTATATTTCTTGGGGTACTCACAAAGAAATTGGTTATTCTTCTGTGGGTACTCAAAATGCTTTAAGTCAAAATGTTATCCGGTGACGTTTCGCTAGAGTGGCTTATATGGCGACTGCGATTTGTCTGTCAAAACCATTAGAATTTAACAAAATACTCGACAATCCGAATTTTGCGGATATATGGTGTCGACTCGAAATCTTTATTTTTTAATGTTTTATTATTCAGGTAAGGTTTCGATGTACTCCTTGACGAAATTAATAATATAAGATTTGACACTGCGATAGCAGCGCAGTCTGTCGGTTCCAATGTGAAACATTCCGAAATCCACAACTAATTACAAATTAAAAATTAATTAAAAAACCATTTTCCTGTGGACTAAATTGTGAATCTAAACCATTCTCAAGTCCCCTTGAACACACACAAAAAATTTCATCAAGATCGGTCCAGTCGTTTAGGAGGAGTTCAGTGACACACGCACACAAAAAATATATATATTAAGATAAATAATAATCAATGTTTATTTCACTGTTACGGTGAGTACTTTACAGACGCGTAAATCATGTTCAGCTTTATGCGTTGCCGCGGTCTCTAAGAAAAGAGAGCGTCTTCCTTATATCGGATATCCGACCAAATTCTCATATTATTCTTGTTCTTAGTTGCCCGCATGGAATGTTAGACCCTCGTCAGTTTTTACCAAGATGTAATTCAATCTAGGCCACCCCATCAATCTGTGAGTATATAGCATATATTTCTGTTGATTTGACAAATGAGAAGGGTGTGGTGCCGTGTTGGATGAGCTACGAACGCGTTGTGCCCGTGTAATTTACCTATAGGTTTATGATTCCAAGCGTTTGGTGTCAATGCTCGTGTGTTCAGATGATTCGTTGTAATTAATCACACCATTGAGCATGGTTTAATATGATTAAGGTTTTTGGTGATGGCAGGTTTACATGTTTTACAATCACATTTCAATTAATAATATCGTTTTTTTTATTACCTCTTCGTTCAGTTCATTTGCAAAATCACTTTTATGTATGTAAAGCGCACTTATGCCTCAGGCAGTTGGGCTTGGTTGCCATAACGTAGAATATTTGACGGACAGGTGACAATGCCAGTAGCTAGTGGCGGTAGCAACATTTCGTATGGAGGTATTTGTTCATTTGTTTCCGGCAAGCGTCTGAATTAAATTAAGCTACTCAGTAGCGTACAGATTGATTGTGATTCAAAACGACACAAAAATATATAACAGAGACTAGAAGATGCCCGCAGCAACGTCCGCACATATTTCTGGCGATCCCGTGAGTATTTCGGGAAATCCTTTCTTAGTACCCCCTACCAAGGAACATACATGCCAAGTTACAGCTTCTTATGCCTGATTATTTTAGCTGCGTGTTGTCTGTTGGTCAGTCAGTTACGCAAGAATTTTATTTATACAGATATAAGTTTTCTTTGGCGAATCCCAAATCTTTAATCAATTTCCATTTCGCAGCATATATACATATAAGTATGCAGTGCGATAAGCCGAGAAGCTTTACTTATTTATACATATGAAACTAGATTTTACATTTAAAACTACTTTCAGCGTATACCAAATATAAAACTAAATGTACCCGCGCTCGCACCCTGTATTAACAAACATCATACATAATACTGCAAAGGACGCCCAGTCGTACAGTGCAACAGTGCAACACACGATAAATTCTTTCGTCATCAAATCAGTTGTGATTAGCGAATAGAGTAGGTACGCTTAATTAAAAAATCTGATTAAGGTGTGTAAAGTGTAGTGATATAAAGCACTTTCACTACACTCAGGCGAATACCTCAAAATGTAATAGGTATTTAAAATACACCTTTTATATGTATGAAAAGTAAACCCATATATAAGACTTTAGTACTATCTTTGCTACTTCATTTAAAACACTATAAATATAAAAAAAGCCAACTGACAAAGTACTCGAAAATAATACCTGTATATTTAAATAGTACAAAACGAACGGCACGAAAAAGTTGTTCGCCGTGATTTTTTATGCATATGCGGTGTATATTGTATATAATAATTTGAGAACGATAACATCGCGACGTAGGTACGTCGGCGTATCACTGATGAGTTTGGAAGTGGTGGTTAAACATATAACATGTGTTGGTGTACGTACAATGGTCCGAGGGATGTTCCTCATCAAATTTAATGGGCGACATGGAAACTAATGCCTTCTAAATTATACTTTCGCTGTTATGGTGGAATAGTATTAGACGTTTGAAACCACAGTTCATGGTTGAAACATACTAGCCATCAAGTTATAAGTGATATCTTATAGTAAGAGTTTATGGATGTTGCTCTTGTGGGTAAGAGTTTATGGATGTTGCTCTTGTGGAAAGCTATGAATACTGACTGAAATGAAGACCGACTAACTTAGTGTATGCAGACCAAATATGCGTAAAAACTTCAAACAGTTGCACAGTGAGTTCATAACCTCCCCTGGTCGTAAATTACGCAACTCGCCCTCATTACCGCGGCCGCCCATCCATGGATGATAGGGGGTGAACGGCTCTCGCATTCCCTAACTGTCTATAGGCACAGACATAGCGATAAACGCGTTATGAGTTGCGTTGCGATGCAGTATACACGCTGCGTCACCGAGCGCCCCCTACGTCGCGCAGCGTGCCGCCTCTATCACATCAATGTTTCATATTTTAATAAGATTAATGACATCGTTTTTCTCGTTATACAACTGATGCATATTTTATGTGAACAAATCTCTATGTTCATTTGATTTGAAGTTAACATTATACAACGTGTTGTAAATTAATTTTTGATATCGTTGGGTGGATTATTGATGATAGATTTTGAATCAATGAATTGAACCAACAATAGAGCGTGTTACGCCATCATCGCCATAGTTTTATCCTAGTTGCAACCCGGGGTCCACTTACTAGTCTAAGTCGATTTTACTGAATTTTGTCTTTTTCATAGAGCTACAGACTGTCAGACCGCCACGCCGTAACCCAAAGGTATAGTGATATTCAATGGTTCACAGTCCCTATAACGAGTGTCAAAGATATTCATATTAGGCGGGACCGATGTCTTAACGTGCTCTCCGACGCCAGGGGCAAGTGGATTCGAACCCGATGCCCTCTGCGCGGTAGTCTACTGGACTCTACCGCGTCAGCGCTGAAAGTTACTAAAGTCCATGTTGAGATGCAAGCGCGAGTGTACCATGAACACATAAATACAATATAAATTTTAAATCTCACTTGAATAATGTACTTTATCTTTATTTATAAAATGTGTTATTTTGTCAATTTATAATAGTAACGTATATCCCATAATCACCGAAAATATAAATTGCACCAAAATGTCATAACGCGTCCGTAAAATAGAAAGTGTTTGACCGGGGGCATGACTGGTGGCGTTTCATGCAGTCGTTAGGTAAGTTTTATTTACACGGGCTACGAAAATACGCGAGAGGCAAGCGCGTGCCGCGGGGCCTTACCTAATATGTTATTACGTGAAATAAAACGTGCCACAACGAGACCGGCCGTCCGACTCAACCATATCGTTACCGCTTTACTTGCCTTATCGACGTCTGCATGAGCACGGAGCCGTAATTAAAATATATGACCACCATTTAACAATCAATTCATGCCGAGTCGATATTCTTTCGTCGTAAATAGAAATTTATATAAATGGTTATTGAAATTTATTACCTAGAAATACAGACTTTAAGTATTCACAGTCAAGAATATACCTACTAGACAAGTAGGTCAGTTCACTTTGCTATTCTTCGTAAATATTCTTCACCTCGAATTACTAATGGTTAAAAACTTTGCATATATTTATCATGTACTGCTAAAACACAGAAAGTAGTCTATAAATTCATCACATTTCTCGGAAGCGAATGAGATATCGAAGCAGAAGCGTGATTATTTATGGATTGTCTATTGTCATGCTTTATTTAATGCTCCTGAGGTTTTTATAGACTTAAATTTAATGTTTTGACTTAAAGTAATAGTTTTATTTCTTAAAAAATAATTTTAAGTAAAAGTAAGTGCCCATAACCTCGACATGTTATTGCCTAATACAAACTGTGCTGTTAATTATATTTCTATCTCCCACTCCATCTACGTAGGTATGAATAAAGAAAAAATATTTTAGGGGTTGGCATAAAAGCGAGTCCAACTGATATGAAATCTTTACTACCGCATGGTTTATAGTGCCTAGAGAGTCATAGGGTATAATATGAAGTCTATGCTATATGTAAATTTACGGGCGCAGTCGCGCGGCACTACTAGTTATAGATTTCCTTTAATATGGAGCTCATGCATGTTAACCAAGCTGCAAATTTCTTGTAAATTATCCATAAAGGTTTATGAAACGGTTCATAGCCGTCTGTAGCAAAATGTTTTTATTGGAAAACGTTAATTAAGTTGTTTTCAAGTCTCCATTTAATTAATTATATACGAGTATAACAGGATTGAAGTTTTGATCTGATTGAACTCATATTTTGACACGATATCTCCAACTTGTATTTGATACTAATATAACTTTCTATTCCTATTCTTTTATAATATCAATCTCCATTTATATATAAGGAAAAGGTATTTATTTTCTGATAGGGTAATGTCGGTTACGGCTGTGGGTGTAAGGTAAACAGTCGGTGTTTTCTCAAATATTACAGTTGTTTGAATATGTAGGTCTAAATAACACAATTTTAAAGCTTGAGTTGCTACAATGTAAATAGGTACTTTAAGTATTCATTGTACGTCTCTAGTGGCAGAATGGTTTTATTTATGAATAAGTTGCGAAACGAATACCATATAGATGAGACAAGTAAATACTAAATATTACCAGACTGTATAGTCAGCAACTTCAGGTGAGTCCTCAGCTGAATACAAACAACAGCGGATAAGCTGGTAACAAATATTTGATCTTACAAATACATCCCGTTCAGAAATCAGAACCGTAAATCTCAGCGTATTGGACGTGGCGGGGTCACCTCTTAAACTACTACGGCGTTTATGCAGCAAAGGTGGACGTCAGTCGGTTCAGTTACCTACTATCATTTGCACTATCCAAATACTGCGTCCAATTGAACGTCGGATTGAGAGAATCGAAATTTAATACCATCAGCGGAAAGCACACATAAGTGTATAGCATCGCAATCAGTAGCGATTCATTTGATTGTTTTATTGTTAGATTGATTTGTTTTATGTACGTACTGTCGGCGACAAAAGTCGATGAGCGTGTAGTCACAATTCGCTTACACGCAACGCGACGCATTACCGACCAACTTTAGGTCATACTCAATAATACGGTAATTAGGTTAAACATTTGAAAATCACTTACATCATACTTACAAAATTTTGAGAGCAAGTTGCTAAAATTAAATTAAATGAACATCTATAAATATTGTATTGAATTGATTCACTAAGTTGTTTGTTTCAGTTATGACATGAGACACCACTGTGCGATGGTTCGGTCAGCCATAAATTAATGAAGAATGTCGCAGGTTTTTTAAGACAGCAGTGCATTTCGATCTTGTGAACTTCACACAGGATCGACATGCCCTGCAAGCTTCTATTTCTGATCGATTGATAAAAGCGTATATATAGTGCTAATTGTGGCGTACGCGTTCATCGACTTTTGTATATTCTGAATGTACTTTACTTTGTGTACGTTGAATGTTAGTTAGTTACTGTAGTCGATATAAAATATAGGAAGATAGATCAAATTAGCCTTGTTAAATAAGCCATAACTTATTGAAAATTTTACAAAAGCCTATCGTTCTGTCAGGTCTATGGTTGATGTTATTTATTATTTTACAGTACCTACTGTTGCTTATTCAAGTATTTTATCAATATTTATTTACTCTTTAATTCAGCGTATATAATAATATATTACAGGGCCGTGAAAGTTCCATACATGGATAAATTTCATATAATCAGCGCCATCTACCGATGAGGGCAAGAACTAAAGAAAAAGCGACAACTGAACGGTCATTTCGCCAACATGGATAAGATCTGCGTGGCGCAGTGGGAGCGTGCTCTGCTCATAAATTAGATGTCCGTGGATCGAATCCACGCTTACCAAGAGTTACATTTTGTGATTTTTATTTTTTTTACTTTTAAATTGCATATTTTACATAATAGTTGTCATTTACTTATTTATTAACACCGAAATTCAACATTTATTTTATTTTGAAAATGAATCCACTACTAACGCCATCTATACGATCGGAATAAAAATAAAATTGTTTGTACGCCATCTAGCGTAGAGGATGCCTATTGAACTTTTTCCTTAGAGGGAGTTGCGCATCTATACCAGTATATCTGTATAATCTATGATATATTACAAGAAACTGGATACCATAAATGTCTATATCGCAGGGACGCATCTTACATATTAAATATAAAGTGAAACATAGCTCACGTATTGTGTATCTTTCTACACGTGAAAGTTTGAAACCCTGTCCCAATTTGTAGAGTACGTAAAAGAATCTCTTCGTCAAACCGTCATCGCATCACGGATAGTCTCAAGTGTATTTAACTCGTCTATCTTGGTTAATGTTATCCACGTGTTATTTAGATTTAAGCTCTGAAAGTAAGAAAAGCTAGACAGTTCCATTTTATTTGAAACTGTATAGAATCATGTACCGGTTTCTATTTTCATAGATGCTTAAAATATCGCTTTGCTAAGTCACAGTTCTTACAATACAATTTTCTTTTTCTCTCCGTGGAATATTTTATTATACATAGTAACAGCAAGGAAACACGAGTAAACCTACTTATATTTATTTTCAACAAACGTAATTAAGCAATTAAACATAAGGTGTTTTTGTTATGGTGTGAAATACTTCACCAAACAGCAACGCTTTTAGTCTTTATAAGATCTATTAAAATTGATAATTATTAATACTATACTAAACTGAGATATTTATTATTTTAAACATGTTCACATATCCCTTATAATCCGGAAAATATTATAATTACATATGTAGGTACGCATTTGTATTATCATAATCAGCCGTTTTATACCTACTGCCCCACTGCTAGGCACGGGCCTCTTCTCACTATGAGAAGGGTAAAGCCATAGTCCACCACGCTGCCTTAGTGCAGGTTGGCAGAATTCACATGTCTTGTTCTTGAAAGAATTATGGAGAACTCTCATAGCATTTGTATAACTATTAAGAAAATCCTATAAAAAAATCTCTGAACTGGAATAGAACCGGGGCGTCACCTTTAGCTACACTATGTTATTAAGGGATTAGTCAGACAGCGCATCAGGCACATTTTTGTTTCCATTGAATTAGCAAATAATTGTTCTTGAGATTCCTAATGTATCCATTACCATCATTGGATGTAACATCGCAATATGACACGACCATGAAACGAAACCTTAAAAATCAATGACATGTAAACTGGACATGATCGTTCTGTTCAATAGAATGTTCGTATTACATTGCAAAAATGAATGTAAAAATGTACGGGATATCGAATTATAGCATCGAAAATCAGGGGGAATAACATCACTCCCTTGGGAAGGGCCAAAATTAAGAGGATTGGAGAGGTACGGTTTCGAAGGCGACTCTGTGATCCCTGTTTACCTACAAAAACCGCATCTCTAGTTCTTTGTAAAAAGAAGTAGTCTAAGTTGAGTCTATGTATTTAAACTTTCGTGGTCACTTATACTAGTACTAAAATGTCTTTCGGTATATTTACCTATATGATCATTTGTTTCGAGTATCCGATATTTCGGTACTGTTGCAAGCGCCATGATTGCGGATGTACAATCAAACAAGTCGGCGCTGGACCAGTTTGAAAAAAACCCTGGGCTCGCTCATAGAGTCGAGGCACACTAGAAACTGGTTTTTTGTATACAAACCAGTTTCTAGTGTGCCTCGACTCTTACACCCACATTGACACTCGTATGAGTGTCAATTATGTGTGTCAAAAAAAAAACCACATTGACACTCATACGAGTGTCAATGTGGTTGAAAGTAGCACTGGAAGCGACGATGTCTTGCTGAGCGATTCTTGCCCTTATGGTGGTTTAGTGGGAAGTTGTTCGACTGAACATCGGCGATCATGGCGTTCATCGGAACAAAGGTACGCGGTAAATATCCCGAAACACAATTTGGTACAATCAGTACAGTCATAGAAAAAAGTGGTAGTTCTTACCTGTCTATACTTACGTTCCTACATTTCACTCTGAGATATATAGCAATGAAATAAATTTGTTCGAAAGTTAGTTACTTTTTGTTAAAAATGTAAGATACTAGTTTTCATCCGCGGCTTTGACCGCAGGTGTGCACTGCGGTAAAAACACGCATAATATGTCACTCTCCATTCTTTCATATTAATAATATAAGTACATATAACAGATTTTGCACTGTAAACTATATGCATATGTAAGTTTGCTCATGCAAACTTTGGTGCTATAAACCTGTTACCTAACTGCATAACTACATTACACCGCGATAGTACAAGTGACTAACACGCTAGTCATCTATATAATTATTAAATTCAACCAACAAATCAGGTTATTTATATAAGGGTGCTGTTTGAATACTTACAAATTAAATACCAAACAAAATAATGTTATTGTGAAACGTTTCATAAAGTACTTTGAACATCGAAAATGAAAATGTATCTCAATAAATAAGTTTGTTTGCCGTTTATTTTGTCAATGAATTGAGCTTTACTTTTTAGACAGTGGGTAAAACATTAAATATTTGTTCTGACGAAATATTTGGAGAAAGTTCGATCGTTACAAACAACACGTGCTTATAAAAAGTCACACAAACGTGTCGCGTAACCTTGTAGCAAGCCGTAGCGCGGTGCGTAGACGCGCGTGCTACGAAGTACTTACGAAATACTAGCGGTTTTACCAAACGTTTTATTGCTTAATACTTGCGGTCAAAATAATATTCGACCGCTTTGATACGTAACGTAATATAATATTTTATTGATATGCCTACGAATATACGTAGGCACCGGCGCGACCGCCTAACTTAGCGGGGACATTCGATATTCGTAACACCTATACAGTTCGAATGTCATGCTGAGACGTTTCAAATAAGGAATGTGTTCGACAGCGCTGTCACGTTCAGATGGCGTGTTCGGGTGCAATTTGCTAGGTCGCACCGCCTACCCCGTCATAGCGCCTCCTCAAATTGGTCGCTTATCACCAATCTAGGGTGTATAGTAGAATAGCAGTTGGGCCGGTCGCAATTTGTCAACAGTGCGCGTCCGTTAGTTGTTTCTCGTTTACAAATTGCCATATGGCCGATGCTGGTTCGATGATAGATTTTATCAACATTGTCGTTCAGCGATACGGGTCACCGTGGCAGGTAGACTACGGGCTGCTAATAACCGACTACGAGCGCAACGTTTACCACGTTCGTGCATGCTTTAATAGGCAAATGATATAAGAAGTACGACACAAATTATTACCTCAGAGCTAAGTATTCGCGAGTTACGACTCGCGCTGAAAACTTTGGTATATTTCTCCGGAGTATGTTCCAACTTACTGGTTTATTGCTTCCCAAGATATTATTTCAAAGAACTCTTGGAATTTATTCCGCACATTTGTCTAGGAAAGGTAATACCAGAGGCTCTTATTCGGCTACTTACTTCAAACAGTAGTCACATCGTCGTATCCTACGAATAGTGCCCTAACGAACATAGGGGCTTTCTTTTTTCATTGCATAATTCAATTTTGCTCATCATACCACAGATAACCAGTTTAACAAAGCAATTAAAAGCCGCACAGGTTATCAAATAATTATGTTTTCTAAAATGCCACAATTTTAAGCACTACGTTTTCAACGTAGAAAAAAGCCACAACCGCCATCGCGCCTTCGTTCTACGCGAGTAGTGGTGGTGCGGGGTCGCGGGGAGTGCGTCTTAGCGCCGCTCGGCTAGTATTCGGCGGAACGCGGAGATTGTTAGTTGCGGCGAGCGTTAACAAATTTTTAAATAAGAAACTTTTATGGTTGTTTTACTAAAGTTTAGTAATAATTATTAAATATACCGTAGTATTTCATAATAAATAATGAAACGCCGAGGACGAAAGTTGGTGGAATTAGTTGGAAAGGAGGATTGTAGAAATAGAAGGAAACATACGAAGATTATAGCAAGTAAGTTAATCAAAATATTTTATACTTCAAGGCATTTTAAGATAAAAATTATGTTATCTTAATTTGTACTGTATTGATTTAGTTCAAATAACATAATATCAACGAGTTTGTACTTAATTAAGTCATTTTAATTACTAATTCATTTTCAATATAGGGTACATAGAAAAAAACCCTCATGGTGATTGTGGCCGTTTTCTATGGAATGGCTAAATTGCGTATGTATAGAAGAGACGAAGCCCTAATTACGTTTGTGTCTTTCTTCTTCGTTCAAATTATGTTTTTGTATTTTATTATTTCTTTGGTGCATTTAAAATATTCACATTACTATTTTAGGTACAATATTTTTTACGCTGACATGATCTTAACCCTTTTTACAAATTTAAACACTGAGTACACAAGTAAATGTTTTTTCTGGTTTGGGGCTTAAATACACTTAGGTCTTTTTTCTATTGCTTTAAAATTGATATAAAAGCATTTGTGGCCGCATTAAGTATTAGCATTCCGCACGAAAATTACAATTTCATTATTTCACAAGTTTAAAAATATATATTTAATATGTTACGGTTATACCGTGTGGTTGAATACCATGTGGTTGACGGCATAGAATACAAGTGTCACCACCCCCTATCTTCCCGTGGGTGTCGTAAGAGGCGACTAAGGGATAACACGATGCAAATACCATCTTTGCGAAGAGACGGAAAACTCGACATCAAACCCTATACGACTGCCTCGTTGGTCTCGCGGCATAAATGTGCGCGTGGGATCGGGAGGTCCCGGGTTCGATTCCTGGGTCGGGCAGAGTTATTGGGTTTTTCTGTCACAAAATTCTCAGTAGCAGCACGGAGTCTGGAAATGTGCCCGGTACGGCAATAGGATCGCCCCTTATTACGTGGGACAAAAGTATATCTGGCGAAAAGTGGGTGTAGAAATACACCTCTGCGTACCCCTTCGGGGATAAAAGGAGTGACGTTATGTATGTATGTATGTAATATATTACGGTTATTAATACATGCAAATTTGTTCGATCAAATTCATATTATAGGTGCTTAACGGGATACCGGCAGTTTTCTTTGACGACAGTTTTAAATTTCATTTGTTTCAGCCAACGCTATCGAAAGTTGATATGATGAAAGGGATCGCATCGAGTCTCCGGTGCCACGAGGTTGTGAAAAAGAGATAGAATATTTAATCCAAGAAAATATTCACGCTGAGCTTAACAGCGTAAGTGTTTTTTTGATAATTTTATTCCATTTGATGCTCTTCCCCTACATTGTATTCCATTCAAAATTTAATTCATAATTTTAGTTGAAATATCAATGATATGAATTAATTTTTATCTATAATACTGTACAACTATTTAAGTATGATAATTTTATGATTAAAAGTCTCCTTTCCTACTTTCAGGATATTGAAAACAACATGAACAAGCCTAACCAAAATGATAGTGCAAGTGAGATTGTAATCTTGTCCGAAATACAAAATTTGGAACTAAAGAATGGCGACCCTCTAGAACCACGGTCCGAATCCCAATTTGTAAGTGACATAATTATAGAATTTACTGAAGAGACCGACCAAACAAGTATTTGCCAGTTAGATACGGGAGAAAATGAAATTACCCTTCAATCTGAAAATCTATCTGTTTCAATGGCTGATATCGTTTTAGATAGTCCGACTTCAAGTTTTACGATTCCCACTCCGCTATCGTCAGCTGTTAATTCCCCTGTTAGTTCTTCTTCTACTCGCAGATGTACAAAAAAACGAACGAGGTCCAGGTAAAATACGGACTAGAAATCCTACAGAATGGAAAGATTTAAAACGAAAAGCACTGAAAAATTCCGGCAGAGCATTTGTTAATAAGAAGGGAAAAACTGTTCCTGAAAAAAAAATTAAACCTCCATGCAGTTGTCCAAAAAATGCTTTGATAAGTTGGATGAAAAGGATAGGCAACATATTTTTAATTGTTTTTGGGAGATAGGGAGTCACGAAAAGCAGTGAGATTTTATTTTAAAATTCGTAAAGAGCCACAAACCGAAGAGAATTAAAGCCGAAGGTCCTAATAGATGACAGACGAGAGTCTATAGTTTACCAATCAATAATGAAAGCGTCTTAGTATGTCGTAAAATGTTTTTAAATACGTTATCGATCAGCGAAAAAATTATAAGAAGTTCATTTAAAAAACGGGATACTGCGACCAATGAGCACATTTTACTGGATTTAAGGGGAAAGCACCATAATCGACCAAAGAAGATAAAAGAAATAATTGTAGACAGTGTGAAAAATCATATTCTTTCTTTTGCACCTGTACGAAACAAGTAGTACGAAAAAATACCTTGATGGACAACTTTCTTACAAGCGACTCCATGAATTGTATACTGAGTGGTTTGATCCACAAATTTACAGCTCTCAAATGGCTATATTGCGCCAATATCAGGATATTGTCAACACTAATTTTAATATTGCCTTTTATACTCCCAAAAAAGACCAATGCGACAAATGCCATGCGTTTAATAATACCAGAGAGCCAACTGAAACTCAAAAGAATGAGCATGATCAGCACATGCAACGTAAAAACTTGGCGAGGACTATTAAGGCGGCTGATAAAACCGAAGCTGAAGGAGACCTCAGTGTGGTAACCGCCACTTTCGATATGCAAAAAATATTGACTTGTCCTTTTGGAAACGTGAGTATATTTTATTACAAGAGGAAACTTAATATTTATGATTTTACTGTTTTTGACGTAGCCCAAAAAAGTGGATTTTGTTACATGTGGACAGAAGTAATCGGTAAAAAGGGAGCCAATGAGATAAGTAGCGGTTTAAACTTGTTTATTAAATCAAAGATTGACGAAGGTGCAAAAACATTTAAATTTTGGTCCGATAACTGTTCCGGGCAGAACCGTAACCGTATAGTTTTCGCTTTTTATGAACACATCGTAGGAACATTTGACATTGAATCTATTACCCATAGGTTTCTCGAAGTCGGTCATACGCAGAATGAAGGAGACAGTGTCCATTCTGTTATAGAAGGAGCTGCCAGCAAAAAAACTATATATACTCCAGATCAATGGATCAACCTAATCAGATGGGCAAAAACAACAGGAGAAACTTATAGGGTTAAAGAAATGACCTTGGCTGATATTTATAATTATCGTAAATTGCTTGATGGTAAGAATTGGTTAAAGAATGATGATGGTGAAAAAGTTGTATGGAATAAAATCAAAGAGGTGCATATTAGCAAGGACAACATAAACGTTCTTAAATATAAATATGAACTGGATGAGGATTACAAAAAAATCACTACATTAAGAAAGGGTACTAGAGGGAAAAAAAATGTAGTTTCGGAAGTCATGCCAGTAAATGAATTACCATTAAAAGTAAATTTTGATAAATATAAAGACCTTATGTCAATGTGTGAGGCTAAAATAATTCCAGAAGAATACCACACATTCTTTAGAACATTGCCTCATGAGCAAGCTGGTGATGCCAATATTTCTGGCAGTTCCAATGAAGAAGACGACTGAATTTGAATTTGCATACAGATTTTCACAACATACAATTTGATTTTAAGAAGTGATTTTGATTATTTGCAATATTCTTTTAAGCAGGGACCGATTGTGATTCTGTGCAATTTTTTTAAAGACTGATTTTAATTATGTGTAATTTGATTGTAAGGACTGATTGTGATAACGATTACGTGTATTTTAATATTAAGCTCTGATTGTTTAAAGATAAAGGTTTCTCCACACAAATATATTTTTTATATGATTCGGTTGTTTTAATGTTTACCAAAGTAAATATGTTAACTAATTCAGATTTTGTTTTGAATTAACTATCGTAACTCTATAATTATTTTCTTTTATAACATTCACATGTTCCTAGTAATGTTAAAATAGTTATTATACACAAATTCCTGTGCCATACGAATAAAAACAAGCATAATAAAAACATATACAGGGCATTAAGGCGGTTGTGGCCTCGACATTTCCGCAGATAAAAGGCATAATGTAACTTATTGCTCAAGTTTAGACCTACTAAGCCTTAACACAACGGAGAAATAGGGTTTAAGGGACAAAATGCGTATAAACTATAAAGATAATTTATTGAAAATAATGCTAACCAAACCATAAAATAACAATACACATTATATTAAACCACTAATACATATTTTCTCACATTTAATTTAATTAAACACAAAAAAGTGTCTCCCGAAAAGTAGCTATTATGCAGTTACGCCCCTATTCGTAGGATACGACGACATGTGGATACCAAACCTCTTTGTACATATTTGAACGTGGAATAGGTCGTTTGCTGATGTCAGCAAAGTATAACATTCCCACAGTTACGATGTAATAAGACATTTAGTATTTGTAGCGTGTTAAGTGAACTGTGTAAAAACTTACGTTGTTTTCTAATTATGGATGTAGCTTTTATCGAGTATTCTATACCAATATAAAAAGTAGGTAGGTATTAACTATTAAGTTTCTCGGTAAGAAAACATGAGGCACAAATAAATACACATTGAAACGTGTAGTGACACCTATATGGAATATTTGTTTTACACACTGTCAGTTACTACCTACGTCTACTTTAAATTAAGACTATTTTTAACAAACATACTGCGTTAAGCAATTTTTGAGAGTGCAATGAGCAAGCTAAAAAATAAAAAATCGCCCCAAGATGTATTATTAATCATAATTGAGCAGCCAGTTGCATCGTTCGCATGTCTGATTTAAGAATAGATATCGTTAGTTATCCAACCCACAACCAACATTGCGAAAAAAAATAATTTCATATTTGATATGGTCAGCGTCTATAAATAATTCTAGTGGTGCAACATCTATTAGCTAATATCAGACTACGAAAACCAGAATAGTGTAGAAGTTTGAATGAAAACAGAAAGTACGTTAAAGTAACAAAAGGACATGCCAAAAGAAAGAGAACAAGATCAGGCCGCAAAGGTGTACTTCATTGCTTCTTGATAACGTCAACCATAATTAGTTGCTTCGTAGAAGGTGTGTATCTACAGTAGTCAATTAGGCTGTGTTTCAGTTTCCGAGCAATAAATAAATTTCGCATAGAAAAACTGTAAAGTAATTTTAATGTCTTGATTCAGAATGGCGATTGCTGGTTAGTCGTTGCATCAAACACTCATATTTTAGTTAATTGAAACCATGTTTTTTAGAATAATAGAAATATTAATTAACTAAAATTAATGAGTTCAACATAAAATTATAATAAGTAACGCCCGGAATCGTTTATGTTCCGTGTTTGTTCTATTATGTTTAAACATGTAAAACGATACTAAATTTTCCTTTGATTACTATTTTAATTGCTAATAAGAACACACATAATTTTATCTTCGCTCGTATAAAAGTATATTATAACCTTCCAACGTTCTGAACACTGGTTAGGTAATAAGCAAAATGAAGAAATATTATTATAAATGCCATAGTCGTCAGACATGGAAAGTTAAAAAGAACCGAACCCAGAATTTGTAATGTTAGGTGTATTATTAAATCGTATGTTTGTGTGTCACGCACTGGTATCTATATATAGGTAAATAAGTAACTAGTTACAGAAATCATTCGTTACAGTTGGAGCAACACAATAAGAAATTTATTGACGATATTCACGATTTCAATATATTAGGTAAACTTTGTGCTGATAGTTATATTGCTGTTTGGTATTGCGTAGTAATTTTACCTTTAATATTTTATTTGAAATTGTATTACTGGAATGTATCAATGTGAGTAGGTACAGATAAATAGGCGGCCTTTCGTTCACAAAGGCAGAAAGCTTTTAGATTAGAGTACAATACTTTAGTGTGTTTTTCTACAGAATAATTCCGAGATGTATCTGTTCATAGGTTTTACGCGTTTAAGCTAAGTATGATAAATATGAGGCTAGATTATTGAAATTCAAAAGGATACAAAGATTTATGGACCGTCATGTTGACACAGCTGTACAGTCAATGAGATGTTGTTGTTTGTCCTATTATTAAATGTTGAATTATTTTTATAATTTTAACTTTTACTTAAAGTCTTAAGACATCGCATCGTAGACTGTTATTTCAGTAGCGTAAACACATCCCATGTTAAAACCTATTTTAGTTTAACCCATACCCGCTGACGAAATTTTAATGAGTACACAAACATTTATTTAGTTCCCTGTAACAGAATCAGCGTAAAGGGATCAATTAGGCAAATAATGTCGACTGCGGTGCAAAAAACTATTTTTGCATAGCGGCGTGTATAAAGAAAGAGTTCGTGTTGTGCTCCAAACTCAGTGGAACGTTGCCGCTACCTGCCTGATGCAGGGTTGTCATACCACTCACCACAATAATCTGCACATAATTAAAAAAAAAAACTGTAGACAAAAAACTTTAGAGTGAACAATATAATTATGTATTTGATATCGGTTGGGACATAAAATCGCTACAAACTTAGTTTTACAAGCTTCGTGGAGTAAGAAACCTCGTTAAATGGAAAACTAAGTTTGTGGGTTTGTTTCGATTTAATGTGCCATAGATTTAAATTAAACCCAAAGACTCACTCTTTGGGTTTAATATTTATAGAAATGATCTGATCTGCGGGTAAAGTGACAGGCATACTAGCTAAGATCGTTAAAAACAGCAAACAACTATTAACTGAGCGTAATAATTTCTTTGGGTCTGTTAAAACTAAACAAAATTTTCTACGAGACGATTCCGAATAGATAACAATTACTTTTTGCTTCAGCACATGAATTCAACGAAAAACTTATAATTGTTTATATCGTACATTTTCTTCGCTTTCATAAGTAATCGTAATTGTTATTTATCCTTTTATATGATGTATAATTTAATCGTATAGCTGCACTAAAATTATCATCATAATCAGCCTTTAACAGTCCACTGCTGGACCAGGCCACTCCTTTGAAAGGAGGAATTGGCCTACTATAGCACGCTGGCCAAACGGGTTGGTATTGGGTTTGTATCAAGTTTTCTACTCTTATAGTGCTGTTCTATGCATAATATGCTCCCTCTGTTGGCTCTTACGACACCCATGGGATGATATGGGGTGGTGACAATCCGTATTCTTAATTCGTCACCACACGGAACTAAAGTTATTCTTCTGCGAAAAAAACATTGAGATTCTCAGTCTCTTATTATATCATTCATTCATAAATTAATCATTATAAAAATACGCTATTAAACACTGGGCACACGTGGTACGTTTTAATCTTAATATATAAAATCCTTGCGTTACTGACTGACTGACAGACACGCTACAGCCGAAACTATTGGGCGCAGGATGCTGAAATGTGGCATGTATGTTCCTTGGGGACCGAAGGGGTGCACTAAGAAGGGATTTGCCGAAATTCCCACGGGATCGGTCAAAACGGGTAAGTTTAAAAAAATTGCAGGCGTAGCTGCTGGCGACCTCTAGTATTAAATAAAAACGAATAATTGTATATGAACATAGCTACGGGTACAAGCTAGTTATTGGTAAAATAATTGCAATTTTCTGTTATATTGAAATATTACATTCGTCATAAAATAGCTCAGCCATATATTTACGGCTGGCAGTCTTATAAGAAAATACTTCGGTGGTTTGGCGTGTCGACTGGCTGAGTCAACCTAGAATTAGAAAGGCATAATACGTAAAGGTCTTTAGATTTATGTTAGAAATAATTAAACGGATTCGTTGTCATCGCATATTTATTCCACCTAATTTATACCCGTCGATACATAAATATTTTGCAGTATAATTCGGTGTTTGTACATGTAATTGGGGTGTAAAGTCCTAACATTACCTATGCTGGTTAGCTACATTTAATTGCCGTTACTGCTTTGTCGTGGCCCTTTATATTATTTACTTGCCTCGATGTAGCCACGATGATAAGGCTTACTCTGTTGTGGAGGCCAGTTTTATAATACGAGCGGCAATTGTTATACGGTATATACTTTTCTTCAAATTGCTTCGGCTTATGCTTATCAATGTAAGGACCGTATCTTTATTTAATCTTATATCATAATCCTAATAAATCTTATGTACTTATTTTATTTTACGAGCCATTTCATATACAGAAACTTAGTTGCAAATATTAGGTGCTTGTTTAACAATAGTATCCTTTAACTAATGTAAGTTTAAAATGCATTTTAACAATTAGATTATGATTCACCCAACTGTGAGATTTGTGGAACGGTTGACGATGTCCAACACTGCTCGATGGAATGTGAACGGAACCATGAAATCAGACGAAAGCTTTTTAAAGACTTTAATATTAACAGACCTGATGTGGGTCTTTTTCATAATATTTTGGCGGCCCCTCTCTCAGAGGTGGCCAAACTTGTATATGATATGTGCAAATGTTATGTAACATAAGTTTAGATATTATTTTTTACAATAGCACTGACATATCTATAAACGAAAGTCCTTTACAAATAAAGAAAAAAAAAATTAGATGAAAAGGGTACAAAAGTAACATACGTATAATTAATTAAATTAACTTCGTAATACCACATTTTCCTATTAGTCTAAGATCCCGCGACAAATTAATGCATGTATAATTATGATTAGGAGAATACATATCTACCAGGTTGCCTTTTTATTTTTTCGTTTCGGGTTGGTAAATCCTCATGGAATCCCTCCGCCCGCTCCGAAGGGCGAAGGGGACTGACAGACTTACAGACTAAAAACCAACCCGTGTTCCTCATGTACCCGTGTGTCGCGGTATCACCGAAGCATTCCTCGCTACCCCCCGACGGGTATTGGCCCGCCAGATAGTCAGGCGGTCCCCGAACAATACCCCCTTGGCGGCGGATGAAGGTGTTAGGCTCCGCCGCCAAAACAGCCAGCGGCCGCAGAGGATAGGGAGGACGGCAACGCAACACCGCATCTCCTCTTCCTCTGCGGCCCAACCGCGACGCAACATATGGTGCGCCCCCTTTTGGTCGCGGGAGATAGGGCGCGCGGCAACGCAACATCGACACGCCTCTCCTCCCGCCACCGCATCCGACTGCGAGGGACAGACAGAATTAACAAGATTGTATACTAATAATCCTCAAAATTTCAGCTTTGCTAAAATGACGTAGGTCTGGCGGCTCCGGGATCTTACTCTATGTATTCTCCTAATCATAAATATACATAAAAATTTGGTTTTTAGCAGAAACTCGATGAGTGGACTAATTTGTCGCGGGATCTCGTACTATTTCAATAGTTGAATATATTTTACAAATACTTCAGTGGATTATTACTACTACTAAAAAAGACAAAAATACGAGACTAAATTGCAGCATTGCTATTCGTAATGTGAAATAACTCTTAAGAAGTCCTAGCATATTACGCGTCGGCAATGTATGTATTGCATTAGCTTTTATGTAAATTCAAACCTGGCGAATGTAAATGTATAAAATCTTGTAACGTGTGGCAGTATTCTCATTCCTAATCGTATCGATTTAGCTTACACGGGAAGAGGTGTCGATATAAAGCCTTGTTAAGTTTGTGCTACCTCGCGGAAATTCTTCCCACGAACATGAACTTCCTTCCCACGCGTAGGGCTGCCTCGCCGTCTGTCAATGAAATTCTTTCAGCTTCTAATAATATTACCAAAGGCGGCAAATAAAACATACATAAATACCGCTACACGGTAATATGTGTATACAATACAAAGAACACCGTACAAAAGTAAGGTATTCATTTCGTTTGTATTTAGTTCTATTCACGAAGAGAACATCAAAAGATTCGGCGATTCAAAGGCACGCAGTGTTCACTGTTTTCCAACTTTGTATGTTTTACTTTTTTCTATTTGATCCACAAACATTTAAAAGGTATCGTAATAATTTTATTTGCTCTCGCGTTTATGTGTGCATTTACCTGAACTGCTCTGTTTATTATAAGGTTAATCGCCTTACATACTACTCACTGCGTCATTTCTATTGTTTATTCAAGTATGAAAGGAATAACAAAAAAAGCTAATGAGCCAGTCCTAGTGGCTTCGATCTCTGCACATCCAAATGGTTGTGTGAGTCACATTAGTTGTTCTGAAACTGTTTGTCTCTTGTTGCAATGTATGTACATTCTTTCGTGATACTGAATTGCAATCAAGAGCATGTAGGTAGATTATTTGAAAACTTCTTCCGCTCTAACTATAGTCTGTAAATTGTTTTATGTTAATTATACAAGCATTACAAATTGATGGTCTTCAAATGGTCCTTTGCTGATCTTCATAAAGAGCGAAGTATATTTTCTAGAATTTGTATGAACACTCGAACATCATTAAGACTGAATATTAAAATATACGTGTTTTATACAAGTCAGCGTCGTCTAACATAAAGAGTTGTCGAGAAGGTGCGAACGGATGTGACGTCACTCGTGGGAGGCGACACGACGCAAGACGTGAACACGTAACGTCAATCTTGTATTGTTAGGAGCCGGCGACAATTTCACCTATTATTATATGCGTATCTAATTAAAACGGGCCTGCAAAATTACGCTACTGAGTAATCATTTTAAATTAATGAACATAAGATAACTTTATCAGTGGTTCTATTTTAGTCTTACTCTGGTCGTTCGAGTACGTTTTTAAGATTTCGTAGCCAAAAAAGGCAAGAAACATCCGCTATGTCAGTCCATTCATATGTCACAATAACGTTACGCAGAAAATATTGAGACTACACATTTGATAATTGGTAGGCAGATGTATTCTGTGAACCGCTTAACGAATTTTAATAAAATAATTGAAAATTAAGATGTTTAGTCATGTTACAATTAATATATACAAATCTTGAGGCGTTAATACTCCAATCATTATCCTGAATAATTCCAAACTTCATATCGTGACAAATTAGAATATAACCTTTAACTTTAAAATCTGCAGAGAGAGCTAGATATATATTTATCACTGTTATTAAAAAAGGGTCTTCTTTTCGTTGATATTTGTTTCAGATGCCTGGTCTGGTACCGTTCACTAGGATATGATATATCATATTTCACATTTGAAACCTTACTTTGTACTGACTTTAACATGATTGCAATGATATCAACATACACCTGGCCAGGGCGTAACTAGATCGCTGTACTATCGAATACCTTTGCATGTTTCTGTAAATATCCTATTTCTTAATGAGCTTTAAATATGGCTTCCATCGCAAGTACTGCTGGTATAATACAGCTCTCTTCAGCTCTTATACCAATTATCATAGCTAAGCCCTTAGTGCTATTGCGGTTAAGGCGCTGTTATACCTCAGAAGCCGTGAAACACCTAATTTTTCGTCGCGCATCTAGCCATAACGATACATATTACAAACTAGCTTACTAAAAATTAGAGCTTAAAGTCAAAAGTCTGAACAAAAGACTTTTGAAAGAATTTTTCATGTACGTAAAATAGAATCACGGTAAAAAAATCACAAAATCGAGGCAAAAAATAATCTTTAGTCTCACTGTTTGCAATATTTTGATCGTAAGCTGTCATATTTTTTTGATAATATTGTAGGAAATCTAATAAACTAAAGAATTACCCTATTTATTTTCATATTATACGTGTATATTTTGTAAAATTAAATAAAATCTGCCAAACGTCTATGATTTTGACGCTCGGTAGATCCCATCAATATCAAACGCTTCAGCAATTTAAACCTTATTAGCATAAGCGGTGTACTGAGTATCAGCTGCTAGTTTACGCCCCGCCCAGACCTCATCATTCGGCTATGAGCCCTGTGAGAGATAGGTCATGTCGCTTGCGTCTCCGCTGCACGAAATTTTACGTAAACCTGTTTGTTATTATAATACGCCGATTTGAGTTCGTAATTTCATGTTTTATGTTATAGACTGAATACTTTGAATTAAATAGGTTTTTCATGTAACTATGGGCACATATAATTAGGACCTAAGTTTATACTCTTGTTGCGTTTAATGTGTTATTGTTTCTGTGCTAATAAATATATAATGAGAAGAATAAAATATGGACAATTAGAGAAATGAAGTTCTACGAAGGATTTGTACAAGAAAGCGTCGTAATAAAATAAAAATTCATCCATGGCCAAGTGATTATGAAATATGTAACATTTTTACACAAATTATTTTCATAAGAGTCTTTTATGACTAACTATGTTACTTATATATTATCGATTATGCATAATATAATTATATAAATTATTCTCACAATACATAGCTGCCACAGTTTTCAATTTTTGAAAGAGTAATAACATAAAATCGAATCATTTTATGTACCTATATTTCAAATTCATCAGCTTGACAGAGCGCCTGGAGCGCTAAGATGCCGCCACGGCGAACAATAATGATGAAAGCGCTATTATGGCGCTCCGCAATCCGCACACAAGCGGTAACGAATGTTGTATTATTGTGTTTTGAACATAAACCTTTTTAGGTACATCGGGTAAAACTTTGATTATTCATAAAATATTAGGTATGTCTCAGTACATCTAATATCTTTTTAATTTCTAAAATCAATCATTTATAAGTAAGAAAGTAACTTCTCTGTTTGCTATAACACAAGATATAGTATTTTTTTAATAATAAAGTACGTAATGGGTGCATAGGGTTCCCACCAAGAACTTAGGGTCCCAAGCCAACCTCACCTGCAAGTGGAGCACCTGCCGATCAACGGACGAGGCTCTGGCAAACAAAATATCCCGATTAGCGGCAATAGGCTCGCCACATATTACGTGGGATCAAAACACTGGCGAAAAGTGGGCGTTTAATATGCCTCTGCCTACCCCTTCGGGGAAACAGGCGTGAGTCTATGTATGTATGTATGTATGTAAAGTACGTAACTAATTATCATTATTGTCATTACAGTGAAGTTAAAGATAACAGTTCTGCAACGTCTTACACACATTTGAGTTCAGTCATTCCTAACACGATCTGTTCAAGAGCTAGCCAAGAAATGCCAAACAATTTTTTTAACAAATTTGACTCAAATTCCGTAGTGATAAGCAAAAATTACAAGAGGGATAGCAGTGACTGGTTCGAATTGCGTAAGAATATGTTGACAGATTGAAATTTTTGTATAGTGGTAAAAAGAAGAGATAACAGCAGTAAAGCCAATTTAGTAAAAAATATTTTGTACAAATAAAATATTTGCAATGTAAAATCAGTTGTGCATGGAATCTAAAATGAACAACTGGCTTTGCAACAACTGGCGAAGCAAGAAAATGTAACAATCAGCCTTGTGGATTATTCGATTATTGGTGCCACGCCAGATGGATTAATGGGTCCAAATACGATTGTGGAAATTTAATGTTCTAAAGTTGCCTATAAGAATGGCCTGGAGAATAGTATAAGAGCAAATAAAATACAAATATGGAAACATGATAAAAAAGTGAACTGACTAGTCTAAACAAATATTGTAATTGTTATTAACAAATTCAGGGGCAACGCCACGTTACACGCAAACAAAAGTGTTTATTTGCTGTGTGGAGTGGCGAAAGTATACCACTAAAAATAGAAATTATAGAAAGAGATGATGTTTTCTGGGAGAGGCTTGTGGCGTTTTATATGAATTGGCAGTTGCCTGAAATTGTTGATTCTCGTCAAGCTCAAGGGATGGCATTGCGAGATCACGGAAGGAAAATGTTTCATCAGTGCTTGAAATTTCTACAATACCAAGCCGTAAAAGGAAAGTAAATGAAACTGTGCCTCGTGAACAACAGCAAATAATAAGTATTGAAGCCTTATCACCTCACACACTGCCTTTAACATTCGATGAGAATAAAGAAAACCTGCCGGGTTGTAGCAGACAGCTAACTTTTGATGAGCTGTAAACTCTGTATTTCGTTAATAAATTATAAATGAATATAAATAAATATATTTTAATAAGATAAGATAAGATAAGATAAGCTTTATTTGCATAAACATGTGTGTGTACATACAAAGAAAGTGCATACATACAAGATGACAACATAAATTAAGTGCAAACATGTTTGTCATAGCATGACGTGCAAAAATAAATTGGTTACTTATAAAATTATACAAAAAAGATACATTTAACAATATATTATTTTTTGTCCAAATTATTTAAATTTAATTATTTCATATTCAAATTATAAGATTATTATATAGATCTATATAAATTTAATTATGTAAATACAAATTCTTTCTCATTAAGAAACTCAGTCACGCTATAATATGCTCTGGCGGTCAAGAAAGTACGAAGTTTATTTTTAAACATTGATTGAGGCAGTTCCTTCCAACTTTTTGGTAATTTGTTAAAAATAATTGGTGCCATACAGTACACACTTTTGCGCATCAGGGTCGTCTTAGCGAATTGGAGACAAAGTTGACTACTGTCGCGTCTATTGCGTGGAAATTCGTCGGCTAGACGCTTATAGTAATGTGGGTTCGACTTAACAAACACAGCTACTTCTAATATGTATAAGCATGGTAAAGTTAACATTTTGTATTTTTTGAAATAGGGCACGCAGCTGTCTGTCTTCATAAGTTAATTGTATAAGTAATATTTATTTTCTTTGAAACAACACATACTTGGAGCGAAAGAATTTTTTAATATTTTTCCATACAAACATGTATGACGAGAGCTAACGAAAAAGCAGTAACTCAAATTCTTATTCTATAATTTTCTAAGTGACATAGCAGTAGGTATCTCATGAATAAGGTATATCCACATATATTTTTGATGTTTAATCTATTTTGAAAAATAATAATGGGTTGGGTTTCGAAACGAGTCGCCTGAATTTGAGGGTATTGGTAGTGTAGGGGGCTTAAGGTAGTTCGTTTTAATCCCCTAAAAGTAATTTTGGCTGCCGGAGTTGCGTCTAAATATTTTTAAACAATTTCCAAAATTTCATAAATACTTCGGCAATTATGTAAAACGGAACATAGTTTTTATACTTTAGTACGGTTTTACAAATGTAATTTTTAGGTTTTATGTGAAAAACGTGAAACGAAACGCAAAACTGCCATCTTGGAATGATCATACTGACAGCTAATGTCAAATTTGTGCGTCATTGCTTTCGAGTGCCTTGGGTTAGGTGCGACTGTAATAAATAAATAAATAGGTTATGTTAGGTTCTCTTTTGACCCTTAATCCGAAAATAGGAGCCCTTCGCAGGGCTCCGACAACCTTAGTTTATTAAACTAGTGTGATGAATGTGGAAGTTGGCAGTGCCATACACACCGATGTTTGGAGATTTTTTTTTTCAGAGGAAACCAAGTATTTCCGGCAAGTGAAAATGGTGAGAGGGGTTTCAAGACCTCCCCTGCTTCCTCTCCAATCACTCACAACCCCGAAAAACGGCGACGTATTTCGAAACCTTTACCATAATAATTATACCTATAATAACAATAAACATCCATAAATAAATAAAAGAAATCAACTTTTACTTAACTTCAATTATATTATATTAGTTGAGATACGGCTTTTGCGCTTAGTGGAGCAGTATTGTGTTTTTAGGGTACCGTAGCCAAAAATTGTAAAAACGGAACCCTTATAGATTCGCAATGTCTGTCTGTCTGTCCGCCCGTATGTCACAGCCAATTCATTGCAAAACAGATTTGAAAACTGGCAGGAATGGAATTAGATGTAGGTATTCTATGAACTGCTTCACTATTTTTAAACAAAAACAAAACAAACATAATAATGGCCTCTCCATACATGGAACTGACTTAATTATTTTTATCATCTTACGGCACGTAGGTATTTATTTATTTATTTATTTATTTATTTATTTATTTATTTATTTATTATTGCTAAATACAGGTACATAGGTTGTTACATTGTTACATGTGGAGAACACTGTATTTACCTTGCAGCATGCAATACAACATACATAAAAAAACAACATTCTCTAATATTTTTTTAACATGTCAAGAAAATAATTATACCTAATAAAACAAAAAGAATACAATGTTAAATTAAATAATAAATCAATCTACTAGTATGTCAATGAAATGATAATAATAATAAAAAAAGAATACAATAATAAAATTATCGGCTAATTTTATAAATTATCATTCAGATACTCATTTATGGAATAATACGTTTTTTCTTTTAATAAATTTACTATTTTCATTTTAAATGTGTTCAGTCTATCTATTTGTAAAATATATTTAGGTAACTTATTATAAATACGTGGAGCCATGCATAATATACTGTTATTGAAAAAGGCAGTAGTATTAGGTGGAATACATATTTTTAAATTATGCCTTTTACCCCTTATTTTTTCAAAAAGATATGCATTCTTTTTTACAAATAGAGCTATTTCTAATATGTAAATACTTGGAAATGTAAGAATTTTTAATGATATAAAACAGGGCTTACAGCTATCCGTTTGTTTTAAATTACACATAGCTCTAATGCATTTCTTTTGAGCGATAAATACATCTTTGTTGTTCGTAGCATTGCCCCAAAATATAACGCCATATCTTAAAATAGAGGCTACATGCCCATGATAAGCTGTCATTACAGTTGTTGTGCTGTATTTACCTACTTTCGTCAATATTTAATACCTATAACGTCTAATGTAAACCAGTTTTGCTCATGGCTGCACTGAGAACAAAAATTGCGCTATGCCTATATTGTACAAACAGATTGATGTAATATAAATTTTAATATCAGTATCTCAATTCAATATGCTAAAACGTTTTGCTTGCGATTTTGAAATATTGGAATACGGATGTCGCCAGAATACGGCCGCACGCGACATGGAGCTAAGCTCCCTTCACCTCCCCTGCTTCACCCCCTCATTTACCAAAACAGTCGCTTAGGACAACGCCTTAACACAAATGACCTGGTTAACCACAAGCCCAACACGTCTAATGCTAACATTAGCGATTTCAATCCGAATCTAATCAGCGGTAACGGCTTGAACTCACACAATAATAAGTTTTAATTACAATGTTTATTTTTTCAACAGCAGATACGTAATCGTGTAGTTTTTATCTACTTTGGCCGTGTTTGTTGCTACAAGTACGTCGATCAAGCCTAGTTAATTCGCGTGCTTTGAACCAGATTGCCCGCTAAAAGTTTTTAACAGCCACGTAACAACTCAACTTTATATTATCAGTCGCTGAAAGCTTACTTCGTTTTCAAGGGAATTGTAAATATACCTACGAATAAATGTAGGTCAAGTAGCTATGGTTGCCGATCAACTCTAGGTTTTCTAATAATATGCACCATTACAAAATGATACGAACGATGATGCTTCACCTACTGACCGTACGGAACGTGAAGAACAAAAAATGTATGCACGAGTTAACCCTATTATTTTTCCACCTGAACAATTTTATCTTTTTCAAATATGCGGTGTGGAATCCGGCGCAAAACTTTGTTTAAAATTGACTAAAAAATACGGTAATATTGTAGCGGGTGTACGTTTGTTACGCTAATAGCAAAAGTGTATCCAGGCGATAGTACAAACAGTCGCTTTGGTCTATTGTCCACAACTGCAGTATTTACGCACTGAGCGGAGATACGTCCGTCCCCTTTTAATCATGGGCCTATGTGACCAAACTATCGTTTGGTCAAGCTACCGCTGTTCTATTTAGATTATGAAAATTAGCGAATACCGAGCTAATCTCATTTACTTAAGCATTTCTGTGGATTATCGCCACGTGGCATTTACACGAAGTGAACCATAATCACAAACGAATCAAGAGTATAAATACTTGGTATAAATAAGCCTGACGTAGTTTACGTGTTGAATGTAATGGACCAATATTCAAAGACGTGTAGGAAGCTCGGTAAGAAGATCCGTCGCTCGTCGGCGCGGAGCGCAATATAAAAGGTCGGTACAAAGGGTTATTTCAGTTCCTTCATAAAACTAACAATATTGTTCGCGGTAACAAGACGAGAACGTTTCTCTCGAGCCCATATTCGCACGGCCATTGTTTCGTTCAGTAGACTTTAGAGGCGTGAGCCTGCAGTGTTAGACTCAACAGACCATTGTTTAGCTTCCTTCACCTGGCAAGACAGATCCCACACAAAGGCAACGCTCGTTTCTGCACTTGTGTTTGTTTTTGTCATGCAATTGTAGGTTTTCGAGCTCGCCGCAATACGGTGGATCTTCGCTCGTTTGTGAACTGGAGTGAGAGTAGGGCACACCTACATTGCGATGCATAATTGATTTTTATTGGATTTAAATTTGTGATTGCACCGTATTCAATGTCACTTAAGCAAAGTGTAATGCATATTTGTCATCATTATACATTTCTATGAATTAACAGTACTGAATCGAGAGATTACTTTCGAAATATTGTTGTTTTGAATAATCACTAATTTATTACAATAAAAAAGCATTGTAGTGCAAGCAAAATCCAGCTATTTGTTGCAGAATTCGTAAAAACCACAAAAAACAACAATGTTTAATTGTTAGGAGTAAGTTCAAACTCTACATAAATTGCAAAGATCTTTAATAATTTTTCTGTACTGATTTTTTGCGAGAAATATGAAATAAAATTATGAGCTTAAGCAAAAGTTGTTGATGTTTCATATTTTACGTACTTCCCTTTTTGATCTCTAAATGATATTGTATGGGCCACAAAACTGGGCGAGCAGAAGAAATGGTAAGGGGTAGGAGCACATCGTCACGACATGAGCGATGCCGCAGCCAGTGCCACTTTACTCGCAGACGTATAAATTACGTCAAATGGGACTTGTGTTGTTGTAACGAGCTACATTACAAGTAAAATTAAAAATAACGACGCCAATAAACTCTGATTACATATCCGTACAATTCGTTCGTAGATTTTTAAATTATAATTCTAATGTTTTTAATACAAGTGTAGAGTGTAATAACCTCCGTAATGCTTAGTTAATTTTTATTTGACTATGACAAAGACAACTACAATTTTTTTTTGCTTTCTTTTTTATATAATCCTAGTCTAGACAACTCACGCTTTTATAATTTGTGGACCGCACAGTCTGCGGTACTGGATGGTCTTAAATCACTTGTTTATAGTTTCATGAAGACTTTAAATCGGAAATTTTTGGCTGATCACGTCAAATTGTTTGCCGCAGTTTTCTTCGACAGTTTTAGACATGTATTGAGCTGGCGATGAAACAAAGAATATTGTGTCAACGCCATGTTATAGTATATGTTTTGTCATTGGTCGCATTTATAAAAAAAAGATAAAGAATATTTCACATTATCAGCCTTTAACAGTCCACTGCTGGACTAGGCCTCTCCTTTGAAAGGAGGAATTGGCCTACTATACCACGCTGGCCAAACGAGTTGGTATAGGGTTTGTATCAAGTTTTCCTTCTCTTACAGTGCTGTTCTCTGCATAATATGCTCCCTCTGTCGGCTCTTACGACACCCATGGGATAATATGGGGTGGTGACATTCCGTATTCTTAATCCGTCACCACACGGAGCTATTTAGCTATTCTAAAATCGCAAGAGCGACAAAACGTATAGTGATGATGATGCGATTGCTAAATAAATTAGCCTGTCAACGTTAAAAACCTTCTATCTATTATATTAAACTTCATGGGCAATGTGTTTTGTGTGCGTCTACTAAGACGAAAAGACACTAGTCTTTTGGCAGCCTCAAACATTTATATTACAGTGATAACTGACCGCGTTATTAGAAGTAAAACTCACGTAGTAATTATTAATTGGTGTAAATAACTTGAATTTAACTAGCTTCTATTACTTTTTAGCGTTAAAGACTTGTTACACTAGAAGTTATATGATAATAGAGCCGTGTAAAACTGATAATAAGATAAACATATTATAAAGTTCAATTCTGGTAGGACTGTAGATATAGTTATCATTCCTAACTATAAATAAACTTGATAATATGCCACAACTGATAGTAAAATCGCAAGATTAACTTTGTTACGTCTTGACAGTGAAACGACTGACGTCAGCCCTTAATTCTTGGAAGAGCACTTACGAAACGAATTATAGGGTAACCGCCTGTTATATTGGGTATATAGCTTAGTTAGGCTGCAGTGTTCCGACCTGCCTCAAGAGTGACCGAGTGATCCGCGAGATATTCCCTAGATTAAATTAATTAACTGTAAAATTATTCCTACTACATTCGGAACCACCGTTTAAGAAATGAAACTGACTTAATTGAAACGGATTGTTTCGCGATATTTGTTTTGCATTGTAGTGTTGTATTTTAAACTGTTTATGTTTATTAACACAGAAGTGTACGCGATATTTTAAAGCTCGCATAAAACATTAGACAATAGTTCTATGAAAATATATACGTACAGATTCAGTTAATAAATTAAATTAACATAAGTACAGCATACTTTGCTGTAGGAAATTAGTACTTAACATCTATTCTTAATTAATTAAATGATGTTATAAGCCGAGTCAGATTAAATGCGAAACAAGCTTATGTAATAACCATACAACGACTAACAGCCTTAAGCTTAACTCTAAGGTATATCTGGAGTGTAGGAAGTTGGAGCAGGACTTGTCTTTTTGCTGTTTGCGATGTCGGTACACTGTCCGTGTGGTGACGGATTAAGAATACGGAATGTCACCACCCCATATCATCCCATGGGTGTCGTAAGAGCCGACAGAGGGAGCATATTACGCAGAGAACAGCACTGTAAGAGAAGGACAACTTGATACAAACCCTATACCAACCCGTTTGGCCAGCGTGGTATAGTAGGCCAATTCCTCCTTTCAAAGGAGAGGCCTAGTACAGCAGTGGACTTTTAAAGGCTGATGATGATGATGTCGGTATATTAAGTTCACTAAGTCCGCCATATTTTCCGAACACGAAAATAATGCTTCCTCATAAACTTGGGCGGTGTAAGAGCGAGCAATTTACATTTCTTGCTTCATCGCAAGATTAGCCAAGGCTAGAAAAGAACGAAAATAATTTTACAAGCGGAAAACGAAGTTAAGAATCAGCACACGTTCCTTGCCAACGTCATTATGACATTACCGAAATTGTGTTCTAACATTTGCTGGCAATCACCATCTTAGCAAAGTAACAAGTTGATTTCCAATAATTGGAGACCTTCTGTTAATCACATCAACTAAGTGTGACTTTAAAGTGGAATAGAGACGCGAGTCAAACCAATTAACAACTGATTAATAGATAACCGAACAGGTGTCAATAGATGGCATGAAATACGTAGTATTAGGACTTGTACTCACAGATGGTATGACATGGCACCAGGCGTTTCAGTAAACCAATAGCGTTTGACCTTATTTCAAAATCCTTGGCAATGTCAATCCTTTGGTAACATCACCAAAATCGAAATGGTGGGTAGTTGAGTAAAGACCTATTTTTGAACAGCTGATATAATTATTTTAAATAAAATAGTTATACTAAAATATAAGTAAATTTAATGCATAATAAATAGAACTGAAGTTAAATACCTGCCAGACAAGCGTTATCTCCACAAAAATCACAATAGTTAATACCACAAACACATACAACAGTTTTGCAGCACCAGCATGGAATCATCTATCCACAATATCCAGCAATATTTCGAAGAGCGGATGGCTAAGTTCGAAGCGGATCTTCTCAAAAAGAATTCCACTGGTACGGGCGGCTTAGCAGAAGAATTTGGGAATTTCAAAGACTTCATAATGCAAACGATGAAGTCTTTTTCTCTACAATTGGCATCCCAAGTGGACGATATGGAGACACGCAGCCGTCGCAAAATGATTCTCCTGCATGGTGTTGAGGAGGAAAAGAATGAGGATACAGCTCAGGTTGTTGTCCAAGTACTGAAGCAGCGGCTGAAGCTGGATACTTTCTCTACGGCGGAAATCAAGCGATGTCATAGAATGGGCCGTCTTCAGTCAAGTAAGGCTAGGCCCATCCTCATCAAGTTGCAGAGCACTTCGGTGCGAGACAGCATATGGTTCGCCAAAACGAAGTTGAAGGGATCTAACGCTGTCCGAGTTTTGACCCGAACGCGACACATGGCGTTCATGGCAGCGCGGGAGATGTTTGGCGTGATCAAGTGTTGGACCAGAGAAGGCTCTATATTCGTCCTCGGCGCTGATGGTCAACGGCATCGGGTGTTGTGCCTAGGCGACCTCAACCAAATCAAGGGCGCAGATCCAGAGAAGCCTGCAGGAAAGGTTACTGCTGCGAAGACCAAGCGGACTGCAGCATCGAAGAAATAGGTTTATTTTTGTTTTGTTTACTTGACCGGGTGAATTTACATTTCACAGTTTTACTACCTTCTTCTTATTTATTTTATTAACCTGCACAATAATTTTCATTTTTCACTTTGATATTTCTCACGTCAGTAATGTCATTGTCACCTGTACTTCTGTTTCAACTCCCTATCTGAATCTCAGGTTTTTTATCTTTCAGCTTCTGTCAAATATCTATTAGAAATTCACCTAGTCTAAATCAAATTTTCTCTTGTTTTTCGGTTCTGTAAAGCTATGTGGTGTTATATATACAAAAGTCTTTTTGTAACACGCAACTGGCGGGTGGACATATGTTTTTACATAGCTTTAATATATATTTTTATTTAAGCATAACTTACATATTATTAGTATATTATATTCATATTTTTATTTATATATAGATAATACATATTTATATTAAAAATATTATGCAAGATAAAAGTAGTGACGATGACAGCTTTTTAACTGCTAGTAGTAGTCTCAATGACAGTTTCACTACTCTGCCCTCACTTGCAGAGATTCTTCAATCTCAGTTCTCTGACGTCGCGGGGAACATTAATGTAGTCCATATAAATGCCCAAAGCTTCTTCATTATTCCAGCTCATTTCCCTGATATGCTGACAACCTTTGACTGTAAAAACATACATGCTATTCTCGTTTCAGAGTCATGGCTCAAACCATGTCTGCCATCAACTTCATATTCTCTTCCAGGGTTCCGCCTAATTAGAAATGATCGCGCGGCCGGTGGTGGCGGCGGTGTCGCTATATACCTACGAGCTCAAATTCCTTTCCGTATAGTAAGCATCTCACCGCAACCACCACCCTCGAATGCCGGCGAGCATCTCTTCTTAGAAGTGGAACTGAATCATTCTAAAGTTCTTCTAGGGGTCTATTATTCTCCTTTGTTACGTATAAATTTTTTCCCTTCTTTCGCTTAATGCACATTTCACTGCTTCACCTAACTTTGATGGGAAAACAAAATCAAACACGTTACAAGATCTTTCACGTATCCCAACTTCCAGATACTCACCTTTTGTTTTCGAGCAATTTTCCTGTTGTGGTGTTAAAAAGAGCATCATTTCAATCTCATCCAATGCTGCTGGTAATGACTGCATCAGTCGAAATATGATCCTACCCATCCTAGATGAAATCCTCCCTGTCCTTTGTCATATCCTAAATTACTCAGTTACCAGCGGCGTCTTTCCATCAGCGTGGAAAGATGCACAAATAGTTCCAATACCTAAAAAATCCAAACCCTGTTCCATTAATGACTTCCGTCCTATATCCATACGTCCATTCCTTTCTAAAGTCCTTGAGCGTCTTGTGCATACGCAACTCTGTACTTTCCTTTCCAAGAATGCTCTCCTGAATCCTTTCCAATCCGGTTTTCGTCCTGGTCATAGTACTACCACGGCATTGATTCATATCACTGATGAGATAAGGCTGGGCATGGATGGTGGAAAATTCAAAATTGCGAAAAGTAACGGAGTGCTATCTCCGTTACTTTTCGCAATTTTCATAAATTCTATCTCCAAATAGTTACTTTCATCTTACCACCTTTATGCAGATGATTTGCAGATATATTCACAAACACCACTAGAGTCAATTTCAACGGCGTTTTCTAATATTAACATAGATTTGGCGCGTATCTGTACGTGGAGTAAAAATTATGGCCTCAAGGTGAATCCGACAAAAACACAGGTCATTCTAATTAGCAGTTCCAGGATGATTTCCAAGATTACACACACACCCACCACACACACAGGCCACAGCTGCTGCAGATTGAGTTCGGTGGTAACATTTTACCAATCTCAGATAACGTGAAAAACCTCGGTATTTATCGGGACAAAACTTTTTCATGGGGAAGTCATTTACAGGAGACCAGCCGTAAATTGTTTGTTTCAGCTGGGTCATCGCGTAGGCTGAGGAACTTTCTTCCCACCAACACCAAGATTGCGCTTGCACAATCCTTGCTTCTCCCAATACTCGATTATGCCGATGTCAGCTATCTTGATCTTAATGAGGACCAACTTGATAAACTTGAGCGTCTCCAAAACTTCTGTATTAGATTCATTTTTGGTTTACGCAAATATGATCATGTATCTGAATTTCGATCCAGGCTCAAGTGGCTCCCAATTCGACTTCACCGGAATACTCATATTCTTATGTTACTGTACAACGTGTTGTTTAATCCTAATACACCCACGTATCTCAAAGAACGTTTTAAGTTCTTTCATGACACACATTTAAAGACCTTGAGGTCGTCGGTGGATCTGAGACTGCAGATGCCAACACATTCCACAAACTTCTACGATAAATCCTTCGCTGTTCAAGCTGTCCGTTTGTGGAATTCGCTGCCGGTCGAAATTAGGCAAGCTAAGTCATTCAACATTTTCAAAAAATGCACTAAAGAAACACTATTTGTCATTGTAAACTAATTTTGTCACTGTATTTTGTGTTCATATTATTATATGTATGTATATGCATTATATTTATGTATATGTATTATATTTATGTATAATATTATATATATGTATATATATGTATGTATCATAATTATTATGCATTTATTTATTTATAATATATTTAGCACCTATCATATCTATTGTATATATGCCAGCGTATGTATGTACAAAAAATAAAAACTATTTATAGTACCTAATCAGATACTTAATGTGACTACACATCAAAGCTTTTTGTCTTTTCAGTCTGTCCATCCTAAGGTTGCCTGGAAGAGATCGCACTTTGCGATAAGGCCGCCCTTGTGCATTTGATATGTATGTAGTACACTTGTCATTTACACCGAATTTGTATTAACATTTGCAGAATAAAGAATTATCTATCTATCTATCATCATTATCAGTATAGTAGTAGTAACATCAATTGAGACAATGTGAAGTGTCCCAAGCAAAGCTGTCGTACTCGTAGGTAGCGGATCACGGGATGCTGCGGCACACCCTGCCAGCCAACGGGAATACGCGCATGACGCAACGTCACAGGTTTTAAAGAAATTCAAACGTCATGTATGTGGAAACGAAAGGTTGCGGTGACGACGGTCAGACGAGTGCTCTGACTCATTTGGTTTCTTCTTCACAACATGGAACACCACGTGAAACCGGTGACGTGCCACTCTGTACATTGCCGTAACGACAGTGAGCGTAGGGTCTTAATCCCCTATGCGCGGTTCGAGAGGCCGCTTCCGTTATATCCACGTCAGTCATATAATCAGACACACCTGTCTATATCACGCCATGTAAGTACATAAATATATGTAAGTACTAGCTGTGCCCGCGACTCCGTTCGCGTGGACTTTGTTTCTTCATTATTTTATTATCTAATAATCTACATTAAAGCTTTTTTGTACACTATATAAGGATAGCCTTCGGGGATACAAACATAAAGGTGCCTAAGCTCGCTAACACGTGACAGAGCTACATTAAGCTGTCCTCTCGAAAACAGCTGTTACTTAGATCCACAGCCGCAACTTTCAGCGTTTGGCCTTAAGCTAAGCTGGACTCATTTGAAACTAAACAAAAAAATTTTTGGAATTAGAGAAATACATCCGGGGTATACATAAACATTATCACCTGCTCGGCATCCTATTCAAATCTCTGCTTCGATCACGTTTCGTTGTAAATTAGTTACTTTTCTGCTGCAATCATAAAGATTTAGTGGAGTTACTTTTAAATTTCTATCGATATCTATCTATCGTCACGCCTGTCTCCCATTGGGGTAGGTGGAGACTATGGAACGCCAAATGCTCCGGTTCAAACACACCTCTTTCGCTTCCTCGACATTCATTAACCTCATCATACATGCTCGCCGCTTATGGGTACTTTTAATATAATAATAATATAATATTCTACCACATACACACATCACCATCTAGTCCCAAGCTAAGCAGAGCTTGTGTTATGGGTACTAGATAATGGATAAACATACATATATACTTTTTGCCAGTTCCACCCGAAATATCTACTATTTGCCTCAAAGTGGTTTACTATTGTTTGACAAAAAACGAATGACAAAAGATCATTTTACAAACAACGTTTGAAAAACTAATCATTTGACAAACTTTCATTTCGCAAACATATTATTTTAAAAACTATCATTTGACATAATACAGGTTAAGCAAATATTTTACTTAGAAAATAATTCAAATGTTAAATAATTATTTTAAAAATAATCATTTGACTAAATAATTCGTTTGCCAAATTGGTGATTGTACAAAAAGTTAGAAGATAAATTATTCGTTTTTAAAAAGGGTTGTATTTAACTGTTAGTCAATTTATTTCTGGTTTCCGCCAAAAATACTAATTGCACCACTAAGCTAAGTTGACGGAGCCCTGCTTCGCAGGGCTTCTATGTATGTTTTACTTTTTGGGAGCCGGGTCACAAGAGAACCTAACATAACCTATTAAGTTTTCTGAGTGGATAAGTTTCCCGAGCAGACGAAACTTTTCATATCAAATGATATTTTGTAAAAAGATCATCATATTTGGTGTGCAAGTCAGTATTTTAGTGAAATAATAAAGATTTTTTGCGTAACTCACTTCAGTGTGTTACATAACATTTTTGATACGCTGTTAAAAATATCCCTTTTAAAAATAACTAATATCTAACCAATACTTAGGCGAAATTTTGAAAATGTTTAATTGCATGGTTGCAATTTTCATCTTGGAGAGATTATTTATAGGAAAGTAATAATTTTGTATTAATACTAATTCCATATAACTTAAGTCTTTAAAAAAAATACACTCTGCCTGTATTAAGTGAAATAAGTAGAATTCGGTTCTGGCGTTGTGGTCGCAGTTCTAACCTAACCTAACCTACCATTGTTACAGTTGACCCTACACAAAGATTGTTGTATAAACGTAGATTTTGGTAAATAAAATATTTACCAAACAATGCATTTTGTCAAATGTTATTTATGATTTTCGTTGATTTGCCAAGTAACATGTTTAAAAAAATAATCAATTTGTTAATTAATGTTTTAGCATAATAACTTTTTTAAAGTAAGTATATTGTCTAATGAGTAATTTATTAAACAATAGTTTGTAAAATAATACATTTATCAAGTATAATTTTGTCAAACGTTATTTGTCAAATGAAAATTTTTCATTCGTTTTTGTCAAATGATTGGACACCCCTCAAAGTACTATCCACGCTACAACACACACGATCTTATTTATATTAAACACTGTTCTTCAGTTAGTCTCGAGACATCATTTTGCAGGATTTAGGTTTTTTTTAATGGGTAAATAGATTACCTATTCATATACATCGCCTAATTTTTATTAATAGTTAAGGCGAGGTTGCAGTACTTTTTAAGATTTTTGAACGTCTGAAAGTCCCATGAACTATGATATTTTTAGTGAATAAAAATTAAAGTATAAAAGTTGAACATATCTTCTAGTAAATCGTAAAGATAGAAACACGATTTGGAATGATTGGCTCGATAAAAAAAAATTTCAAACATGGCACTAAATCACAATTTTAAACGTGTACTGCTTAGAGATTCCATAATGAATTTATATGAAAGTATTATCAATAGAAACAGCTCTTTATTTTAAAATAAATGGTAAAAACAGATTTCGTAATTTAGTTATCATTTTTCTCCAAGAAAAAAAATTGTCAAAATGTTGGCATTATATCGCTCGCTGGCCATTCATCAGTGCCTGTCTAGGCGTGATTGAGGGCGGACGTACGTCGTTGCTCCGCAAAATCCCCCTCCACCCCTGCATGTACGTTTTCGCAAAAGTACAAAGTAATTCGTATTCCAAACTCAATCGTTCAAACCATAGACATACTAGTAAGAAACCGTAGACAGGTTACAGACAAGGTAACATGACGGAGCTTACGAGTGGCACGCATCGCGAAAAGCGTACGCACACTAATATAAATATGTCAAAACGACACACTAAGAATTAGATAAGAAGTGTAAGTGAGATAGCACATCTAATCGCAAGCGCGAAATAGAGATAAACATATACTCTCTGGACCGACGCGCATTGTGACATCATGCTGACCGTTTCACAAACAATAATTTGACTCAGATGCGACATGATCACTTTGTCTGTCTTGTGTAAAGTCAATTCGCCTCAAAGTAAATTTGATTAATTTTATTCATTTAAGGTAGGGAAATAAAAAATCGATGTGATTTATTTATAACATTTATTAAAAAAGTACATTTTATTCTTCTCATTTCATTCAATGGAAACCTAAAACAGTACGTTGATATAAAAACTGTGCACTGCGGACCCACCGTAGCCCTGGCAATACCCCTGGGGGTATGATGGGTCTTTTAAAGCATAACCGTACTCTTGGCTGAAATGCTCGTAGTGTTATACCAACGTGCTACGTGGACATTAAACTGAACAATGTTATCTCTCGTATGATAATGACTTACTACTTACGTTTTTGTATTTTTAGACAAGCGAAGACAAGCGCTAGTACGATGATATAGTGCAACAAGGAGATAAATTAGAGAATAAAACGTTTAGGTATTACTGCTAATGGTTATAATGCTTTATATATTATAGGTATAATCTGTGGTACTGTTGAAGACTCATCATCATCATCATCCTTGCGCTGTCGGATCATTCCCACTAGTTCTATTGAACAGTTCTATGATATAACTAGTGAGACTTTTTTTCCCACTAGTTCTATTAGCACAACTTGATGAGAAGAATAGAACTAATGGGAAATAGTTATAGGAAATTTACCACTAGTTCTATGTATGTTTTACAAGGGTAGTGTCACAACATCGCGCTCACATATCCGAATAAATATGTGTGTATAAAAATGTGTTAAACGAATGAACGTCTACAAAACAATTGAACGTCTACAAAACAAATGAACGTCTACAAAACAAATGAACGTGTACAAAACAAATGACTACCAGAAAGTGATCAGCTATCGATAGTGATTGCAAAAAACAGGTGCATGCGATTTTCGACCTTATTGACAATTCATGACAAACTTTTTTTTGTTTTTTCTCGCTTTCTGGCAATATTAGGGTAATAAAATTATAAATTCTGACTAATGTCAATTAGATTGAAAATCGCATGCACCTGTTTTCTGCAATCACTATCGATAGCTGATCATTCGGATATATGAGCGCGATGTCGTGACACTACGGATCATTCCCAGTAGTTCTATTGAATACCCTTGTAAAAACACACATAGAACTAGACTGGGACAGTTCCTATTACTTATCCCATTAGTTCTGTTCTCCTCATCAAGTGGTGCTAATAGAATTAGGATAGTTCTATCATAGAATTGTAACTTGAAATTAACGAACTGAAATTAATAAACTAATTACACAACAATATTATCTGGGAGTACGGTTAAGCTTTGAAAGACCCACCATACCCCCAGGGGTACTGCCAGGGGTACGGTGGGTCGGCAGCGAAAACTGTGCAGTACAATCTACTTAGTTGGTTAATACTAAAAGGAGAAAAACAAGAACAAGTGAATGGACTTTGATAATCCGTCAATGTTTGTAAGTTACGTACATACATACATAGACTCACGCCTGTTTCCCGGAGGGGTAGACAGAGACTACGGAACGCCATTTGCAACGATCCTGACATTCATTCCCATCAGATTCCTCATGCATGCTCTTCTGTTCAGGGTACTTCTCACCTGTCCTGTTTTTAGGATGTCTCCAATCTGGTCAGAGAACGTCCGCCTAGGTCTTCCCCTTCGTCCTGTCCCTTCCACTCTTGCCTCATATATCTGCTTGGTCAGTCTTTCGTCATCCATCCTCTCCACGTGCCCAAACCATCTTAGCATACCTTTCTTGATGCTTGTCACTATATCTTCTTTTACCCTACAACACTCTCTTATCACACAATTCTTTACTCTGTCTGTCAGAGAGACACCACACATACTTCTCAGTGCTCTCATTTCTACAGCATTTATACTACTTTCATGACTCTTCTGCCATACCCAACTATCACTACCATACATAAGAGTAGGTACTAACATCCCTCTATGCACAGCCAAACGTGCCCTTTTGGACACGTTTTGGCTACTCATAAACGCCTTCAGAGCTCCATTCACTCTATTACCTGCATTAACTCTTATTTCAATATCTTCTACATTCTTACCATCTCTTGTAAACAGCGTACTTAAATATACAAACTCATTCACTTGCTCCACTCGCTGTCCATCGATCATAACATTACAAACCGTAACGCATTCCTCCCTTTCAAAAACCATAACTTTCGTTTTACTTACATTCACTTTCATTTCTTTCCTCTCTAACGCACCATGCATGATTGTTACCATCTCCTGCAACTCCTCCGCTGAAGACGCAAGAAAAACCTGATCATCAGCATAAAGGAGGCATTTGACAAGTAAATCATTCATCCTTAATCCACAATTACTATGTTTCAAATCTTGCAAACAAACATAACTTACGTATGATTTTGTAGTTCTATAATAATAATATATTGCGTTGATTCAGCCTCAAATCACTTTTATTACTTGACAAAAACACACATAAGTATTTTATTATTACGAATGTCCCATCTGGATATTTTGTTTTTTAGTCTTTGAACACGCACAATACTGCTTCTCTTTTACACTCGCTAAATGCCAATGTTTTTTATTCACTCTATTATTTGTGATACTGAATTTATTATAAATTGTAAATAAAACGTTGTAATATTGTAATACTCATGAATGAGAAGTGATTCCATAACTTTTAGTCATTTTCCTATTATAGTTTGTGCAAAATCTCACTACACACGACGGCATTTTCAAATGTAACGTACACACACGCGTGTAAAAGAGCGAGCGCTTCCGACCGCAGCGCGTACGCGACTAAAGCCAAATGATACATTTAGTCTGTTTTTAATGTGCCACTTTTGAAGTTCGCATAACTCATCTACGGTTTTTTTACGCTGCGCTGTGGCACACGCACACACGAAACCCCTCACCCCGCTTACTCGCTGACGCCACCGCCGTGTTTTTGTTTTTGCGGGGGGTGAGGTCGAGCTACGCACTGTACTGCAACCTCGCCTTAAACCATCAAATGATGCTTCGGGCAGGCCATATTGAGTTATAGGATAGATATGTCTTGAATAGCAAGCAAACAACGATTCATTAGTTGGTTGTGCGTGCCTGAAAAAGTCCTTGCCCAATTCGTTTTGAAATCTATGCCATAACTGTGCAGTATCTGAAAGTTTGCAGAACTCCAGCATTACTGCATACAAATGGCGTAGTCGATGAGGACTTTCACTTATACTTGCTTCAGACAAAGCGTTATCCCAGTGTTGATACCCTCAGTAAATGACTTGCTACTCAGCGCACTTAATACACAATATAATATCATAAATTATACAGAATAGAGCTCATTTTAAATTTTGGAAAATTTTAATTTTCGAAAATGACCATTTATAATCTTTCAACCGTCTAATTTTACATTTTCCAGATCATAGTATATTAAGTTTCAACCAATTCAACTCAAGAGTTTCTTATTTACATTGCTATAGGACAAATTTCAACCGAAAAAATACATCGTTGTGTAAAAATTGACATAACTTTTTTATTTATGAACCGATTCGAATAAAACAAACACTAAATGTTAAGTGAAACTTTTCACAATATATCAGTGAAAACCGCATTCAAATACGATCAGCCGTTTCTGAAATTAGCGTGCACAAACGCACAGACAAACAGATAAACAGACAAACAGACTAAAATTGTAATAATGATATTTTTGGGTTCTCTTCTATAATAAAGACCCCTTAAAATAGTTTTCTCCTAAATATCTTCCATGTACAGACATCGATCACTTACATATTTATTATATGTATAGATTTACTTTGAAGATAATAATAGTTGTTCTAATTTTAAGATGTTCGCCACATAGGTAATGTTAATCTGTTATAAACACAGAAGTTTGTACACGAGGCCCGTATTATACTCAAGTGTGGGGTGTTATTACAACAGAGGCTAAGATGAAATGAATTGATCACCTTTACTAAGATGGAGTGTAGGAACTCTATACCCATGGGCTTGGAGTTCAGAAAGCCGCACACAAGTCGATTTCGTTAAGAAACTTGTTTACACTAATGATGGATAATGAAAGATAGAAGGCTATCTAACAATCTATTGTTAGTTAGCAGCCTTCTATAAAGTATATTAAATTTTAGGGCAGGTATATAATTCGTTTTGCAAATTCGACAGCGGAAAAGCCGTTTCATTTCAATTTTAGAGAACTACCGTAAAGTTCTCAGACGGTAATTTGCAAAATTAAACCCATCATTCTTTATTCCACTACTTTTTTAATCTAAGTATTTTATGCAGAAAATATTAAAACTTTATTAGCATTCGATACCATGAAAGCAAAACAATAGATATGCATTCTTATTGCCTTATACGCTGACCTGTTAAGAATTGATGATAGAGCCTCGTGCATTTTTAACTAACCTTTACTTCGTTGTCGCTGTTTCATGATTTTTTGTGCAATATGTCTACATTATAAAATTATAAATTTAGTGCATAAATGGCCCTTTGTCTGTATTTTAAAACTAGAGGACGCCAGCAGCTACGCCTGCACATTTTTTTAAATTTATCTGTTTTGACCGATCCCGTGGGTATTTCGGGAAATCCCTTCTTAGTGCACCCCTACATCCCCAAGGAACATACATGCAAAATTTCAGCTTCCTGCGCCCAATAGTTTTGGCTGTATTTTGTCTGTCAGTCAGTCAGTAACGCAAGGATTTTATATATTAACTGTCTTACTAATAAAAAAATATTACTCACACGTTTAACGTATGAATACTTACACAGCGTATAACGTCTGTATAGGAGTTATACAGGGTTTACACTACATCGCTACTAACAGAGAGGTTGGACGTTTAGACTAGAGAGAACATGCTCGCCATATTTCCTTATACCGAACGTGCAACATGTAATGTCAGTTGGTCTTAGTTGGTTAATCATAACGTCAAATTACGCGTCTCATTTAAAGAGGCATAGACTCCTTAAAGACTCATATCTTTGACTGCATTCTCTAAATAGCCGTGCTGTCAAATCCCATCATTAAGGAGTGATGGGATTTGACAGTGAAAGGAGATATCGATGTTTTTGAATGAGGGATAAATACGGAAACAAACTATCGGACATGAATGTAAAACTGTAGCTGGAAGCGACAGCGCGCCGCGGTTGCTAAAGGTGAACGCAGACTTGGCCGCACCGCAGTCTCCGCAGTCCCCGCAGTCATCGCTTTTTTTAAAGGCCTCGCACATCTATCCGCACCGCAGTCACTGCAGTCGTTCCCGTCGCCGCACACATCGCACTTGATTTCTTTTATTCAGTTTTTAATATAAATAATTAAGAGTGGGAGTCCGCTGCGTGCGGGCCGGCGTTGGTGACGTCATCAGCTGCGGCTTGGGGAGTTCGGTCGTTTCAGGGACTGCGGCGACTGCGAAGCGGGTGGGTGTGCGAGGTTGCATGCTTCATATAAACAATTCGAATGCGAATACTGCGGCGCATGCGGTGCGGCCAAGTCAGCGTTCACCTTAAGTTGGCAATAAACAAAGACGACCAGCGGTCTAATTTTCTATCACGTGTTTGATAGTATGCGCAGTTTAATTACATAATTTACTTAGATACCTACCTTAAAAGTAGCGCCTATTAACCTAAAGCCTTGTAAGGACCAAGCATTCTAGTGTACACGTAATCCAGGTATGTTGACTACGTGTACAGGATTATGATCGAATACTACGCTTTGCTGCAGTTACAGACTATAAAAGCATGCACCAGTGGCGTCGGATAATTTGGTTCCATTTAAAATATTTAGAATACTGATACACTGGTTGTGGCGTTGTGCAGACATTCAAATTACTTCTGGAAATTACAGTTTCACTTATCCGGGTTTGAATCGCTATGGCCTGCATCATTAAATCGCATTCATCACGCAGCAAAGGAGATGATACAAAAATTTATTCAAATGTTTATATTTTCTGTCTTAATAGTTATCTTGTTTCTAATGAAGGTATATTATGTAACTAAATAAAAACAAAAAGAGTGTAATTTTAGTTTGAAGATAGGTATTAATAAAATATAATAATTGCAATGATTTTCATTCTAGTCTTTTAATCTACCTACTTCTAGGTATGTTATTTATCATATTAGTGCCATCCTGACTGATCAAAGACGTCTTGCCTTGAAGTCTGCTATATAATATTCTACCATATAATATAATATGCTTCCATATTCACACAACACCATCTGGTCCCAAACTAAGCATATCTTGTACTACGGGTACTAGACAATCGATAAACATACATAGGTATATACTTTTTGTAAATATATTACATATTATACATAGTACCACCCAGACCAAAACAAACATCCATATTCATGCACACAAATGTTTGACTTGAGCGGAAATCGAACCCGCAAGCTTCGGCGTGGCGAATCATTTGTGCTGGCGTATCACAAATCAGATTACCTACAACTCTAAAAAAATCGAGCAGTGTCCAACGTAAGCGATAGCAAGCAACATCATATGATGCGACGCAAACAAATTGCCAAAGCCTGCCGCATTAGCCAATCTGGTATAATAAAATTCGAACAATACATGATCTAAGTGATAGTTTCTTAGCTTCACTTCGCAACGCATCGCTTATTAGTTTATGGATACTTTTTGTCAATAGATTTTATGGCTAAAACGAACAATTAAACACGTGATTTTTTTTTAGTACTGTCTGTCTGACAAGTCTTTGCAAAGCACTGTCAGGCACCGACGGCAAAAACTACAATTTCAATATTTTAGTTGTTTACTTCTACGGTTTAAATATATATAAAATATATAATAAAAGTAGGACGTGTGTTTTTCTCTAAAATTTTAATAATTATATTTTCTTGTAAATAGCTACTTATTAATCAAACCTAAAACCGCAGTGGACCGCCGCGTATGAATGTTACAAAAGTGAGCAAGTTCCATCTGTTTCTATAAACCTGTAGTTGTTAAAATATTTACAGCACAAGATGGCCTCTACATTCAATGTTTGTGCTGGGTGTCGCAAAACAATAGGAAGCAAACAATATTTGCAATGCTACCTATGCCGTCAGAGGTATGATCTTCTTTGTGCTAACATTGCTAGTAACCAGTACAACAAGATGACTATGGCCCTTAAAAAAGTGTGGACGTGTATTGAATGTAAAAGTAAACAACCAAAGATGGATAACACAAACACACCGGTTTGTTCAGGAAAACATGATATTATATCCGATCAGCCAATGAAGGACATAGAGGATGGTGGTGCAATGCATATCGATGTTTCGGTGGATGACTATAGAAATATAAGCCAATCCGACATGAATGTTACAGTTCGAAAACAACATCCTAGCCAAAACGAGAGGCGAAAGAAACAATCTTGCAATGAGTCTAAATCACCTGACGGTTCATTTGCAAATACTTTGCGTGCTTGTGTTCGAGAAGAGCTCGAAGCTGTTCTAAGCGAGCGCCTACCTATTTTGATTAGCAATCTCGTAGCTGAACAAGTTAGTCTCATTGTAAACAATACTATGACAAGGCTAAGTGATAGAATATTGGATCTAGAAACAAGGTTGAAAATTATAGAAACGCAGCTTTACACAGAAACTGAACATCTACAAGTGTCCCAAACTACAACTAGTAATCCGCCTGACAACGAAAAGCAGAGGCGCCGCATAACTGACAGGAAAACACAAGAATGCGCAGACAGCAACTCACATGGTACAATTCAAAGTAGTGGACCAATTGAGATAAGCAAGAAGCAGTTGAACAATCAAGGCAGCGACATTGTCACAGGAACAGCTTTACCTGGTGTCACCCAACTGGAAGCCTCGGAGCGTTGGCGGCACATACACCTGTACTACGTGAAAGTTGGCACTACTGAAGATCAAGTTAAGACACATCTTCATACAATTTGCGGTAATGCTGAGTTCACAGTAGAAAGCCTTAAGGCACGGGGAAATTATGCTTCATTTAAGTTGGGCGTACCAGCTAAACTTTTTAACAATATCATGGACCCGAAAAACTGGCCTGAAGATATATGCATTAAGCCGTGGAAACAGAGATTTCGCAACAAAATATTTCGTGAATCAAAGTTGTCACAATAATGTAACTGCGGGTACCACCGGCCAAAGGGCGACGATATACCATGTGCTAGACCTTTACTATCAGAACGTCAGAGGGTTGCGTACTAAGATTCCAACATTTTACCAAAACATATGAACATCGACAGATAACTTATTTGCAATCACAGAAACTAGTTTAAATGAATCGATACACGACGGAGAACTGGTCCCAAATGGGTACGTCGTCCTTCGATGTGATCGTGCCGATGCTGATGGCCGCAAACATGGAGGAGTAATGTTAGTATGCAGGCCTTCGCGAAGTGTTGAGGTACGCCGAATACCAATGCCTGGCGCTGTCAACCTCGATAACCATCTGTTTGAAGTAGTATGCGCAACAGTATTTCGTAATAATAACTTTTTATTTTTGTGTATTGTAGCATATATACCACCTACTACTATTGAGAGTGAGTATATGTTTATGTTTCACTTACTTGAACAGCTATGTGTTGAATACGATAACGTTATATTAGTTGCAGATTTAAACTTGTATTCTGCTAACAAAGATGTGCAATGTTATTATGAATACTTTACTACTTATTGCGGGTTTCGCCAGTGTAACAATATTTATAACTGTAACAATCGCAGCCTTGATGTAGTGTTGACCACATTTCCAAGAAAGAGCGTGGAGGTAACGCAGGCGAGTCAGTGTTTAACTACCATCGATCCACAGCACCCACCACTACGTGTAGGAGTGTTGGGCGCGCGGGCGTGCACTGAGCCACTAGCGCTGGTCGGCGCGCCAGATACACCGCTGCCTCACACCCCCTCCTACCCGCGATGGAATTTTTCTCAGGCAGATTTTTACTCGTTGTATACAGCGATTACTGATGCCGATTGGAGCGCACTATACGCAGCGAACAAAGCCAGCGAAGCCTATGGTATATTTTACGACATATTTTACAAATTGTTAGATGATAGCACTCCCAAGAAAAAGCATACAACCAGCCACTCTCAGTACCAATACCCAGAGTGGTATACGGCGGAAATTATAGGCGACATAAAGCAAAAGGTTTTCTGGCACAAGTCTTATAAAATCAGTAGATCGACACAACATTACGAAAGATTTTCTTATTATCGTTCTCAAGTCAAAAGTAAGATAACTATTGCCTATAAAATTACCAAAATCATATTGAGACGCAATTTGCAAAGGAGCCTAGATCTTTTTGGGCTTATGTAGGGAATAAACGGTCTAAAAGAAGTAAAACACAAATAGTTAAAAATGGGGTTCCTCTTTTAGAAAATATGTGTGCCCAAGAATTCGCGGATTATTTCAGCTCGGTGTATGGACAGGAGGAGCCACGGCTAGATGCGGCGGCTGCGGCGCTCGCAGCACCCGAACGTGGTGCACGCGTGCATGTTGGCCAATTGTCTCTTAAGGACGTACATACAGCCCTTGCGCGTCTTAAGCCTAAGCGATCTGTGGGTCCAGATGGGGTTCCCCCGTACATTGTAAAAGATTGTAGAACATCTCTAGCAGATCCCCTTTGCCATTTGTTCAATCTTTGCCTAACGGAACGCGTCTACCCCGATGGGTGGAAAATAACTCGAGTAACCCCGAATCCTAAAGGAGCCGCTAGCTCGGAGGTAAGTGGATACAGACCAGTAGCAGTACTATCCACATTCGCTAAGGTTTTTGAGTCGGCCTTGTCTACATGCATCACATCACAGGTTAATTACACAGTTTAGTGATGCACAGCACGGGTTTCGGGCAGGTCGTAGCACAAACTCGAACCTCATGTGTTTTATGAACCAAGCTGTTTCAACACTTGATTCAGATATTGGTTCACAGCTTGATATTGCCTATTTTGACTTCAAAAAGGCTTTTGATAGCGTGAATAATGACGTACTTTTGACAAAATTAGCGATGGTGGGTTTCACTCCTGACCTGTTGTCCTTTTTTGCGAGTTAGCTCAGGGATCGTAAGCAATACGTCGAATATGGTGGTTATGTCTCAAGTCCCTACCGCACTCTATCAGGTGTTAGCCAAGGGAGTAATTTAGGCCCATTAGAATTTATTCTAATGATTTTCTAAAAACTTTTCCTACGTGTTGTGGATGAGAACGATTGCAAAAGGTTGCAGAGTGACATCGATGCAATATTAGAATGGAGTCGAATGAACAAGTTGTTCTTCAATGTCACAAAGTGCAACGTCATGACTTGTACACGCGCGGTTTACTCTTTACACCATGACTATGTAATGGAGGGAACGGTCATCCCTCGTGTTACATCTGTAAGAGATTTAGGAGTTTTGATAACACATAATTTAATGTTCAAGGAGCATGAATTATGTTTGTAACAATATCAATCGCATTGGGTGAAACCTGTTATGATTGTGTTGTCTTGAATAAATAAATAAATAAATAAATATCGACACATACTAAAGTTAGACATTTGACCAAAAATATTTATCGATAAATCATCACTGTTACGAACAACACTCGGTTTCCTAACTCTATGTTTTGTCTACTGTCTGGCTACCACGAGACTGCTATAAGATCGTGCTGCTATACCTATCGATAGTTCTTTCTATCATACTGCATGTGTCATTAGAAAGAAGATATCAATCATAGCAACCGCTGTTGTTATTTAGTGTTACTTCTATGACTTAATAAGGTTATATTTCTTTGAGTGACAACCTCAGCGTCCTCAGCTGGCAAAATCGCCGCCATTTTGCTCTTACGCACTCCTTATACAAGGGTGCAAGCGTGTGAAGAGCTTGTGTAAGTCTAAATAGATATTTTGATCTCTTATAACGCATGTATACACGCAATCTGTCAAAATATTTTGTTGTATTATTTGTTGCGTTTTTGTTACGCAATGCTTATAGTACTTGTATACACTGTGTCGTAATTTTTATTAGTAAGACAGGAAGATTATAAAAACGCGATGTCTCTACATTAAACATACGTACTACAAAAAGCCACTACTAATGCATTTCTGAGCCCCAGACGGTGATTCGTTCACATCATGCTTGCTGATGTGTTTATTTATTAGTGAAAGCGTTAGCACAAGTTTCATAAAGGTCAGATATGTATCATATGAACAACTACAGATAAAGTTTAGTCTTCTGTTGAATGTCTATGGAACATTATCATTGCATACGTATCAACGGGACTGGTAATTATGCATTCAGATTTCTTGCAACGTAGGCACACTCTAAAAACGTGCTTGGGTTCAAAGTATGTAAAAGGAAAATGTACTATTATAGGCTGTAGTACGCGTGAATAAAGTCGCGGACAAAAGGTAGTGTTTTATAAAGAACGTTTATTTCTAGTTGACACTACCATGTAATCTAATATATCAGATACGAAGACCCAACATATTTCATGACTTTTGCATGAATGGTGCAGTGGCTTAAAAGGCTATCTTGGCGTTAAGCAATGCGCTAAACGTTGTGGTGGTCGATTCCCACTCCGTACTTACAACTAATTGTGGGAACTGTTGTTGAGATCTTGGTCTTCTTTGTGTCCATTTAAGTGTCTGAAAATGCTCCGCTCTACGCTTCACTGCGATGCAGGATTTGTCCCTATTGACTCATTTGAATAAGAAAAAGAGAGATAAATACATCATTGCGAACGTATAAGATTTGACGTGCGAGTACAGGAAATAGCATTTATAGACGGAAGAGCAAGATTACAATCTTATAATTTAAAGAAATACATGTCTTGTCTATTTTTCAATAGTCTACGTATTTAAACCTTGGTATATTATTAACTGAATAGCGAACATTTTATTACATCGGCATAGCGTATGGTTAATATCCTCATTACTTTTTCAGGTCATATATTGCTACATTGTGAAGTTGCTAGTAGTGAGTTCACCAGTTCATGTGGTGTGATGTCTCAAGAGATTAATAGTAGCATGCGAAATGGTGACCATCTGGCGAGTGCCACACTGCAGTCTGTAGCATCACTCGTAAATCTCAACATAAATTTAGAGCCTTAGCACACAGGTTCCACCTTGACTTACATCACAGTATTCTTGAGTATAATATTTACTCAGAAGCTCGTACAATAACAGTATAATGGCAATCATTATATAACCTGACATATGAGCTAATGCTACTTAATGTTCCATAAACAAAAACGTTCAACCCACCTAACGTAACCCGCCAATATTTTGTAGCAAATAAATAAAATGTAAATAGCATTACGGAACAGAACAAAGAGTATGGTAATTTGCATAATGCTGTTCACCTTTTAGCTTTTGGACATGCTTGGAGCTGGTCTGGGCTTGAGCCAAGCCGAGTCCATTTAGCGACTCGTACGAAGATTATAAGCTTTGGTCCTTCGGTACCACACTTGTTTCGCACGTGTGGTTTACGGAAAAATAACAAAATATACCAAGGGAAAATCAACTTCACAGTTTTGTTACATACAAAATAGAACGCTTGAATGTATTTCTTATAATGCTTTGTGGCGAACAACAATAGTTGATTATTACAACAATATTTATTATTGTTATAATAATTTACGTTAAAGTTACAACCAAAAAATGTAGCTGAATTACAATCTTAAGAACGGAGTGATAAACGCTTCGAGAACGAAAATTATTTCACCCATCCTTAACACAGACCCACTCAGTTCAGTTTTTATTTCTTCGTCATGAAATATGGGCGCCGGGCGACTCGTTTAAAAGAACACGATATAGTATTACCCGCTGGCTAGTCGGACGACGCCGGCCAACCCGCTTTATGTGCACTTAAAGCTGGTTCCTAGACTTGTTTCATCCACTCCAGCTTGACGGGCATCTTAATTTAAGCTTCAAAGAGTTACCGTTTGAACAAATAAAAACTTGGCAAATCTACGTTCTCGTCGAGTCACTGGCTCACCGCCCTCGTCCCGCTGTCACGCAAAAATTCATTTTACTGACGAAAAATGCTAATATTTATTGTACATTCCTGTTTTATAAAGCTGTTTATACCCCTCAGATATGTATAAAACTTTGGCAAGTACAACGATAGCTTTATTTAGGATACCCGTTATAATAGAAAGAAATTAGGTGAACATTTTGTTGGTATACCTAATTAAGAGGCTTTTCGATAATTACATTTATTTTTATATTCTTTATAAAATTAGTAGTGAACATGAAAATATTAATCTACTTTTTAAATTTTAAATTTGAACAAAACTGGTAGGCTTTTTATATAATTTATTTTAGTCAGTCTACATGAAAAGAGCAGGTATACTCAAAAGTAATAAGCGTTTACATGTATGGTTTTGTAAAGTTTATATTATATTGTTGTGGAAACTTTATGTATTACGGTCAACGCCTAATTTCGTCACCCAAATAACAAAGAGTTGTTACAGATTGTAAAACAAAAAGGCGACACACTATTCATTTATTTTTTTAATTTGTGTACCACAGGAGATTAAAAAGGAATCATAGCCAAAACGTCACCGGTCACCGGCAGAGCAAAGAGATTGGATATATAATACATAGAGGTAGCCCTAGTACTGAAAAATTGAACACAGTCAACTGACGTGTAAGATACAATTTAGACAATTTAATGCCATCAAATTATATAACTTTAGTGATTCATCTTTTATGACAGTTCTATCATGATTTTGAATTTAGCCGTATAATATTTATATCGACTTTTCAAGTGTTGTAAGAAATCTTATCGATATGTCTATCCACCGTATATTTTTATCTCGTTATTTTTTAGATTATTTGTGCACGTGATAAAGATTTATAAAATAAGTGGATTGCTGCAGTATGTCGTGGAGTGAAATTGGGTGCCTAGAAAGCACCATAGAATTTGTTCCAAGCATTTTACTGCGGAATGTTTTTATAGTAATGACAGATGGCGCAGACTAAAAGAAAATTCTGTGCCAAGATTACTCCTCCATTCTAAACGTATCAGTGTGAGTGTTTAAATAATTACTTGCTTTTACTTTTATTAGGGTAGCAGCGCCAAACAGGAGTCGGATCTTGGGCTCCATTCGATGTCTCGACCAAAGGAATAATTTAATTTTAATATTTTCTACAATTTTATTATCAGTGCATAGGGTTCCCACCAAGAACGTAGGGTCCCAAGCCAACGTCACCTGCAAGTGGTGTACCTGCTTATCAACGGATGAGGCTCTGGCAAACAAAACATTAGGCTCGCCACCTATTATGTGGGATCAAAAGTCTGGCAAAAAGTGGGCGTTTAATATGCCTCTGTCTACCCCTTCGGGGAAACAGGCGTGAGCCTATGTATGTATGTTATAAACAATATTCAGCCAGCTACCTGCAGTTACACTGTTGCCACGAAAAGCCACGACACGCTAAGCGACAAGTGATTTCGATGTTTATTTGTGCAGTTTAGTTCTGCACTGAGGTGGCAGCGCCGGCGGCAGAATAGAGAGCGGCATGAACATTGAAATCGCTTGTCGCTCAGCGTGTCGCGGCCGTTCGTGGCCAGGCTGTTAGACGACATCCACTCATTTCATAGTTTTACTACATCCTTACTAATACCTATTATAAATGTAAGTGAATTTATTTATTTGTTAAGCTTTCACATTTTGACTACTCAATCGATCATAAAAAGTTCAATGCACGTTGCTGGGAGTAATGGGAGTACAGAAAAAGGTGTAAGGTACTTTTTATCAATCGGCTTTGGCCTTTAAATCAAGCTTCAGGTATCATTAGTGATTGCTAGGGTGGCGAACACAAAGGGTATGCTTATTTATTTTAATATACTGCTTTGCATTAAAACGTGGCTTTTTTCTTTCTTTAGTGTACGCGTGCGCCTTCCATAAATGAGACATCTTCTGTTTTTCCGACAACCAGCACTAAAGCGCCTACGTTAGTTACAATTTCTCCGCCAGTAGGTACAGAAGCGATGAAAATCGTGTGCGCTAAACAATTACGTACAATAGAAAAACTACAAAAATAAGTTTTTCACCTTGAGCAGCTTGTTAAAAGACGTTTGTTAAAAAATAATTACCTATTTAAGACAACGTTATAAACTTCTGATGAAAAAGAACATTGCTATGAATTCACGTATATGTCGGCGATACGCCAGGGTTATCGTGTCCAGTCCAGACTCCATTATAATAAAAAGACTCACGTAATATTACTTGGTTTATTTTCAGACGATTTCTAGCACAGAATTGAATTAAAATGTGACCTACAGTCCTTTTTATAAACTAACCGTCATTACACTTAATGTTAACAACTGCCACTTCCTTTTCAACATATAATTGAAATTACTGTACAATTAATTATCAAAAATCAACATTAATATTGTCATGAATATTGCACAACACCATATGATTTATTTTATACGAATAACAAATCCCTTGTAATAATCAAACGCTGCTTTACAACATTCGCAACAGATGGCGCTATCAACAGGATGTAAATATAAGCGCAGGTTATTTATTACCGTTAACATAAAAGTATCAGAATAATGTTATTTAATACTAATTGATTTTACTTTGAAAGTTTCTGGAGTTATCTTAATTATTAAGCGATAAATTAAATACCCAATATTTATAAAACAGTGAAGCAGTCAATACAGTGTCTAATATTCTAAAGTAGTGAAGTTTTCAGTTCTGTGTTCACAAATAGTTAGGTATTTAAATATCAATCTTAAATATTATTAACATTTTCGTAACAATATAATCATTATATATTAATTTGCGCCCATATATACTTGATAGTTTGCAAAACGAAAATATCGTGAAGAAGGATATGATAATTTTAGATCACGTGAAAAATAACAGTGTTATTAAAAAATACCTTTCACGCGCGGCTGGTGACAAAACACGTGAGATTAGCTTGAAGTTAAAAAATGCTGTGACGCTTCATTATTATGTGCTACTGAGTACCCATTTGAAACAAAAAAATATAGATTCCGTTTAAAAAGGCAAGTTTGTGTAATAATTATATAAATACTATCCATTAACTAGCGTTCTGTAACTCGCCGTGTGGTTGACGGCATAGAATACAAGTGTCACCACCCCCTATCTTCCCGTGGGTGTCGTAAGGACTAAGGGATAACACGATGCAAATACCATCTTTGCGTATAGACGGAAAACTCGACATCAAACCCTATACGACTGCCTCGTTGGTCTCGCGGCATAAATGTGCCCGTGGGATCGGTAGGTCCCGGGTTCGATTCCTGGGTCGGGCAGTGTTATTGGGTTTTTCTGTCACGAAAATCTCAGTAGCAGCACGGAGTCTGGAAATGTGCCCGGTACGGCAATAGGCTCGCCCCTTATTACGTGGGACTAAAGTATATCTGGCGAAAAGTGGGTGTAGAAATACACCTCTGCCTACCCCTTCGGGGATAAAAGGCGTGACGTTATGTATGTATGTATGTAACTAGCGTTCTGACTGCTGTGGACACAAACTTACGGAATGTATAACATGTACATACTTACTTTTACAAGTCTGTTTGATTTTGAACCTATATTATTGAAACTTTGATCGATACCGATAGCAGATTTGCTCAATCACTAAAAAATTAAAAAGTTACGAAATTTGTGTTCAAATTGTCTTTAGCCCTAACTGACAAACATAGTGCCATCTTCTTCTGGCAACTCTAATTTGTCATATGAGTGAAGAGTGTAGCTATATTCAATTTGTTCATAAAAATATCGTTAATTCCATGCTTTAGTTATTCTTCCATGCGGCAGAGTGACTCGTGTCAAATGTTAATTGAAAGATAAGTGCCACAAATAAGATTTTCCACGTTGTTTTCCTTCAAAGCTGTCCCTCAAATGTTTTACTTTTGTTCCGAAAGCATCTGCTCCTTTTCAACCCAAGTTAAACAAATTTTCCGTAACAGACTTTTTGAGATTCACTTCGAGGATTTGAAGGATCTACGTGGTTATGTTTTTACCGTTTATTTTTTTGTATTTACCTGGTGTACCTTTATGTTTGATATCAATGTATAGTTACTTTAAAGGGCTGTTTACTAGTGATCTCTTTGTCCTCTTGAATATATCTAGAAATAATTTGAGTTATATGACAGTAAACGCGATGTTGGATAACTTTCAACATGTTTTTAATGCTCGTAATATTACACGGGTAGGTAATTTGCTTCATTGATTGTAATAACGCAATATCCATTTGCTTACACACTTTCACATACGTAATGCGTAGCACAGATGTGTAGTCGTGGTGAGACATTGCAGCGATATATTACGATTGTAACGTTGTTATGTAGTTTTTATGTTAAAATATGACATCGTTTCCAATAAAACGTATTAGTATTCACCACCAACGCGAAGGTTTCCCGCGGTAAGTGTGATGGTGAATGTTTTCGGTGTAACTCATCCACTCCAATATCAGAGAGATTGAGAACGTTAAGTTATAGCAGTAACAATTTCGTATTGCCCTATAAAACCTCACTTTCGCTCTATTTATACGCAGTAAATTGATCAATGTTCGATATTGTCTTTAGATAGCTACATTTACCTACGAGCATTCACGACGTTTTGTTCCTAACTTTTATTTGTATTCCGTGGGTGTTAGTGCAGTATTTTATGGTGGAGAACATTCGAAAGTCGAACATAGTGTTGCGTGATGTGCCATTATAAGACTTCATTAAGAACGATTCCAAATTTAATTACATTGTGATTTGCAATGTAAGCAGAGATTGTACTTATTCAAATTCAACAAAGAGTTGTTATCCAGAATTTACGCCATCATAAAGAACCTTTTTTCCGAATGCGTTCACAGTGGCGTTCAGTCATTCTATCTCGGTAGGTATCATATGAGTTATACTGGCTGCGATAATGATAAGCTGTGGATTCGGCGCTAGCCTACACATTAAAACCTCGTTAGCCTTAGTGTAAGCTTTTACTATTGTTCAGTGGTGACTTGGTATATCATACTCATGATATACCAAGTCCCCACTGAACAATAGTTGTTTTTAACACATAAGCCACTGGGCTAATGTGTTAAAAACAAGTTCAGCAATGAAATAACATATCACCTTCTCATACGTGAGGGCTGTTTCAGGTGCGCAGTCACGCAATTGCGGACAAGTGTAAGCATACAGATTGTACTTAATTATTAAAGTTTCACCCGCGGACTAAGTATAATAACGTTTATATTATAAACGGTTTAATCGCTGTTTGTTGTCGTACATTGCTTTGAGTAATTCTTGCTTCGGTTTATTTGTCTTTGTATTAATAATAAAATGAACACGTTTTAAGTACAGCAAAGGCAAGTGTGCATATGAAATCTTTTTGCATTGGATTGTATTATACTTAGATTGTGTTTAATGAACAAACTTGCTTTTAAGTTTTTCGTTACAAAATGTAAATAATTCAGGGGTCAACCTATTACACAAACCCCAACTGGTTAATTGCTAACTGAGTAATGTTGCGTATTTATCTGGCCAAAAACATTAGTGTTATCAGCAAATCGCATTATCATAAATCGTATTTGAGAATATTTGACGCCGTCATTCTAAATTGCCAACTAGGAATTTAATTTTAACACGACCCGACAGTACATCCTTACTTTAACCTACAGTGAAATCTCAATTGTCATTCATCCATACAAGATTTCATTACGGAAACTGTTATCAGTAACATCTACCTTCAATAATATAATCAAAGCGAACATGTTGTAATAAGTGAACTGGGGTAATCACATGTGACATTTAGCCATCCCCTTGAACACATCGCAGCCACACTAGCTGCTCAAGTATGTATATTCCACACACGGTTCGGTGCTATATATCAGCCCACATATGTGTTAGCTGAGCGTGCTAACGCTACATACCATTGTGAGCTAAAATTTACCGTGAAATTTCAACCAATTACTAGCGTTCATATAAATGTTATGATTTGCTTATAATACAAATTGCTGCTGAAGTTTCTGATGCAGTCGTGAATTTTATTCGTTTATCAAAAGTCAAATCTTGCTTCAGTTCAGATTTGAGGCCGTAAATAAAATGTTTCTTACAAACAGGGAAAAGACATGTAGTTTGGCGTAGCACTTGTGATCTCAGATACTCGCGGGGCTGGTATCGCCAGAAAGGCTTGCGAGGTGAAAAAAATTAATTATGAAGAATATAATTTATTAATGTGTTTAAAAAGCGGCAGTATAGTATGGCAAAGCATGAAACCACAACCACACGAGACCAAACATTGCCATATAATGCGCTCAAGTTGTAATTGCATTGCTGCGATTTCTTACGGTTGCGTTGAAGGATCTAAAATGGTTATTGTCACCACCAACAACATGGAGTGATCTCAGTTGTCCGCGCAATATCGCTGCGTATATGCAATTCTGTGGTTCGTTGTGGCTACTTTGTGGTAGGTATCACACACAAGGTCAATAATGACTGCATGATGTGAATTTTAATAAAAATTAGCTCCCAAAGTGGTTTGGTTGTAGCGTGTGTGAATTAATTTTAACTTTTCTATGCTAAAATAACTGATTCACGAAACAAAGGTACGTGGTACATATCCTGATAGACAATTTAAAAAGTAAAGTAAAGTAAAAGTAAAAATATTTTTATTCCAAACACGCACAATAGAAAGCACAATAAGAAAAAAAAAATAATACAAGAAAATCAACACACAAAATAAGATATAAAACAATAGAAAAATAAAAATAAAATAACAAACAAAAGTGTGACGTGTTAGAACAGGGCACAGTTCAGCATTTGTCAGGCAGATGCCTGACGCTGATTTTCAACTGTGCCCCTATTTTGAGTGACTCACGCACGTCAATAAAAAAAACATTACAACATAATACAGTAAAATAAACATATTAAATAGGATACGTAAACAAAGAATATATAAATAAATAGCATGCATACCTAATTTAAAAAAATAAATAAATATTACGTATAACTACATATTATATATTATTGTAAACTGTACGTATATATACACAAAATAAATGCATCGAATGGGGAACCGAAGGGCAGCGCGGAGGACGCAGGCAACACCGGCCGCGGCTGCGCGTCTCTCGCACAGTGACTAAGTCGGCATCGACGTGACTACACGCTGCCGAGTGCACAGCGCACCACACAGCGGGCGCATGCCATAATAAGCCCCGCGCCGCGCATTGCGAGTACTTACAGAAACGTTCTCAAGCGAAAAAGCAAAATAAAATAGGTAATACATATTTACAACGGACGAAACAGGTTAGTACGTAAAATGTGTATACCCTAAAATATCTATCATCTCTTCCAACCCTGGATATTGTGATAATATTTTTGTTGTTTGTTTTAGGATGCTAACTACAAATCAAATAAAAGCAGAAAGACGCTTGCTAACCATCTAGCACAGTGACTATTGGTTGGTATATGTAGCAACAAGCACATATACTCAATCCGCACGAGAACCACAACACAAAAGGTACTTATAACAATTCTACTACATAATTATTAGATACATCCACAAATATGAGAAGTAGTATACTACTTCTCATATCCGTGGATACATCCATAATGCATAGATATTTAGAGCTTATTTTTATCAGCGAGAATAACAGTTTGTCTAATAAGTAGTACCTACTTATAAATAAAACCGTTATTTCCTTTAAGGTTTCCTACGTGGAGTGCCCGTGAAATATTACAAACAAACCAAGCAGGAAAGTAGACAAGTTATACCGCCGCGACAGAGATATAGTGGAATATACATATGTAGGTACACAGGCATGCATAGCAGAGAAGCGGCGCAACACGACAACTTCAACAAAAACTAGAAATGCGGAGGTAAACAACAATCAACGCGAATGAATACGCACACACACATACACACACACACACAACAAACATACAAACGTGCCCTAGGTCGAATGGGATGAACATAAACACCTCTTTGTTACAGTTATAACTATAACAAAGATGCGTTTATGTTCGTCATACCTAGCTTCCGCTGCGCGTCAATAAGATACTGCCGTACGTGTTTTCTGAAAGTATTTACTGTTTTGAGTAATCTCAAAGGCGGTGGTAAGTTGTTCCATATCTTAGAGGCGGCGTAGCGGAAGCTGCCCCTAAAAGCGTTCGTCTTGTGAGGCAGTATCGACAGCTGTACGGAGCACTGCCTTCTCGCGTATTCTCGCCCACTAGCCACCCAATTTAGTTTGTTAAACAAATAAATGGGCTCTTTAAAGTTAAGTACCGTAAACATAAGTGTGGCGAGATGTAGTTTGCGTCTTGACTTCATTTTAAGGATGAAGTTTTTATTTAGGTATGGCGTAACGTGGCATCTACGTGGTATAATAAAACAGTACCTAGCACAGGCGTTCTGAACTCTCTGTATAAGCCGGTCAGTACGTGAGAGCAGACGCGGCCCGTATACCGTATCCGCGTAATTTAATTTAGATAACACCAGTGTCTCGATCAGTCTCACACGGAGATCTTCCGATAAGTAGGGACGCACTTTGTACAGAACCTTCAGTCTGTAAAAGCAATTTTGTACCAGTTCTGCGACGTGCTGCTCGTACCTGAGATTGGCATCCAATTTAACACCAAGGTTGCGAGCTTCCTCTACCCTGTCGATTGTTTCACCTTGAAGTGTTAAGTTAGGGAGATTCAGAGAGTCTTTGTGTCTTTTGGTACCAAAAACCATATATTTTGTTTTTGATGGATTGAGTACCAGGCAGTTGCGCTTAGCCCATTCCACGATACGTTGTAGGTCGTCGTTAATCTCTGCCATAGCTTTCTCGTAATTGGCTTGTTTGAAAGAGATGTATAATTGGATATCATCTGCGTAAATATGGTACCTGGAAAATCTTATACAGTTTGTTATGTCCGCGCAATACAGAATAAACAAAATAGGGCCTAGTATAGATCCCTGCGGGACTCCTCTTGTGAGAGGCTCCAATTCAGAGCATACAGAAGAGCCATCGTTTTGACGCAATTCCACACGCTGATAACGGTAGGACAGGTAACTATGGAACCATTGCACCGTTTTACAGTCGAAACCATAATATGACAGCTTTGACAGCAACAGCGAAGTATGTATACTGTCAAACGCGCGAGAAAAATCCAATAGTACGAGTACTGTGCACATACCCTGGTCTTGCGCCCATAGGATGTTATCCGTAACATCAAGTAAAGCGGTAACGGTACCACGACGCTTACGAAAGCCTGACTGTAACATTGGCAGGATGTTATTACTTTCTAGATAACCTGTCAATTGTGTACAAACTACCTTTTCTAAGATTTTCGATAGACAAGGCAGAATACTAATTGGTCGAAGGTCTTTGACGTCCATTGGGCTGGAGTTCTTGGGCAGGGGCCTAACAGACGCTATCTTCCAGACATCAGGACAAATAGAAGAATCTAATGACTTGTTTATGATACTTGTGATGGCAGGCAAAGTATAGGGCAATGACAACATAATCATCTCTAGATTTATGCCATCGTAGCCCTCTGCATTAGATTTAAGGTCCATGATATATTTTAGGACGACGTCTTTACTCACAGGTGCTAGGGTGAAGATAGAGTCAGTGTAACGGTGGAACTCATAAAATGTCATCTCCGAGATGTGGACCAATGGATTTCCAGGAACGTTCAGAAAATGTCGATTGATTTCATTAGGGTCGGAAAACTGGCTTGGAAGCTCCCTAACTCTATTATTAGGCAATACAGTGCTTTTAAGGTTTTTCCATAAGTTTTTAGGCTCATTGATTTTTTTATTGATGTTAAATTTAAAATAAGCAACCTTTTCGTAATGCAGAGATTTCGAGACCAATGATTTCAACTGCTTGTAATACTCCCTACTGCTATCAGTTCTACATTTTCTATATTTGCCTAATGCGTCATCACGTAACGACATCATAAGCTTCACCGTGTCTGTTATCCACGGGTAAGATGGTTCTCTGATGAAGCAGGTTTTAATAGGTGCGTAGGTGTCAAACACAGCAATCATAAGTGAGTTAAGCCTATCCACCATCATGTTAACCGACGCAGACAACCGAACACTATCCCAATCAATCCTAGAGAGACAGCTATGCAGACTATCGAGGCAAATTTGCTTGAAAGGTCTAAATTGGACCTTATAAGGCTTAAACTTATCTCGCCGTACATGAAACTCGCACACAATAACAGAATGACCGTTAGTTTGCCTATAGGGTTCAACAGAAATGCGTTTCGCAGGTAAACTAGCACACACCAAGTCTATGAGAGACTCGCTTGTTTCAGTGAAATGAGTCGGGGCTGAAACGAGCTGATTAAGTTGTAAGCACGATAAGAATTCAGTTACCTTTATAGTTTTATGGTCATTTTTATTAAGCAGGTTGATATTAAAGTCTCCTAACAATATACAGATCTCGGTTTTATCTAGTGACGTTATGCTGTCTGTCATGGCATCTAGAAATAGATCCAAATCGAGCCAAGGAGGGCGGTAGGCCGTGCCGATAGCGATCTTTTTGCCGTTTAAGGTAAGCGTAAGCCACATCTGCTCCACTGACTCATGCCTTGGATCAATGGCAACAGGTAACGGACGCACGCTGAGACCGCGCTGCACGTAAAAACCGACACCACCACCGCGGCCCGAGCGCACGCTCGCCGGTCGGGGGACATGACGCAGTCGGTAGCCGGGTACAGTAGGCGCGCGCCCTTCCTCCCCGGGCCGTAACCATGTTTCGTTTATGGCTAGTATGTCGAAACCATGTAATTGCACCATAGCAGTAAAATCATCGTGGTTTGTGCCTAAGGACCCTGCATTAAATAAACCAACTTTTAAGTTTTTAGCAACCATTGTTAACCGATTTAATGCTGATCAAAGAGCAGCGAGATACTGAGATACTAATAACACACAATAATATAGCCCGCTCGAACGTGTAATGCGTAAAACAAACATGAATAATAGAAGATTCAATGTACAGTATATACGTGTATAATATAAAAGGTGGATATCGTAGTTTAGCATATAAGATAATATAATGTAAATATATAAATAAATTAAGGTAGAATATTTTAATTCCATGTAGTATATAATAGTGTAAATAATTTGTAAATATTATAATGTAAGTAACGCTGAAAAACGAAAAATATAAAAAATAAATATTATGTAAATAAACATCAATAGCGCTAAAGCAGATTGCAGTAAACAATACATAACAGTGTATTGACATCCTCTTATAAGACGCATATAATTTAATTAAATGATAATTTTGACATGCTGTATGCACTAAATGCTTAGGCTTTTTGCACAAAAGCTCCTGGGGCGATGAGTAAAGGTACAGAGGACCTGGTCTACTGCATGCAAAGAATATGAAAAGATAAACTAAGGCTATAAAGAGTCTATTCATGGCCAAAAACTTTGTGAAGATCACCCTCGTTGCGAATATTGAGAGCTTTATCGCCCTCATTTTTACGTACGAGCACACGGCCGCGCCTACACCAAACAAACTTCCAGCCTCCCTTTTGTGCAGCTTCCCGTACCCTCCGAAATAACTGTCGGTTCTTCCAGGTGAGACGCTCGTTGAGGTAGAAGCGACGCGCGGGCCCAGCCAGGCCCAGGTCAGCTGACGTAGCACCGCGGCGCACGCGCGCACCCGCCAACAGCTCGTCGCGAACGGTGCGGCGGGCGAGCCGCACGGCGAGAGGGCGGGGTCGGCGCTCCGGCCCGCCAGCATCCGTGGACACGATGTGACGAGGCCCAGCGCGCTCGGCACTCACGATGTCTCGCTCCTCCAAGTTTACGCCAAGTTTCACAGCTATTTGCAGAGCCAAATTGACACAGTTTTCACCGCTGACCTCCGGTAGATTGGCTATTTCAAGGTCATTTGCCAATAGCTCCTGGTCCCGGTTGTTGATCTCCTCTCTCAGCTGCTCAATGACTTCACCCATATCCACCCGATCCAGAGGCTCCCGCTTCTCGAGGACGGTAACTCGATCATCGAGGGTTTTCAAATTGTTTTGACAGTCATGTAGTGACTGTCGTATGAGAGCGACCTCATCCCTAAAGGATTGCAAATCCCTATTCACGTCCCGCAAATTGTCCCGGAATATTTTTAGTTCCGTCCTAATTTCAGACATGACGTCGTGCATTGTCTCGGTAGCTGCTATGTGGGATTGGACCGGTATAAGGGGACTTCGGTGGTCAGGACTGGTTGTTCCTGAGGCACTATCCGTCGGCTCGACCGCAACACTTTGGTGGCTAGTTGCTGGTATGCCACATCCCCTAACGGGTGTCTCAGCCTTATTATCGGTTGCACGATGTTTCTTGCACTCCGGACACTGCCAAGTAGGGGCGATAGCACCCGAAACGGGTAACGCCACACATCGCCTATGGTACACCCCGCCACACTTGTGACATCTAGCGGCACCGGTGTCAGACGCAGCGATAAATCGACCGCAACCACCACACGTCTTGGTCATTGTTGATGCAAGTTGAACGTTAGCTCAGTGCCTCAATGTTATCGCAGTGAAATTTAAGATGGCGCTGCTTACGCTTTATTGTTTTATGGTGTTTTAACGAGTATTATAGATCGCACAGATCACTAGGTGGGCAGACAAGGTAAGCCTAGGGCGCGCGCACACTAGGGGTATACACTATATTATGATAATTCAACGATTAACTATAGTCACTGTCTATTTTACAAAGACGGGTAGATAGTCACTGTCTAAGGGGCCCGTTTATATTATAAACTAGTTTTTACGATTATCACTGCACAGAAACTCACGCACACAATGTATATAATATATATCGTAGTATAAGAACTTTTACTTAATAAATATTATGATTTGAAGAGGTCTTTTAATTTAAAAACGTAAACAAACAACAGAGCCACTTGTACTAGTTTGACATCCGTGACGTCACACCTAAAACAGGTGTTAACGTCTCTTCCTTGAACCCATGAGCTCATATGTTATTAGAAACTGCATATTGGTTGATTAGGTTCTGATTCATAATTATTATAAACAAACGTATATCTTGAAATGTCTTCCGTAGTATCTCCCATCTGCCAACAAGACCTACTTTCCTAAACCTTCGTCAAATTTTACATCTGTAGGTAGATAAGCACCTCAACTGTATTTATACTGGAGTAATAAGTCCTTACTGCCTAACGAGTTTGGAAGCATTGTCTCAGGTGGCCATAATGTGCCGTACACTTAAAGTTTACTTATAACCTGTAAAAATTTCGTCATGAGTGTAAACAATAATAAATCTCAAATTGAATCCATTATAAATGTTTTATAAGGTAATGCATTGACGGAATCAGCAGAGCAAAGACTAAACAATTGGAGATATTAACTAAACATTTTGGCTAGTGGTGCTCTTTATTTTTAAAGAATCCATTATATAAAATTATAAAAAAATCTCTTTTTAGGAAGTAATATTTAAAACTTACTGTTCACATGTAGACAAAAATTTAAAAATATAATTTCATCTTCATCGTACCTGTATATAAATTGTCCCACTGCTGGGCACGGGCCTCTTCTCACTATGAGAAGGGTAGGACCATAGTCCACCCCCGCGTGGGATCTCCATCTTGTCGTGGTGGGAGGCTCAGTAACCGTGGTTAGGTCACCCACCACCTGGATGAACCACCGCCAAAGGGGTTCTGTTCGGGGCCCGCCTGACCATCGGGCGGGCCAATACCCGTCGGGGGGTAGCGAGGAATGCCTCGGCGATACCCGACCCTCCGGCACATGGGTACATGAGCAACACAGGTTGATTTTTAGTCAGTAAGAGTCTGACAGTCCCCTTCGCCCTTCCCCCAGGGCGGAGGGACTCCATGAGGATTTTCCAACACGACACCAAAAAAAAAAGGAATATGGTCCACCACGCTGTTGGCAGACTTCACATGTCTTTCAAGAGCATTATGGAGAACTCTCAGACATGTAGCTTTCCTCACGATGTTTTCCTTCATCGTTTAGCAAGCGATAATTAACAATTATAATAATATAATTTATAATAATATAATTTATAATAATATAATTCATCATACTAAGAATCATCCATTTTTGATTGAAACTTTATTTGGGAAAATTATCACTTAGAAAAGAAGAAGCTCAACAAAGCCTGCTCCTGATTAGTAATATATCTTTCTCTACTTCGATTCCTGCCATAGGATTAGAACCAGGATGGACGATGTTATAAGCTTAGTTGTAAGTAGCTTTCTGATATGAATGCCAGAGTAAGAGATTTATACGTACAGGTATGACCGCTCCAAGCCTTGCTTCACTTAGACTCTTTTAGGAATTATAATAGTGAGAGCGGGCTCATTACCTTGCCATAACGTGACGGAATGAGGCAATGCGTAGTGATGGTATGATGGTGTTGTTATGGTTAGGTTTATTCTGGCGTGATACAACCACATTATTTTCTTGAGCTTCTCCAGAATTAGTCGTGATGTCGGATACTCTTATTTTAAATAAAACAATGGACATAAATAACATTTAAATTCGTCGCGTAGGAAGAATTTCTACTAGGCGGCAGTAGGTAATCGTTTCAAACTAAAAAGGAAATGATTCAATTCGACCAAAGAATTACTTACGCATCTCGATAGACGGCCGATGCCATAAGGCAAGTTTTAATATTCGATAACACATGTAATCGTTACTAGGTCGTCGTACGGTAGCTAGGGGCTCGTTCTAAGACCGCAATCATAACAATAAAGCGGGAACGTTTGCGTGACTAATCATTTTTACTTCTTATTGTTTTTCAACTGTTGACCCTCCATCGACGTTTGGCGGGACTACGCCGCCGCTAATTATACCACCAACATGATTTATTCCAAACAATTTTCATCAATAGACTAACTGTTTGCCCCTGTGTTTCCCGGGCAAAATTAAATAATTCACTCCAAACTGTTGCAAAGCATGAATATTCTTTTTAATTCTGCATTTTAATTGGTTGTCATTTTTATAGACGTTTTTTGCAAAAACAACGACTGAAAATTGTTTGCCACAAGTTCGACTTCGAGTGCGTTATAGTGAAAATAACTAGAGACAGATTTTTTGGTTATCGCAGCAGAAAAGCTTATTTTTTATTCCCATTATTTTTCGCTTTAATATCATCAAAATCCGTTCAGCCGTTTTTCGTAAAACAATCACAAACATTCGTTCTTCTATTCAGCTATCCCTACAAACTTTAGCGTTTATATTATAGTATGGTAAAATAATTACTGAGATCTTACCTACGCATAGAGAGAACAGAGTTCTTAAAATTTGTCTCATTAAAATCCCCTTTGTATATGTTACGCAAGACATTTCTGAAGCAGAAAGAAAGCTTTGAGCTAAATGCGTCGTTGACATGAACTTAAGTCATTTTAGAGCACAACTATTTATAACTAATAAGACTCAAGTATGCCTATTTGTTTGTTGCTGCTTGGCGGTGAAACTGCGAAACTGCATTAAATAAACCTGTCCTCCTACTTGAAAAGTGTCTGATACTTTATAATTCTAGTTAAGAATAATATTCTACAAAATATATATAAAAATCAGCCATACAAATTTAAGTTAGATAACTCATATTTTTAGTTACCTTTCTCACCTGGTACCTGCCCAGGTGCCACAGGGCAAGCTCCACAATTAGGCAGGTATTTAAAGTATACTAGACGCTACTAAGTCGTAAAGGTTTCATCCATGTGAAAATAAGTTATGTCAGAACGCTCTGGGATCTTGGACTATTAAATACATTCATATAAATATATAACACTCTTGCGTTACTGAATGACTGACAGATAACAGCCAAAGTTACAGGGCGCAAGAAGCTGAAATTAGGCATGTACCTATGTTCCATGGCTAGCGTAAGGCTGGCCTAAGAGGGGATGTACCAAAATTCCCACGGGATCAGAACGAAACACAATAATGTGCGAGCGTAGCTGAAAGTCTTCATTACTATAAGTCTAAAAAATATATAAAAAAAACAAAATCGATTCCAAGCGAAATTAGAAGACGCTCTTACAGATTTAATGAAGTGAAATAAATACTTACCGTGCAGTATAAATTGAAAAGTTATTCACTCTATATTATCCCAACGTACGCGTAGGAGGACAGGTTTATTTTATGCAGTTTCGCAGTTTCACCGCCAAGCAGCAACAAACAAATAGACATACTTGAGCCTTATTAGTTATGAATAGTTGTGCTGTAAAATGACTTAAGTTCATGTCAATGACGCATATAGCTCAACGATATGAATAAATAAAATTCAGTATTTAGCTTATGACGTATTGGCTTATAAAATATTTGAATTTACACTTCATTAATCAGCACGGTTGATGCAGTGGAATGAATATTTCTCATTTATAGTTCATGTATTTGTTAACGTCACTAGAACTGAAATCTGTTGTTGATATTAACTTTAGATTCGGATTACCGGATTAATTGTGATAATTCGTGAAAATGAGATAGTATTAGATTTATAATGGTACATAAATGCCAGGACACGCGATCACCGAAAAAACATACGAATATATCCAATTGTAGAAGTCGAAAATAAATGCATAAATAAATGTCGACCATTATATTTATAATCTATCGCACTGCTGGGCACAGGCTTCTTCTCATTATGATCTCAGAAGGGCCACCACTATCAACCTAGCGCTATCCCGGTTGTCTCACTAGTCTTTCTCTAGGTAGTAGAGCCTTGCTGATTTCAGCATGAATGGGCCGGCTCGACCGGGGAAGTACTACCCTCTCACAGAAAATCGACGTAAAGTAACATAATCTAAACTGTTGCGTTTCGTTCGGTGAGTGAGAGTGCCGGAGGCCCTATCCCCTATTCCTTCTCCTCATCCCACTCCTTATCCTATCCCTTTTCCCAACCCCAAGGGGCGGCAACGCACTTGTAACTCCTGTGGTGTTGCTTGTGTCCATGGGCGGCGGTAATTGCTTACCATCAGGCAATCCGTCTGCTCGTTTGCCGCCTTATACTATAAAAAAAAAAAAGAAGTCTAACCAGGTTTGACAAATAATTAGTTTTTTCCACAGAGCGACTGCCGTCTGAACTTCGCAGCACAAAGGGATAGCGATACTCCATGGCTTGGATCAGTAATCATCAGTGTCAGTATCTAAAGACAATAACTTCCCATAACGCCTGCCAAGATCTTCGTGACAGCTAGTACCGGCAGCTTATCGTGCTCATCGAGGCACGGGGCAAGCAATAATTGACGATAAAAGAGCAAAATGATTGAAACAATTTCCATATATTTTTAAGAATTTGGGAAAAAAGCGTGATTGCCTATTGGCAATCACGCCTTTTTCCAAATTCTTAATATTTCTATTGAAATCCATTTAAAATACTGGTCAGGACTACTAAAACAGTTTTATCGCTAATGTATCCAATGAGCAGCTGTCCCATTTCAAATACCTATCCGTCATAATTAGACAGTATACACATTAACGTAGAACTATTACAGATAAATTTATTTTATCTGTAAATGTATAATATCTGTAAAAACAATAGAATAATAATATATAATTTATTTCAGACCAAAGCTCCATAGTGTTAGTAGTTCCTTAGTCTATTGTTAGTACACAAATTTTAAAATCATACACTTAACCTAATTAGGCACATTGATCTCTGGGCGCACATGTCTACCGGACCAGAATTTTATGAACGGCCCATCTATCCTTAAATCCTTAATATCCTTCCGAAATAAGTTTGGCGACCACATAATAATAGGTACAACTCAGTCCAACTGCCGATGATTTATTCGTAACTTTCAAAATAGCAATTTATATTTTTGGTAGTTGTATGTAGTTTGTATTTAATGGTAGGTATCATTTGCAGTTAAGACTAATAATATTTTAAAATAAATCAAGCATTTCAAAATATATTTGAGCCGTCTAGGCGAGGCTTTTTTGTGCCGAACATTCCATTTACTTTGATAATTTGATACATATTTATTCTCATGACAAAAAGAGAGTAGTAAGATTAATTATAATAATAATATTTTGAACATTTCGCCTTTAACATTTGAAAAGTCAGTTTTGTTCAATTGTCTTTAGCGCTTTTGTTTGCCCCTTTAAAGGTAAGCTTGCTGTCATCCAGTAAATGCTGAGGCACGGCCTTAGACGGTCGTTATTGTAAAAGCAACATAGAGGTTTTAAGAAAAATAAGGAGAAAATTTTTGGATTTCCTTTACTGTTTGTACAACTATTTTTCTGATTGCGTTTTGAGGTTACTGAATTGTTTTGCTTTTACTTTACAAATATGCTTCAGAATGTTTCTTTGAAAAGCTGTCACTAATTAATTATATGGGCTTTATTTAGTGAAAGCGTATCTATCTATTGAGCAAGAAAAACGGTAATTAATTACAAGCCTCGGAAATGTTGCTGGAGAAGCCTTAATTACACAACACATACCTATATATGTGTGCAGAATAGGAGAGAAGGCAATAAATATGTAGCAATACTATATATTATTTATTAGTAACGAGACTTCACCCACGGCTCCTCTCGCGTGAATTATACACCAAAAATTTTCTCAAGAATCCCACTACCTACTGACGAAAACCGAACAAAAATCCGTTCAGTCATTTTTGAGTTAACCGCGTTCATGCAGTCGGACTGGTAGAAAAGGAGGCTTCATTTTATAATCTGTATAGATATTCTGTCCTATCTGATTAGACTAGTAAGCGGAACTAGGGCTGCGAGACGCATAAGTCTTGGATGTAACCGAGATCACGCTAGAATGACGATGAGATATCAGCATATTTAGTTTTTTTTATCTGTAGCCTAAATGCCCATCGTTATGGCCTCGTATGGCGTACTGCATTCAAAAACATTTTTGGTCGTTGGCGCATTCTCACGGTCGATAATCCCATCGTTGTTGTATCGACTCGTCACTGTTTCGATATAAGCTCGGAATAAAACATGAGTATTGCCTCTACATACCAACGGAAGCCTAACAATAGGCCGCTGTCAGCATTCAAAGGGATATAAAGCCATCGCTTTACTAAGTACAAGTTTATATAATTTTGTCAAAGTTTTGCTACTCATTTAGTATTATGATATTACATAGCCAATCAACCAAATCAGGCTGTAATTATCTTTCAGAACATACAACTCTCTAGAGAACTCTACAATTAACGATTGGTTGAGAACTATGATACTTTACACGTGATAATATGCGGTGTACATGCGTCGGATAATACAAAAATAGTCCATGGGTTTATGTTAGAACAGAGTATTAATAAAAGGGGTCAAATTATGTGTATCCTTTATGCACTACGAAACCTACCAGAAATTACGCGTAAAAATATTTTTTCTATTGGGATTAATCCATGAGAATTGGCACAGTAAAGTATTGACGAGACTATTATTAAGGTATTGTACCACCTGTACTGTTAAGTCCATGGAATTTTTGTTTGAAATGAATTCATTTTACGCTTTGACATATTTCAGTATTAACGAAGATTGAATGAGTACTTAGTTTTACGCGAAAAAAAATATATAAAAAATGCCGCAATTTAAGCAGATAGAATTATTTTTTACGGAAACTGGAACTACAACAGCAATAAAAAGTATCTCTCTCAATCCAGTTGCAGTTTGCTTTTTACAGGTAAAGTGTACTTTACAATATTGTCATCGGATTCCTGCTTCTGACTACATTTTTCACCGTATACCGGGGAAAGGAGCAAAATGAACAGCGGCCTGAACTCTGTCCCGGGCCTTTACAGATAAAAGTACCGGCCTCTTATTTGAATTATGGGACTTTGACCGGGCCACATCACTTTATTTCAGTGCGACGCGGTTTTAATCGACTGATACACCGAATCTACTACTTTCCGATGCCAATTTTAGTGTGCATACTGCATAGTGCATGGAGTATATTGATCCCGTATTTCCTCAGTATTTCAATATATAAAAAAGAATAAAAAAATTAGAAGAATAGATTAGAGTGTTATCGATCACCTAGTACCTGGCGTTTAATCTGGTGTTTTTAGAGTGATATAATATACTGGATGTATGGAACGGCGTACCAAAAACCGATACCAGTGATAGTAGTAGTAGTGGCAGGCAAATTTATTCGACTTTTTTTTTGTAATTTCAGTCAAAGGAACAGTAACATGTACTGAATCGCTAGTCAGACAGATGAGATTTCGGTACGCCATTCATAACACTCACTGTCTTACTAATAAAAAATACGACACAGTGTATACAAGTACTATAAGCATTGCGTAACAAAAACGCAACTAATAAAAAATATTTTGACAGATTATGTGTATACATGCGTTATAAGAGATCAAAATATCTATTTAGACTTACACAAGCTCTACACACGCTTGCACCCTTGTATAAGGAGTGCGTAAGAGCAAAATGGCGGCTATTTGACCAGCTGAGGACGCTGAGGTTATGTGCGCAATCTATGAAAGAGAGGTTGGACTGGGAAGGTTATATTTCTTTGATCTATGAAATGAATGTGATTGTCAGTGGAGGCGTTCGGAAGCTATGAGTACAAATCAAAACATATTTATCCTTCAGAAAATATCAACCATTAGTCTTTAGTTTTTGTACATTAGATTAATAGATAAGGGATGTTTTTAAGAAGAAACTCCATTTAAAATATAATTAAGCTTGTAAAATTATATGTAATCTATAAAATACAATTCTATTATTAAAACCAAGTTACGATTAGAAGTTTTTGAACGTACTTCATAAAAAGTTTTCAGCACATTTGACGTACACACAGCTACACATCATCCTATACAAAACCAATATTAGCTGAACTACTCAACAACAGGTTGGTCACACTAAGGGAGTTCGCCTAATATTGGGCTTGTTTAGGTTAATGTGTAGCTGTGTGTACACATACTACACAGCGTGAGTAGTTACACAAGCTTGTCTTTGCGTTTATTAGTAGCGATGTTGTGTAAACCCTGTATGACTCCTATACAGACTTTATACGCTGTGTAAGTATTCATACGTTAAACGTGTGAGTAATATTTTTTTATTAGTAAGACAGTCAGTATATACAGGGTGTCACAAGACCCATCACCAAGCTGAAGTCTACACGTTTTGCACATCATGCCAAGTCATACTACGCGATACTTGTTTGTTTTTGTTTTTCGTGTGAGCGTGTGGCCAACTCTGGTGTCGGAGTTTTCAGGCCGCCCGAAGGCCTTCGACATGGCCTAACGATCCTTATCCTTAGACAAGAACCGGGACCGACAGCTTTACGTGCCCTCCGAAGCACGGTAGCGCTCAGATGTAAATGCCACACACGGTCACGCATCCAAGTGGTGACCTGTGCAAGCGTTACTTAACTTTGCCGATCTGTTACGAACGGCAAGCCAAGTCTCGCCATGAGCGCTACTAATACCTGAGAAACGAAATATTTTTTAAGCTTAAAAAAATAGACACATTTTATTCGCCGCAATGTATGGCGCGCGCTTGCAGAAAAATTAGCGCGAGAAATGCATCGTACCTACGCCGGCCGTATCTACCTAAAGTCCCTGCCACGAGAACATAGACTTTTTGTAAACAAAGAATTTCTACTAGGTGACTTAGCGACAGTTCTGACAAAAACAAATAATGTCAAATCCAATGAGCACCCGGTGCGCTCATTGGATTTGACATTATTTGTTTTTGTGCACAGATATTTTTGATGAATATTATTATTAGTCATGGTAAGTAATACGTTAATTGATCGAGGTTTTATCGACATATGCGCTGTCAACAGTATTTTGTGGTACTGGAACATGTGACACACCTGGAATGCCAACATTTTGCGTTAATCCATTGAAATGTTACATTCTTAGGCCCAGCGGGCTTTTATCAGAACATAAAATTTATTTTAGGTGATTAGAAGAGGTTAGTTTAAAGTAAAATGCAAGTTTATGGGATCGCAACGCTCAACCTGCAGCCAGCGTCTCAGAAAAGCGGGTGCAGAATTGCAGATGGCAAACTATTAGTCGTATAGAAGATCCTTTACAACTAATAAAAATAAATAGCGTCTTCTGACGAAGGTTACCCCAAAATTTTATTTTACTGTAACTTTTTAATGTATTTTCTTTAAGTTCATTCTAACGTTTTCATTCATACACATTGTAAAATCTCCATGCCTAGAAATTGTAATGCAATGTACTAGCTAGTTGTCTGTAACGATATTCGTTTGTGGTCAATGTATTAATATTTTAGGATACCTTAGCTATTTTTAGCAAATTATTGATTGCCCATGATTAATAAATTCAAGTCAATAATACAGTACCATGTTTGTACTCTATCATTGACATACATACATGGTACTCTATTATTGACATGTATTTACAGAATAACTAAACTTGAATTTACGTGTTAAAATCATAGCTGATAATATGATATTTAAAATATAAATTAAAATACATATAACAATTAAAAATACAATAAATGAGCTTTGAAAAGGAAATACTGTTCAGAAATTATGAAAGTTCACTAAAGCATAAAATCTAAAACACAACTGTTTGAAACAAAGCACAGGGTGTTTACACATATTCTATCTTCTAGTGGCACAAACTATACACCGTGCGCCGCGGTCGATCTAAGGACGGTTTCAGATTAGCGTATTTTTCTGCATGTATACGGTCGTTTCAGCATACGCGCTTACACGCGCGCTACATTACGCGCTTCAAAAAACCGAACTCGCGTAATCAGCCATATTTCGGAATGTTCGCTCGAAATGGTAGTGACATCGTGTCAGTGTCAACATGGACTCTGACGGCTCAAGCTTATAAGAGCTTAGAAGCGCATCAACGCTCGTACGAGTTGCGCGTGTGCTATAAAGGCGCGCCTATACTCGCCTACATGCGCTTCTAAAAACGAGCTTATACGCGCGTATAAAACTCTAATCTGAAACCGCCCTAACGGCGGCAGTTTATGATCACGTGATCGCGCGGCCGAGGGTAATGCCCTCCAGCTGATTGATATTAGATAGTGCATACACTGCGTTGAGAAACTTTAAAGACGTTTATTTTAGGAAAATATTGAAAATTTTGTTTATGTTTATTTGGAAGTAAGTTAACATTTATCATTAAAAACACGATTTTGAAATAATTAGAAAAAAAATGTCGTTACTTTGAGCCTCAATATCTCCTGAACCAGGAATTTCCCAGGTATGGTGGCGAAGTAAAAAATGTTCGTAATGATTGGTACAATATGGGGTTTCAGTTTTCGTTAAGGGTATTTTTACACTGTATATTAATTGTGTGGACTATCTTGCTTCATATAGTGTATAAATCTTTCTTAAACACAGAATAAATATCCCTCATGTAACATGTTACGAAATAAATATCCAATCTCTTACGAACAAACACATACATTATTTAAAGTCCGAGTTAAAAATAATGAGCTAGAATTGCCAAGTTGGTAATTCATTAATAGGCATTCTATTTCGGACGATTGAGAATAGATAATCTGGAGTCAAACCGAGCATCACTGATTTAGCTATATAGACCACAAGGTAGCAGAGAGATTTGAATGTTTAAAGAGAAGTGATTAATTTTTTTGTTAATAAGACGTGATGTAGTTTTTAAAATGCTTATTTGATAATAATAGGTACAGGTTATTGAATCCTTTCAGTAAGAAAATAGTTGAAGTAAACAATTATTTAAGCTCGTACTAGGTGATTGATGTAATAATAGCTTAGATTATTTAGAAACGAAATATAAAATAGATCTCAAACATTTGTTTCAATTTTGTTACGTAAATATGCCGTTTGCTACAGCGCGTCGAAATTTCAAAAACAAGATATGTAGACACCACATATCTTGTTTTCGATATTTTGACGTTTTGTCCTAAAAGTAAAGGTATCAAAACATTTTTTTCATTTCAATATAAAGTCATATTTACAGGCATACCACAAATACAAATCAATGTATATTATCCAATCTCTTTGAAATCAATGTATGAATTTATAGACTCATCAATCGTTGTATTTTTAATCTGTGCCAAAAGATGATAGGGACAGTTGCCGAATTGTCGTTCTCTCATTTCGTATCGTGATGTGCGTTGACGATTTGAGCCTGTCCTTTGTTTTGTTAACCCATTTTTGATACTTATCTATTTATATTTATTTTGTAATAAATTAAACAATGAGTATTATGTATTATGTGTAACATTGTCCGTGTGGTGACGGATTAAGAATACGGATTGTCACCACCCCATATCATCCCATGGGTGTCGTAAGAGCCGACAGAGGGAGCATATTATGCAGAGAACAGCACTGCAAGAGAAGGAAAACTTGATACAAACCCTATACCAACCCGTTTGGCCAGCGTGGTATAGTAGGCCAATTCCTCCTTTTAAAGGAGAGGCCTAGTCCAGCAGTGGACTGTTAAAGGCTGATAATGATGATTATGTAATATATAGACATATCGCTATAATATGTCTATTAAACCTTGACAAAATATTAAAATAAAACAAATAACTGCATGCAACCAGCAAACATGATGAAAACCAAAAATCGCCTAACTGTTTATATCGAAAACATCAATCGTATATTTAAAAGTCGCGTAATAACCTCTGGAACGCCGGCGGGACATACGTATATATGGGCGCACTGAGATGGTTTGTTCTAGCATAAAGGTAGAGTAGACATCTAGGTGGCTAAATGATAACTAACCCGGAAGTTAATATTATTTTAATGTAATTTTAACTAAATAACCAGTAAAATATTAGTTGCATTTGCTTGTAATTAATATTATATAAATTGTGTTACATTTCTGTATTTACATATATTTCTTGACGCTGTATTGGTTTATATTGTCTTTAAATAGTTTGGTTAGCTTAGTCGCCCGCCAACAAATTTTGGTCATTAATATTATAACTAATTAAATTTATCAAGACTTATTTCGAAGCTTTAGCTAAAGTAACTGGAATTCTATATTGTTTCTTAATTATAAAGATTAATTGAAAGTTTATACATACGATAATATAAATCTTGCAATTAAATGTATAATGTTTTGATATCGAGTAAGCTGATGCGACGGCGGGCGGCCATGACACTTTTTCATCGGACTATTGTACTATTGTATCGCAAAGTTCATCTCAAGATTAAAATGCAGTTTTCAGTAAATGTGTGTGGTTTCATTTGTGGATCCTCTGGGGGTGTCCTAACGATGGTGCCACGGCCCCGAAAGCAGCGGTGGGATCAGCGCCCCCTAAGAGACATCGAGAAATAAATTTGGCGCGAAAGTAATGGATCTCTTGGCTTGGCTGCCATTCATTACCAATGATGGATGACCTGAAGACTGATGCGACAAGCGCTTGGAAGCCGTGTTGGGCGCTTGTCAACCCTGTTTGGAGACCGCACGGTGTGTCGGAGTTATCGTACGAGCGAGAGCAACTACGCCGGTCACCGGGGTGTGCTGTGGCGCGAACGCTGTTCAGCTTTGAGTTCTACCAGAGGTTGCAGATGCGGGTCGTTGATGCACTGACAGAGGTATTTATCCAGAGCTGATTTGATAAGAGTTTTGAGAAGCATCCTTTAACATTTTATAAATTATTATGGTGCTGTTTGTTTACATGATTACCTATTGCCCCCATAAGGATTACCAGATAAACATACAGTAAAAATTAAGTAACTGTTGTTTATCCACGTTTGGTACATAACAGTGCTACTGTGCTTATAGTCATGTTATGCCGTCGACCATGTCGGAAAGTTTCTGTAAAACTCGACATCAGAGATGGTCACACACTTATTACACAAGAAAGAGAAAATAACTTTGTTGTTATGTAGTTCTAATAATGTAAATATTAGTAAAGAACAGTATAACTGCCCTTTTCAAGTTGAAGCTGTGATATAGATCCATTGTATAAATTACCTGATTAGCTTTCAGTTTAAATAAGCTAACTGATGTGCTGAATATGCATTCAATTGGTAGTCAATAGGTTATCTCAATGGTAAAACGTTATAACTAATATTCGTAAAGTTACAAAATAGGTTTTAATAAATATTTGTGGACTCTGTAGGTGCCTAAATGATTTCCTATTAACATAATGTTGAAATTGTTATGTCAACTTGGAGCTCAAGTATAACAGACAACGGAATCCAACATAATTATCTTAATATTTGTCGTTTAATTTTAAACCTGTATAGAATGATTTGTCCCAACCATAATGATAAGTCCTTGCTTAACCCAAACTACCTACTGTAGCTAGAAACATGGGATCTGGATAGTAATTCCTTTATGGCTATAGGCATTCACTTAGGTTCTGTAATAGTCCACCTCTAAGCATTTTAGGTTGAAAGTCTTAAGACAGATGACTGCTAATCTTTTATAATTACCAAGCCTTAGTGTTATACTTGGTAAATACAATTTATTTTATTTGTGAGTTCATTTGTAAAGTTAGTGGCATCTATATTCAAGATGACGATCAGTGATAAACCAATAAAACTTAGTGCCAACCTTATTACTTAGCTTTTGTGGGATACAAGACAGTTAGGAATATGATTATTACGATAATGATAAGTGGGTTTGAAGAACATGATGTGAAAATCCATGTCTCTTTTCCCATTTAGCAGTATCTATTCTCAGCAAATAAAAGTAATTGTATGGACTACTCATGATTTATTTCCAAGTCAGTTATGATTAGAGTCAGTTTGAGTTTATTTATTCAGATAAACAATTATTAATTGTGTATGAATGAATAAGAATTACATTAACATCACATGTTAACAGTTTAAAATAAATATTAAAATTATTTAGAAAAATCTCCTTATATATAATGTCAAATAGATATAAACTCACCACCATATTTACTATACACATTAATGATAAAACAATACATAAAATTAAAGTTGAATTACCTAATGAAAGAGTTAATGTGCCTAAAAATATTCAATATTGGATTCAACTTGTTCTAACATGAGTAATAATTATAGCACTAGTATTTTCGAAATCCTTCGATCTGCAACATGGTTTGAAATCATTACATATTTATGATCATCATCCACAGTATGACTGCTCACGGCTGAACATAGGCCTCTCCTTGTTCTTGCCATTTTGTTTTCTTGTTTGATATGGATAAAACTTATTTTGAATATATTAAGTTTTAACTGTTTTATCAAAACTACAAATGGGTATCCTGATAACTTTAATATTTGATTAACTAAAATGGCACTGTCAGACGGAACCTGAGAAAATTCAGTGTCTACTGTCTTTTTTATTTTACCTTAGGTGTAAAATATGGCCTCCAACACTGTTGTAGCAAAGCTAACTTACAGACCAATGCACAGGTTGAACATGCCTGATATATAGATAAAGCTTAATAGGCCGCACCACTTTGCAAGAGTAGAAGTTTGTTTCATCTACAGTTACAAAGGTTCATGGAACTAATACTTGGGTGGAAAATGTTGCCCACCAACTGCCTTTTGAGTGTTACAGGTTGAAGATGACATCCTGGCAGATGACCTGGCTCCTGGTCCTGGACTTAGCGTGAAGAGAGGATGGACGAGCGGTCCTTTACTGATTAATATGTATGGATGACGGTGGCCCACCCCTTTGACGTCGGTGGTTTCGTCTGTGGGCTACGCGCACACATGCCGCATGAGCGCTGTACTAAGCTGGACCCCAGTATTGCTTGCTAACCTTTGTTGCTGATCAACATCAACAACTGTATGAGCAGCTTGACCGTATGGGCGGAGGATTCGTCAGATACCGATTTACGTGGGGGGTCCTCTACCTCCTCCACTGTCGTTGTTGGAACTATGTAATTGCATTGTATTGATATAACTGATCATGACGAACGATGATGATTATAATTATTATATGTATATGCATTGATGTGTTTATGAGGCAAATTTAGCATTTATGTGTTTGAGTAAAATTTTATTTTTCCTATCCAACATCCTTCCCTAAACGCTGGCTGGCCACCATGCGTATCCTTGATCCTGGTCTTGTTGGCTAGATCCCGTGATCGGTGATGCCGTGTGTTGGCTAGATCCCGTGATGGGTGATGCCGTGTGTTGGCAAGATCCCGTGATGGGTGATGCCGTGTGTTGGCTAGATCCCGTAATGGGTGATGCCGTTTGTGGGCTAGATCCCTATGTGGGTGATGCCTGTGTGCGCTAGATCCCTATGTCGGTGATGCCACGAGTTGGCTTAGCCATGGGTGATGCCTGATGTTTGGGTGGCTGAACCCGGGATGGGTGATGCCTGTAGTTTGTAAGGCTAGATCCGAGGTGGATGAAGCCTGTAGTTTGGAAGGCTAGACTCGAGATGAGCGATTGCCTGTTATTAATGTTGTAAACTATTTGTTTGAATAGTATGTTTATTAATGTGTTTGAGAATTGAACTGTCCCTTGCGGTTCAGTTGTTACCATCTCTGTTTGTTAATTTTATGCAAGCTATAATTTTTAACTTTCGTTATTATGTGTGTGTAAACATGTAATTGCAACTGAGATAACTGTTTGATAATATTGTACCGTCTGCTGATGATAAAATTGTTTACATTTTGTTTATAAAGTACTTTGTTAAAGCTGCAATACTTTACTTGTTTATTGTGATCACTATATTAACTTGAAAGTTTACTGTTTAAATCTAGAGAACTATTGCTGATTTTGTATTGTTTACTGATACCACTTTGGTAACTGCCAGTAACTGTCTGCTGATAAAAGTTCACTGATAATAACTGTGTGTTGATGTCTAAACTGTTTACTTTTTCGTTTATTCTATACTTTTGTACTAACCTGTAATTCATTTTTTGGTTTGGTTTTTTTGATTCATTGAGGTTGTTATTGTGATAGTAACTTGTTGCTTGCTCTAGCATGATGTGACTGGATAAGATTATATTGTGATAGTAACTTGGTGCTTGCTCTAGCATGTGACTGGTTAAGATTATAATTACACATCTTAAAGACGCACACCAGTAATTTATCAATTACCCACCTGAATGTAGAGTCATAAAAACGTTATAATTTGTAATTTTGCAAGCGCAGAGAGCGCGCTTGTTGTCAGTATGGCCGTATGGGCGCACTGAGATGGTTTGTTAAAGCATAAAGGTAGAGCAGAGCCATCTAGATGGCTAAATGATAACTAACTCGGAAGTTAATATTATTTTAATGTAATTTTAACTAAATAACCAGTAAAATATTAATTGAATTTGCTTTTAATTAATATTATATAAATTGTGTTACATTTCTGTATTTACATATATTTCTTGACGCTGTATTGGTTTATATTGTCTTTAAGTAGTTTGGTTAGCTTAGTCGCCCGCCAACACATTTTGGTAATTAATATTATAACTAATTAAATTTATCAAGACTTATTTCGAAGCTTTAGCTAAAGTAACTGGAATTCTATATTGTTTCTTAATTATAAAGATTAATTGAAAGTTCATACATACGATAATATAAATCTTGCAATTAAATGTATAATGTTTTGATATCGAGTAAGCTGATGCGACGGCGGGCGGCCATGACACTTTTTCATCGGACTATTGTACTATTGTATCGCAAAGTTCATCTCAAGATTAAAATGCAGTTTTCAGTAAATTTGTGTGGTTTCATTTGTGGATCCTCTGGGGGTGTCCTGATGATGGTGCCACGGCGCCGAAATATACGTACGTCCCAGGAAAATTTGTTCCGTCCAGCGCTTGCGGGAAACACGTATGTCCCGCAACGACAGCGCCATATTTCACTACTTGAAATGACGTTAAAATAATTCCACCAATAAGATTATGCCCCACTATTGCAAAGTATGAATATTCTTTCTAATTCTGCATTGTAATTGGTTGTCATTTTAATAGACTTTTTTGCAAAAATAACGACTGAAAATTGTTTGCCACAAGTTCGCCTTCGCGCGCGTTAGAGTGACGACAGCTCTGCTTTGAAAAACGTGTAGCGACGCAATCTCGTAATTTCACTATATGTATTATATGTCATTATACTCGGAAACTAATCTTGTTTGCTATAAAATATAGTTAAGATATCATCATTGTATAAATTATATCGAAAAACGATTTTCAAAATATCATTATTAAAAATGGCGGCAAGTTGTAAATATCGGTTACTCCAAACAAAGGTACGTGGTATATATCCCCAAAGACAGTTTAAAATAATTTGTAAATACATCCGCTCGCATTTAAGTTTTGTAAGATTAGGTAGTTAAAAGTTGGTACTATTACACATAACCTCTCTTATTTATCACAAACTAATGATTAAACAATAATAATATAATAATCTTATGATTTTGATATTTACGAAAGTGTATGTAAATCGGCACAGTTTCGCACGCGATTATGGCGGCCGTTTCGTATTCCGATGATGTGTTTAAACTTTTGTTGATTTATAAAAATATAAGTGAAGTTGATATTAACTGTTGATTAAATTCAATAATTAATTAAGTAAGGTATATAAAGTGCTGTGAATAATTAAACTGCTAAATATTTGTGAGATAGTGTGTGTTAAAAGTTTATTGAAGAGGATTTTTTCGGATTTTCAAGTTTTATTTCAACGAACATACATTATAATATATCTATAATAAGTTTGCAAAATATATTTCAAGGATGCAAAAATCCGCATTATTTTATTGATACGTTTAAAACTAACTGAGATATCCACTTGGCTGCCCGCGCGATGTCGTAAATCAGTCGCCACTTGCCCGCGGCATCACGCGCTTTGTAACTCGATTGCCCGCTAAAGAAAACGAACAATATCCCTCGCTTGCCCCGCCGATTTTCGTTCCTGCGACCGCTCGGCGCGGAGTCGTAAATCGTTTCTTAGACCTACATTGCTTTTATAACACTACCAAGTGTTATGTTTTTTATCTTAACTATGTGTTAAGCTATAAGATGTTATATTTTGTTTGTCAGATAATGACTTTTGTGTTGAGTTATGATGCGCTGAACTTTGTGATGGCGCGATTTGAACTTTGTGATGAATTTAAAGGATCATAACTCAAAAATGAAATCGATGACATAGGGTTTTTAATTTAAAATTACGTTACTTATATAATACGTAATAAGATGAGAAATAGAAACATACACTCGTCCAAACAAAATATTTATTTCAGAACCCTTGATTATGAACAATAATCTGGCGCCACGCGGCGTAATTTTTGTTAAATTGCACAAGGCTTAGATGCACAAATACCACTTTTCTAGGCTTGAAATAAAAATATAACAACATAAGCAGTCTAATATTCTCTTAAAATAAAAAATCATAGCGATATCATTCACCACGACTGAAAAATATGAAAATTAGTACAACAATTCCCATTCCCACAGTGATATCAGTGGCCGTGGCACACTGTAGCCGTTCTGATTTTTTTGTTCTACATATTATATACTACAAAAATAGCAATAAGCGTGGCACAAAATGCTTGTAATGCTCTTTCCAAAAAGGTATCACACTTGTATATTGTAACACACACACATTGTACAAAATATTATGTTCAAACGTAAACAAAAAACAACTGCAACGCCACTGTTTGAAATAGAATTAGTTTTTATTATAAGTCAAATCGATTAGATCGATTGAGTAACATTTTGTTTAGTCTATTGAAAATTTCTGACAATGGTCACACTGAACTGTCTCTTCCGTTCGCCGCGTTGAAAATTTACCACGTTGTCGTCTCGTACGTAAAATATCGCCTTTTGAATTAACGCGAATTGAACTAAATAGAGTAAACCGCTTTGAACGCCGCCTGATCTAGTGCTGGCAACGGTAAATTGATTGTGAACTATTGATTGATATTTGTGAAAATTGTGAATCTGGTATCGACTTCCACGTGCCAACGTGTCCTGAAAACGTCGCGTTTGAAGCTTAATAGCTAAGTATAAGATACTTCATTCATTTATTTTGGCCAATATACTTGTATGAATGTGTCTAATTTAGCTCAAGCCTGACATCAGCAAGGATAGCGGGTAAGTGAAACACATTAATATTAAGATTACTTGTATTCGCTGTGCAACACAGTACAGTTATGTCTGAGATTTGTTGTGGCTGACAAGGGCTGATGAATAGAGTCACGCTTCCACAAATCTGCTGCAATTGATCCCAGCTCCTTCTAGCCAAAATTCTAGACATAATTTTTGATAGCAAGAGCGTGGTTAACTGCCTATATTGTAAATTTGTATCTTAGCCGCTGTTGCATTACTGAGTATAAACTCAGATTGGTATGAGCTTGTATCTTATCACCTTGTAGACAGTATTGTAGTGTTTGTCAGGTCAGTTATTGTCTAAAATACATAATATTTAATTGTATAAGTTGACCTAGATAATTTGAAACACATTGTCACATAACCTCAATCAGTAATTGTTGATTTGTATTGTTGGAAAATCTAACTTAAATTTGTTGTTGCATTAATAAGTCAATTTGTTTGGATACATAACAGCTGTATGTATCAATAAATTTAGTAAATTTAGTTTATTGCATATATTCATAAACATAACAACCTACTTGACCTTGCCACTTGGGCGGGTCACATTAATAAACTTTGTTTTGTTATAATATAAAGATAATATTGTTAGGTAACACATCTTCTGTGCTTACTTCCTATTGTATATATCCTAAATAACACAGTTAGTCTGTCTGTTGCAAATAATTAATGAATTAAGTTGAAGTTTCAACTTTATTAATTTGTTATAAGTTATAACTTTGATAACTTTTGTGTTTGTTTCAATATACTGAAACCTTTAATTTTGTTGGGCAGTAAACACCTGTCACTTGCCTGCACTTGCAGTAAACAGGCTAATACTTTGTTGGTTTCAAAGAATTAAGAAAAATTAAGTTTTGATTGTTAATTTTATTTAGCGCTTGTCCGGGCTCTTTTGAATTTTGATTATGTCAGCTATCAAGGACTTGCGTGCGGCTGCTGGTGCTATTGCATCAGATTTGCGCTGGTTTGCCTCGGCCAATGCTTTAGTGAACCGGCCTGATCGCCAGCAAGCCTTACTTCAGAGGTACGAGCGGATTGACGATCGTCTGGCAAGTGTGGAACAGCAATTCCGCACTTTCAGCACTTGCTGTCTTGAAGTGTCAATCAATGATTTCACCGCTGACCAGCGAAATAAGGTCAGCGAAGACTATGCCCAGGTCTTAGACCTGTATGATGCTGTCTCCAATACTGCGAGACAACTAGTTGCCGATAGGGAAGGGCAACCCGGCCTGAAGCAGGAGCTTCTTAGGTCAGCACCGGGGCTGGTGAGTAGGCTCCCTACTTTGGACCTCCCCCATTTTGATGGCTGCCTAGGAAGCTATCTGGGCTTCATTAACTTGTTCGACAGCCTGGTCAATGACAGGGCTGACCTTCGGCCAGCACAAAAATTGGCATATCTAATGTCGGTTCTGGATGGGGAGGCTAAGGGCCTCATCCAGCATCTGCCCGTGTCTGACGAGGCGTACCAGACGGCTCGGGACCTAATTACCCGTAGGTACCATAATAAGCGTGGCCTCGCCGACACGCACATTGAGCAGATTTTGGGCTTGCCGACGCTCACCCGGGTCTCTGGGTTGCGCACCCAACTTTTGAACCCGCTTTTGGTGGCCATCAACGCACTTAAGTGCCTTGACCTGCCCGTGGACCAATGGTCCTATCTATTGGTGCACATTGTGCTGAAGAAGCTGCCTGCCGACCTGAGGTCGCGTTTTGAGCAGCGCTTTGGTGGGGATAGCGCGACCCATCTGCCCCCCTTTGCTGACCTGGAGAAGTTCCTGGAGGATGAGTGCCAGGTCTTGGACAACTCCGGTGGTGACACGCCGGCTAAGTCGCAGCCGCCCAAGGTTAAGGAGCAGGCTCGCGTTCACACCCGAGCCAATGTTGACCGGCGCCCTCCTCGCTTTGCGGTCACGCAGAGCCCAGCGGAGTGCTCCTACTGCAAGCTCACGGGGCACAGAACGGCCAGTTGTAGGGCATTCTTGGACCTACATGTCGCCTCTCGTAGGCGCATCGCGAATGCCCGCCGCCTTTGCTTCTCTTGTTTGGGGTCCCACTACCAGCGAGACTGCCCAAACTCTCGCCCCAGTCCTCACTGTGAAGGACAGCATTTGGACATTCTCTGCATGAATGCCAGAGAGGTAGGCCGCTTGTCTTACCAGCCGACGCCGCGCACGGGCGGGTGTCTTGAAGGTGGCAGCCGAGGCTCACCGGCGCGTAGCCGAGAGTCGCTTCGCTCAGTTGATCGCCACTCGCCCCGCTTGGAGAACCGTAGCGTGCGCACGCCTCCTCTCTCTCGCGCACCTGAATGTGCTGTTCAGCGTCACCAGCACCATGACTGCTGCCCCAGGTATTTCCCTCCTTTGGCGGAGCGTCCCCGCCTTGACTCGCGCCCACCTCGTTTTGGGCGGGTGCGTCACTATGACCCCCCACAGATGGTGCGCGGATCGAGTCATCGCGCCTTTGAGGACTTCAAGCCGCACCCTCGTTTTGACTTGCCTGGTCCTGGCCAACGGTCGCCGCCCAGGCAACAATAGGTCATTGACCCCTGCCCTATAACTCCAACCTCCCCCATTGAGACCGTTATCCTACCAACGGTTGCTGTTAGGGTCTGGGGACCCACGGGGACCTCTGTTGTGGTCCGTGCTATATTGGACACAGGTTCACAAGGTTGCATTGTTTCCACTTATTTGGTAGGGCAGGTTAAATTAAATATGGGCTTTTTTCCGAATTGTATTCGGGGCATAGGTGACGTAGCCTCTAATGTTGAAGGGCAAGTTAAAGTTATGTTTGGCCCTGTTGAATCTTCACACCCGAGGATTAAAACCTCGGCTATTGTGTTGAAGAATATTTTGGGTATGCACCCACAGAAACAGCTACCCGCTGCTGTGGTGAATTTGACATCGGGATTGGAACTGGCAGACCCCAAGTTTGACACACCGGGACAAATCGACTTGTTGATTGGCTCTGATGTCCTCGGTGGAATTTTGATTGGTGGGAAACGGGTTTTGGTGCCAAATGGTTTGACTGCCATCCCGACCATATTTGGATTTGCTTTGATGGGACCTGTACCTAGGGACCCCCCTCCACCTGAACTTGATAATTTGTTGGCTGTAGGCTCCGCTCTCTCTGATGCGGTTCAGAGGTTTTGGGAGGTAGAGGAGCCCCCTCAAGCTGCCCGTTTGAATCCAGAACATGAGGAGTGCGAGCTGTTCTTCCAGAACAACACTGGTCGACTCCGTTCTGGTCGGATTATTACGAGGCTACCCTTCCTGTCTGTTCGGCCTCCGCTTGGTGAGTCACGACCTTTAGCCGAAAAGAGGTTGTTGGCCATGGAGCGCCGCATGGGTCGTGATCCGGAGCTCAGACGGAAGTACATTGAGTTCATGAGGGAATATGAACAGTTGGGACACATGTCTGTGTCAAATTTGGATTGGCGTTCGGTGGAGCACTACTTTCTCCCGCATCATGCGGTATTGAAGCCATTGACTGGGAAGCTGCGCACAGTATTTGATGGTTCTGCGCAGACTTCAACAGGCGTATCCTTGAACCAGTGCTTGCATTCTGGTCCCAAGTTGGTCAAGGACCTTTGTGACGTCATCACCAGCTTCCGACGACATCAGGTTGTCTTTGTGGCCGACATAAAAATGATGTTCAGGCAGACTATTAAACACCCTGATGACCGTCGTTTCCAGCTGATCCTTTGGAGAGAGTCTCCTCGCGATCCCATGGTCGTCTACGAGCTCAATACTAATACGTACGGGTTAAGGTCAAGCCCCTACTTGGCAATACGTTCTCTTTGGGAGCTCGCAGACAGCGAAGGCTTACGTTTCCCAAGAGCCTCCGCCATCTTGAAAGACGATATTTACGTCGATGACATTTGCTCGGGCGCCTCCACAGTGGACGAGGCGATCCTCCTGCGGGACGAATTGATAGGTATTTTGGCCTCCGCTGGTTATGAGTTGCGCAAATGGATTTCCAACTCACCAGCGCTTTTGGAAGGCTTGCCAGAGGATCATCAGCAAGATCCACATCTATTTGAGATTGTTGACAACCCCGCCATGATGGCTGTTCTCGGCGTTCAGTACAGACCAGTCCAAGACATCTTTACATATAACGTAGACTTGAAATTGCCGTGTTCTTGGACTAAACGTCTCGTATTGTCTACTGTCGCCAGAACCTTTGATCCGAATGGTTGGATCTGTCCAATTATATTTTGGGCAAAATGCTTCTTGCAGAAGCTTTGGACAGCAGGATTGACCTGGGATGAACCTCTGCACGGCACTCTTGTTGAGGAATGGACCTCTTTTGTATCCTCACTTCCTGCCGTCAACGAGATCTCCTTGCCTCGTCCCATCCTTCCTCCCGGGAAGTACAAGGCTACCCTTCACGGGTTTTGTGATGCCTCGGAGCGTGGGCACGCGGCCGTGGTGTACTTGCGCACAGTTAGTGCCTCAGGTCAGGTGAGGGTTTCCCTGATCATGGCGAAGAGCAAGGTAGCACCCCTTCGGACATCTTTGACCATTCCGAAATTGGAGCTCTCGGGAGCAGCACTACTTGTACGCTTATTGAACCACGTGTCTAGTACTTTGGGTAAAAGCATTTGCATTAATGGGACCTACGCCTGGACAGACAGCCAAATTGTTCTTTGTTGGTTGAAGGCTTCTGTCCACACCTTGGAGGTATTTGTCGCTAATCGCGTTTCCCAAATCCAGAAATCCGAAGTCAAACTTGTTTGGAGACACGTGCCAGGTGAGCTCAACCCCGCTGATTGTGCCTCGCGCGGATGCTTGACGCCTAGTTTGATAGGTCATTCGCTGAGGTGGGGTCCGGAATGGTTGAGTCGACCAGAAATTGATTGGCCTCGAACGCCAGTTTTGAATACTTCTAATTTGCCGGGTCTACGAACACTCGCTCTTGAGAAGGTGGAATGCGCCTTCGACCCCGATTTTTTGTTGAATCGTTACAGCTCCCTCGACAAGTTGTTAGGTGTCACTGCTTGGATAAAGCGTTTTGTTTTTAATTTTAGGCACCCACAACAGAAACGACTGACACCGTTTCTCTCACCACAGGAACGACAGGAGTCCCTCACCTTTTGGGTTCGTTCTGTGCAATTGGCGCATTTTGAAAGGGAGATTGCTATCCTCAAGTCGGGGAAATCGAAATTGTCGGGAGCTGTATCTAAATTGAACCCCTTTTTGGACGAAACGGGTCTCTTGCGCGTTGGAGGGCGTCTCAAGAACGCCAACCTCCCTTACGGGGCTCGTCACCCCCTTTTGTTACCTAAGGACGGTCATTTGGTACGCTTGTTGGTAACTGACCGTCACCTTAAAAATTCGCATGCTGGTTGTAATGCCTTGTTGGCCATTTTGCAACGCGAGTTTTGGATTTTGTCTGCCCGAAGAATTATTCGGAGTGTAGTCTTTCGCTGCATCCCTTGCTATAAGCTCAAGGCTTCTACCATGCAGCCCTTGATGGGGGACTTACCGGCAGATCGCGTAACTGAAAGCAGGACGTTTGACGGTGTTGGCACGGACTTCGCTGGTCCTTTTTTGGTGAAAACGTCGACACTTCGAAACAGCAAGACTGTCAAGGCCTACTTGTGTGTTTTTGTTTGTCTTTCCACAAAGGCCGTACACTTAGAACTGGTCTCCTCGCTTACGACCGAGGCGTTTGTAGCCACATTTGACAGATTTGTATCCCGCAGAGGACTGCCTTCCTTGATCCGTTCTGACTGCGGCACTAACTTCAAGGGCACGTATAATTATTTGAATGAAGTTGTTAATTTTCTTGAAACCAACAAGGCTGATATAGGTGATAGGCTTGCCCGACGTGGGATAAATTGGTTGTTTTCCCCACCAAATTGTCTACACTGGGGTGGTATATTTGAGGCCACCGTAAAATCGGCCAAAACACACTTGCGCAGGACAATCGGTGAGTCTGTCCTTACATTTGAGGAACTCGCAACTGTGTTTTGTAAGATTGAGGCCGTTTTGAACTCTCGGCCATTGTGCCCGATCTCCTCAGATCCGAATGATTTGGAGGCCCTTACGCCGGGCCATTTTTTGATTGGTCGCCCACTTGTCGCCTTGCCTGAGTACCCCTACATTGATACGAGACCTGGTCGTCTCTCGCGTTTTGAATTGGTACGCCAGATTACTCAGAGCTTTTGGAAACGCTGGAATTTGGAATATTTGCACATACTCCAGCAACGCGTTAAGTGGACCGACAAGACCGATCCACCCAAGATTGGTGACCTCGTTTTGATCAAGGAGGCTAACCTTCCGCCACTCAGATGGCGCAGGGGGCGCATCCTTCGTTTGGTAACTGGGGCTGATGGAGTTCCCCAATTTGCTGAGGTCTTGGTGGACGGTTCGATTCTGAGGAGAGCGGTTGCAACATTGTCACGTCTACCAACCGATTAGCGGACCGGTAGGCCGGTCCGGGGCGGGTGGATGTTTGAAATAGAATTAGTTTTTATTATAAGTCAAATCGATTAGATCGATTGAGTAACATTTTGTTTAGTCTATTGAAAATTTCTGACAATGGTCACACTGAACTGTCTCTTCCGTTTGCCGCGTTGAAAATTTACCACGTTGTCGTCTCGTACGTAAAATATCGCCTTTTGAATTAACGCGAATTGAACTAAATAGAGTAAACCGCTTTGAACGCCGCCTGATCTAGTGCTGGCAACGGTAAATTGATTGTGAACTATTGATTGATATTTGTGAAAATTGTGAATCTGGTATCGACTTCCACGTGCCAACGTGTCCTGAAAACGTCGCGTTTGAAGCTAAATAGCTAAGTATAAGATACTTCATTCATTTATTTTGGCCAATATACTTGTATGAATGTGTCTCATTTAGCTCAAGCCTGACATCAGCAAGGATAGCGGGTAAGTGAAACACATTAATATTAAGATTACTTGTATTCGCTGTGCAACACAGTACAGTTATGTCTGAGATTTGTTGTGGCTGACAAGGGCTGATGAATAGAGTCACGCTTCCACAAATCTGCTGCAATTGATCCCAGCTCCTTCTAGCCAAAATTCTAGACAGCCACAGACGCAATACCACGCAATACTCAAGCAGTCAACTGTCAAACGCTTTTTTTATATTTTTCTCCTTGGTTTGGATACTTGGCTTTGTATATTATGGTAGAAAATTTAACGGAGAAGCGAGATAAATAATACACATTGAACTTAGAACGACAGAGACGAATATATTACATGAAATGGAGCGCGGGTGCCATGTCGACCAGTAGTCGACACGGGCAAGCAACGGACTAAAACGCATGTCGACTAGCGGTCGACACGGGCAAAATAGCGCCCAAGGCCATGTCGACCAGTAGCCAACACGGGCAATGACCGGAATAAAATGCATGTCGACCAGTGGTCAAAGGCATATAGGTAAAATAATGAAGCCGGTCAGCTGTTGCTCGATCAAGAGATAAAGCAGCCGGCACTTTCGGCCATTTTTTATTTCTTACGCCCGGCGCGAGAGGGGTTAAACTAAACGACACAGCACTAATAAATTTTACCAAATATTTAATACTTTCAGATTGTCAAAATCCTGAACTTCGGTACAAACTACATATTCATTTATCGCCATCTGAATTTGGAAGGCCAAAGTGTAGAATGTTTTGTTACAAGTTTGTCCTGATTGACACTGTTACAATGATATGCAATTTACTGTGTGATTATTTGAACATATTTTACTATTAAACCTCCAATAACTAGGTCCTCTTATTTGGAAACGTGATGGTGGTATAGACCACAGAGTACCTTTGTATATAGACAGCCTCCATCTGTATTTTAAATGTACATACGTACGTCATTCATATACACAAAACTTCCTACGTAGTAACCGGCTCCAGTAATTGTCATCATTATCTCTTGCATCAAGTCAACTGTCAACTGTAACGTACACCAGGAAAGGTAGTGAAAGTATTACATGATACGCGTAAAACAAAATCTATTTGTTTACAATTTAACTCTATGCGGTAAAAATATAGAACACGCTTTTATTGCTCTCTGGCTGGTGCCGAACGATTTTTTATTTGAACTCTACAGATTACTTTCCAAATAGAAGACAATAAACATGTTCGGACAACGAAGCTTATAGTTTGCCCCGGCAAAAGTATTATTCACTTATCCACATAAAAGTAGTATGCTTTCATAAATGTGGCCTTTGTTCAGCACGAAACATAACAAGATACGCAGTTTACGACACGAGAACCATTTGCAACTCAATCTTCACTTGTGCCGCGGATATGGTAACATTTGGATGCAGTTACTGGCTAAATTGGGCGCTTCCTACATTTTCAAGAAATTTCCCGTTCGTATCGCTCTCTGAAATATAATCAAGCTAGAAACGTTAAATAAGTTTGATAAACGACTTCAGAAAGTAGTCGAGTGCCTGCTACTCTGGTTTATTTTTATTCTATCTTGGCTTCGGTTTATACAGAGGTCTTTTATTTTATCGCTGCTCGGTTTGCGTTATTCTGTCATATACTTTTAGAAATGTGAATAAAATATTATAATGCCAACTCTCAGGCGCTCTTTTTATTTTCATGTCGTGGTTCTATTCATTGCTATTCTTTTCTTTATTTTTAAATGTGGCCATAAGAACAAAGCTGCAATTTATTGTGTATTTCAATAATGTGTGTCTGGATTAAGCTACGTAACTTGTTAATGTCATGGGTGGTTAACGCGTCATATTTATGTTTGGTCTGATAGTTAGCCTGATTAGTTGTGAAGTAGACGGGTAAATATAAGGAGCCAAATAATAATTTATCCTTGTTAACATAATATTTTCTTGGGTTTACGCGAATGTTACACATTGAAATTAAACTACAGTTTACGGATTTGGTGGTGGACGAAGATGGTTGGAATTTACCTCCAGCTTGGGACCCTGTTATCAGGCTAATGAAACCCAAAAAGGACAAAGTCACCAGTAGACATCAAGACACAGTGAGCACATTCTGCGTAGGTAGTAACACCAATAGTTGAAAAATGTTCGGGTACTTTGAGATAACTTTTAAATTCAAGACAAAGACAAATATCACCTCAGTCTGCCGTGAACATGAATCCTGTAAAGAATTCGAAACGTCGGCTAGTAATAATAATGTAGTTTCTAGATCTTTCGGTTTAAATAACAAATAACAAATAACCAGTGAAAGTAATATAACGCGATAAAATCAGTAAACTGTAGTTTAATTTAAATAAGTAGAGTAAATATTAATGATTTAATTAAATTACACAGATTATAATTTTTTTTTTAATCCCTGGACTTATATAAGACTGTACCTTAGCCAGCTTTAGACCGTGCTTGAGCTTTGACGCGACATATCTTAATATATAAAATCCTTGCGTTACTGACTGACTGACAGACACGCTACAGCCGAAACCATTGGGCGCAGGAAGCTGAAATTTGGCATGTACGTTCCTTGGGGGCCGTAGGGGTGCACTAAGAAGGGATTTCCCGAAATTCTCACGGGCCGGCCAAAACGGGTAAATTTAAAAAAAAATGCAGGCGTAGCTGCTGGCGTCCTCTAGTATTAATATAAATTCTGTTATATATTTAACAAGTCCAATAAAATAATGTTTCTCTACTTATGCACTTTGGATAGATTTTTACCGCCCGCAGACTACACAGTTCAGAGTTGCTGTAGTGATTTACTTACAATATGGAAAACTTTCTCCTTACTGTGACTTTTATTCTGGAGGTAATATGCGCCATAATATCTTCTGCATACTAAACTATAACTTTACGTTTTAGAAGTCATATAAATCCGTTTATGGATGTATGATGTCGTTATATGCAGACAAACATCATAAAATGTTTTAATACATTTTTATATAAATAATACTCTGGTCAAGGTACCTTTGGCTATGAATTAAAAATAATATGTAAGTGCCGTCTCAAAGGGATTTTAAGCAAGCAGGCAAAAGAGGTGGATGCGACCTAAATTATAGCGAAGAAGTTATAAATTGGAATCTATCTTACAATGGCACGAATGGCCGTAACAGATTATATGAGGTTTTTTTTATTAATAAGCTATATACTAAATAAAAGAAACGTTTTCTATTGTGATAAATATATTTCTAAGCCAAGTCATATTCTCTACTATAACTGATTGCTCACGCGGCGTAGCAAATCGGCAAACATGGAAGGATACTGCCAGGGAAGCGATTAAAGTCAATATACCGAGTTAAGACTGGCTAGTGCGCGTACTTTTGACCATATTAGAGAGTAAGATTGAGCTGATAACATCTACAACAATATTCTAACATATTAACAATGTTTTTATTTCTTTAAGCACATCTAGCTACTCGATATCCGTGGGCTAGGTATAGGGTGTGCGTTGCCTGTGAAATATTTTACGATTCGTGAGCCATAAGCCTGGGAGATAGGGTTCAACATACCTGTATTTGTCCCTATTCGGTGATTTGTAAAGGTGAAGCCGCCGAGATATATTCTATTTCAAAACTTTGCAATACATTTTTGTGCATGTTTAAAATGTAGTTGCGGATTTCTGATAGGTACTTGTTTTAGACATTTTATTCGTGAATATCGAGAATTGGATCGCATACAACATATCATAATCATAGGATAGAGATGGTACAGATATAAACTTTTTTCGAAATCTGTTATTGTAAGGAATAATGATATTATACATATTTCTTTTTATAGACTCACGCCTGTATCCCCGAAGGGGTAGGCAGGGGTGTAATATTACACCCACATTTCGCCATGAATTTTTAGGTCCCACGTAACAGGGGGCGAGCCTATTGCCTTACCGTCTACTACTGAGAATTTCCTAACGGAAAAACCCAATAACACTTTGCCCGACCCGGGTATCGAACCCGAGACCTCCCAATCCCCCGCGCACATTTAAGCCGCGAGACCAACGAGGCTGTCAAGATTATAATTATTATACATTTTTGTCCCATTATATGGATATTGGTGATATGTGGAGTGTATGTGCAACAAACATGATAGTAAGCTGGACTAGATTTTATTAATAGTTTCGGTTTTCCGTTAAGTTGGACAAGTAGCAATGCAGCAGTATGGCTTACTTTACACATACTTGTGTCTCCGTTTGTGACTTTAAAACACATACAAGCAGTTTTAAGGTATATTTGGATTGAAAATTACCTGAGAATGCGATTGAAGAATATGTGATTAGTTGTGGTACTTGCGTATAGTTATACCAATTCCTTTCAGTTACATTTTTGATGTTGTATTAGGTACATGTGATTTTATAATCTGAGAAAGGAGTCATATTGATATTCATAATATTAGTAGTAGCGTATCGTGATGTTTTAGGCCTTGTGGTAAATAAATAAGTAAATTATTTCTTATTTATTTTTTAATATTTACCAAAAAGTGTTTGTTGTTGTTTTTTAAATACATTTCCTAATTTCATTATACCTAATGAGCATTTTATATATAACAGAAAGAAAATATGGGATTACCTACTATGACTATGATTTTTATGTTATATTCCTCTTCCCTTTATCTAACAGTTTAAGCTCAATCTTTTGTAAACGATAAGTCGTAAGTGCTCCATAATTAGCACTTATGTATCTTTATATTATTATACAAATAGATTACGTCTATAGGTATGGCATTGAGTAGGCATTCCCTTGCACAGTTAGGTTCTGTCCAACCATGTTTACAAACTGCTGAAGCACTCCAATTAATCCCTTTGTGATTTACCTTCGCTTATATGTTACACATTCCACGTTATGCAGAACTGTAATAGCTCCACTTGTGGTATGTATCTGCTTGATTTCAGACGTATAAAGGTTCATTGAATACCTATAAGCTTTATTGTCTTGATCAAGGTAGCATATTTGACCGAGGCTGAAAGAAATAGGTTCTGTATTTCATTTATTTGAAACCATAATATTTATCATTATCATATTCAATATCCAGAATAGCTATCAATGAAAAATTGATGTAATTGGTCAGTGATATAATAAGTTGGCTACTGTATTTGTATATTTATTATGAGATGTGAAGAAAACCACAAACAGTAACATTTTACTACATTTTACATCCACAGTAAAATTAAATTGGAGCATATAGTTTAAATATTGTATGCGAAATAAACACATTCTTATTATATCAATATATTACATACACCTTTATATCATCTTTTTACAAATCTATACACATTATAAAATGAACTCACCACTCTCCATCTATATTTTGTACGGTTTTCATCAAAAGATAGTGTAACTCCTGATGAAGGTTTAGATGTATAATCACGTGAGTAGAGCTGCAAAGTCTTGTAACTTATGAGATGATGTAAAGGGTGACCGCACATTTTGAAAATATGTCAAATAGTGTGAAAACTCTTTCGTGTGTTGCTTTCTCTAATAATTAATATATGTATATCGAACTAAGGCGGGATAATTTTATGCGGTTAAGCCTTAAGTGGTTGTAATAAAGGAAGGAAATAAATTTAAGAGTGCTAAGTTTTATAAACTTTATCCTAATAGTCTATTAGTCGAGTGAAGTAAAGTGAACAGTGAAGTTAACGCGCGCGCTAATAGCTCTCGTTATCTTGCTCCACATTTTCAATACCTATCTAATCATGACATAAATGGTAGCTCTTCTAACAATTTGTACCTTCTATGTCTTCCCATAGCACAATTACATTTGTTCAAACTTCCTTTACTATACAGCCTAAACTCACATCGCGCGTCTATTTGTACTGCCTTCTGCCTAACAAAAAGTCGTTAAAATCTACTGATTTTTATACTCTCATGCATTTAAACAAGCAATACATTTCAAAATAACATGTCAACTAGGATAACGCTACGTTGATGATGGTCAATGAACCGTACAAATACAAACGAAAGACAATTGCCTCATTTACACCAGTATGGCTACTTATTTCTGCTACATTCTGTATAAGTGTAATAAGACTAATAAGACAACATAACAAGTCAGGCGTAGCAAACATAAAAAATAATGCATAACTACCAAAAAGTTCCCTCTTCAACATTTACTTAAGTGGAGCTAGGGAAATAAATTGTTAGACATTTTTGAGTGAATTATTTTACCCACGGGTGCATACGAGTAGGAACCGCGCGCCCTTACTATAATAAATATTTCCACTAATGTGCTTATCCACCCTATTTTGGCTATAGGTACCTACAACATATATTTGTATAAATTATTCAATTGCATGTACAGTCCAACAAGTCGGCGGTGGACCAGTTTGAAAACAAAATCCCTTGGCTCGCTCATAGAGTCGAGGCACGCTAGAAACGACGATGTCTTGCTGAGCGATTTTCGCCCTTATGGTGGTCTAGCGGGAAGTTGTTCAATTGTACATATTCACGTTAAACTATCTTGACTTTATGTTCAATTTACTTTATTTTAAAAGAACTGAAACCTTATCAACCTTTAATAAAAAATCCAAGTAGTCTGATGCCCAATTGAATTCAACTTGGATGTAGTAAAACAGAAACCGAGACTAAATTCCAGATATAAAATGGCTTCTTGCCCATTAAAGTAATTGATTCGATAAGACATGGGAAAAGTTTTTATTTGACAAGGGACCGGACTCTATGAGTAACGTGAAATTCTGGGAAATTGAAAAGGGAAATAGGTTTACTCAGTCTTTATTTTACAAAATAATAGACGGGTTTGATGTTTCATGTGCGGGTAGTATGGGCGGTTCAATGAAAATAACAAGTATTATGGAACTTTCCTTCTTATTCAGTCGCCTTTGTTATTGGCTTCGTTTGCATTTAATCAGCGGTGATACCTAGGAATACAATTCGATAACGAGATAAAAGAGCCTTGTACTTTTTAGCTGCTCATATTCATGCAAATTTACGGCAAAAATCTGTGGCCCGGGGTGGGCTGCGACGGTTTGGTGTGAATGAATAAAAACCAATATCCCAATGGACTCATCGTTATATTTTGTGGCGTTTATTTTAGTGATTTAGACGACGCTGCTTATTATAGTGACTATACTTAGCTGTTACGGATACAATATTGTTACAGTAAGTTGTTATAGCATATAACGAGTATTTTAGCCCGTTGAAGAAAAATGAAAAGCTGTTGTGGAGTTATTTTATTTGTGCTTTATATGCAATACACATTAAATGTAAAATCACACAAACGTACGTGATAAAATTACGCGAATAAAAGAGTAAACTAACTAGACCAACAAAACTGGTATGTTTTGAACGATCTACTTTTGTTTTACGGCCGACAAACACTACACTTTTGCGGAGCAGTACAGAAATGCAGTGAAAATATAAAAATATTGTCCGTAGTGAGATGCGAGTTGCATCGACTCCCTCCGGGCACGATTTTGACATTACACGCACTGCACTCCGAAACTGTTGTGCCACCAAAAATGAAAAATTCCGATATGTTTGTGTATATTAGTTAATTGACTCTTGGCGGATATCACTGTTTGGGTATTAATGTGCCATGTGCGTTTGTCATGTGTGATCAATTTAGTGTATTTGTGATTTTTTGTGTACTGTGCATGATTGTTAACTCCGCCATTGCCGGTCCCAAGCCCGGATGAGAAAGGAGGAGGGTGTGACCTGGAGCACCACCGTTCAGGCACAACGTAACGCCGAGAATCGGGCGGCGGTTAAATAACTCGAAAACTTCGACCAAGAGGCGAAGCGGTTACCAGTGACCGTGAGGAATTAAATCCCCTCAGAAAGATCTGGACATGGAAGGACCCGGGAACCCACCATGATAATTATCTCAAGAAAACCTCTCAAATGGATTCGCACGAAAATGGACTGAGCACGTTGGACGACCCGACTAACAATCGGCGCCCTCTAGTTACCGGGCTAGACGGTTTGAAGTATGCGACCGAAGCTTCCAAAGAGGTGTCTTGTCAGGCCTCCGAAGGAAGAGTCACTACTGACAAGAAAAGCTGTGACACTTATAAAACATCCATGCGCACACATCAGCGCATAGGTACCTGGAATGTCAATGGAATACTTAAACCAGGCAAGCTAAGCATAATTGAAAGAGAAATGGCTAACACGCGTCTATGTATGCTAGGGCTTAGCGAAACACATCTACGAGGACATGGCCACTTCATTACCGCCACAGGCAACACACTCTACTTCTCTGGAGCAGAGGATTCGAGCCGTAACGGAGTTGGGATACTATTATCATCTCGAATGAATAGATACGTCCTCGGGTATAACACAATTTCCGACCGCATCATAACAATAAAATTAAACAGTAAACCTTGCCGGCTAAACATCGTTCAAATCTATGCCCCCACCTCACAGAGCCCTGATGACGCAATAGACACCTTTTATGAAACGTTGGACGGAACGCTTAGTGCATTACCCAGTCGAGAGACTACCATCGTTCTTGGAGACTGGAACGGAAAAGTTGGATGTACCCGTGCCGATGAGCACCTACGACACACAATAGGTAAATATGGCTTAGGTGAAAGGAATAAGCGTGGTCAAAGACTGATAGAGTTCTGTGTGGAAAGAAAACTCAGTATCATGAATACATTCTTCCAACACCACCCGAGAAGACTCTATACCTGGAGGTCCCCGGGTGAGAGATACAGAAACCAAATCGACTATATCATGATAGATACACGGTGGAGATCCTCTATCACGAATACCAAGACCTATCCAGGCGCTGACTGCGGCTCTGACCACGTACTTCTGGTGGCATGGTTCACCATGCGGCTTAAGGCACCAAGAAAATACCCACTACCAACCTCTAAACAACTTAGCCAGTCTGAAATGTCTGTCATTGGCCAAACAGTGGACAAAAAGCTTAAAACCTTCACAGGACGACGCCAATACGCTATGGGAATATCTCAAAACCACGATCAAAGACACCATCACTTCGCTACCAAAATCCGAGAACACGTTATCACCTAAGAAATGCTGGATATCGGAAGACACATGGGACCTAATCAAGCAAAGAAAAAAGATCAAAACGCTCGGTCTACAAAGTGATGACGCTAAAAATACCTATCGCTGACTCAGTAAGCAAATTCAAACCAGCTGCCAACGAGACAAGAATGGTTTCATCAATAATATCTGCACTGACATAGAAAGACATGCTACACAACTACAAACAGCTGATCTTTTCATGAAAGTTCGCTTGCTGTGCAGAGAGTTCAAACCAAAATCTTGGGTGGTGGAGGACAAACAAGGTAACGCGTTACATGAGCTGGATTGCATAACCAACAGATGGCGTGAATACTGTGAAGATTTATACAAAGATTCACCAGCCAGCACAGTTCAGGCATGGCCACCGGTTGACACGGAACTCGAACCAGTGATACTAAGAAGTGAAGTTGATGCTGCAATAAAGCGCCTAAAACCCAAAAAGGCGCCAGGTCCTGACATGATAATAGGTGAGCTTTTGAAAGCGCTTGGAGACACGGCTGTTGACTTACTACACAGTATCTGTGACTTGATCTGCCGAACAGGCAGGTGGCCAAAAGACTGGACAGAATCCATAATCTTGCCACTTCACAAAAAAGGCTCCACGAAAAAGTGTGAAAACTATCGCACGCTCGCTATTATCTCTCATGCCAGCAAGGTTATGCTGCATATAATCAACGCCAGACTACGCCACTTTCTCGACTGGCAAATACCTCAGGAGCAGGAGGGTTTCGTCAAAGATAGAGGCACTCGCGAGCAAATTCTAAACATCCGCCAGATCATTGAAAAATGCTATGAGTTCAACACGCCTGTTGTCATGTGCTTCATAGATTACAGTAAAGCTTTCAACTGTGTCAATTGGTCATGCTTGTGGCAAGTCTTGTCCGAGTTTGGAGTACCCCAACATCTTATCGCTCTAATTAACTCCCTATATACCAGCAGCCGGGGAGTGGTAAGAATTGAAAAATCCCTATCAGAACCATTTAAGTTCGGGAAAGGAGTTAGGCAGGGCTGCATCTTGTCGCCGATACTATTCAACATCTACGGCGAGTATATTATAAGACAAGCTTGCGAAAGATGGGAAGGGGGTATCAACATAGGAGGTAGGAAGATCACAAACCTCAGATACGTCGACGATACAACGCTATTTGCTGCGAACGAAAATGAAATGGCCGAACTCATCGAAAGAGTGGAACAAGTAAGCTACCAAATAGGTCTCTCTATAAACCGGAACAAAACCAATGTGATGGTCGTAGATCGCTCTAAACAACTTGAGCACACAGGAAGCTTACAACTGGACACTGTCGATGAGTTCATCTACTTGGGGTCATGCTTAAGCAGTGACGGCTCTTCGGAAAAAGAGATACGCCACAGAATCGGAATGACAAAAACAGCCATGACACGGCTCCTTAAGATTTAGAATGACAGAAGTATCACCACAGCAACAAAAATAAAATTAGTTAACACACTCTTCCCTATTTTTCTTTATGGAGCCGAAACATGGACACTGAAATCGGCACACCGTAAACGCATTGACGCGTTTGAGATGTGGTGTTGGCGCAAAATGCTGAGGATACCGTGGACCGCACGAAGGACAAACACCTCAATACTGAGCCAACTCAGGGTTACAATAAGACTGTCAACCATATGCCTCCGCCGCACAATGGAATACTTCGGGCATATTGCGAGACGTAATCCTGACAATCTAGAGAGGCTAACAGTAACGGGCAAAATTGAAGGTCGTAGACCCAGAGGACGCAGCCCCATACGATGGACCGACCAGATTCGCACCAGACTCGACACCGGCATTCACAACGCCATTCACTTTGCTCAGGATCGCAAAAAATGGAAAAATATTATAAAAGATAAGATCCTGAAGGGAGGTCGCTACCCTCAGTAATGAGGAAACGACACACTGAGAGAGAGAGAGTGCATGATTGTAAGTTATGTATGTATAATGGATATAAAATATATAAATGTATTGTGATAATAGCAATACGCCTAAACATTATTGATTGACAGTACGTTACGATTTAAATCGTATTTTTATTGAATTCTTCAACAAAAAGTATTCCAATACTCGAGCAGTTGAACGTCAAGTCTTTGTTTCTATATTATTTACTTTTCAAAATAGATGGTCATGATATTCAAATAGTTGATAGTATACACATTGATTGAAAGCGGCCAGAAAACCTCCTGTTCAGCATGAATGAGCCGGGTCGACCTGGGGAAGTACTATCCTCTCACAGAAATCGACGTAAAGTAACTGCAGTACCTAAACTGTTGCGTTTCGTTCGGTGAGTGAGAGTGCTGGAGGCCTTATCCCCTATTCCTTCCCCCTTATCCCACTCCTCCTCCTATCCTTTTTCCTAACCCCAAGGGGCGGCAACGCACATGTGACTCCTCTGGTGTTGCTTGTGTCCATGGGCGACGGTAATTGCTTACCATCAGGCGATCCGTCTCTTCGTTTGCCGCCTTTTACCATAAAAAAATAAGATTCACAGAATATGATCAAATATGTATATATTTATGCTTAATATACATATAATATTATTTATCTAACGTTAGCAACTGCTTTGTAATATTCCTATAAGTGTGCTGCTAGCATAAAATATTTATTTTGTCCATACATGTGAGAAGACTGAGGAGGCACTGACTTCTATAACACAGTTAGCCAATACCTAGCTTAGAAGTCAGAGGCTTCATAGACTTTGATGTTAACATTTTATGCAAATAAAGTTTTATTGTTATTATCTTAATATATAAAATCCTTGCGTTACTGACTGACTGACAGACACGCTACAGCCGAAACTATTGGGCGCAGGAAGCTGAAATTTGGCATGTATGTTCCTTGGGGACCGTAGGGGTGCAATAAGAAGGGATTGCCCGAAATTCCCACGGGATCGGCCAAAACGGGTAAATTAAAAACAAATTGCAGGCATAGCTGCTGGCGTCCTCTAGTTATATTATAATACTAGTTAAAATATGACGTAGCGTTACGGTTAGGACGTGTTGAACGGCTAGTGCGTGGCACTTGTAGAGGGCCTAACGCGGCCGTAACTTCACGCGCGGCCGCCGACGGTAACGAGCAGCCACATAAAACAGAATGCCAACCGAGAAGGGATCCTCTAATTTTGCTTAAATGCCAAATAAACTGCGAATTGCTTCGCCATTTATGAAAAAAGGCCCTAGATTTGCCTTGTTCCACTGATGTTGTTCAATTATCTCGTTTAGTTTATTTTCAAGAATATGACATTTATAAAAGAAATTTAGTCACGTGCCAAGTGTTTCAGCATTTTGTTACAAACAGAAATGAATTTAAAGGTGGATGTTGGAAATATTTTTATTACATAATATATTTTGCTTTCGGTTTAATTATTATTATGGGTACATTTATTATTTAAGGGTAATTAAACCTGCGAAAGATTCCACTTGAACCGTAGTTATTTTACATTGCAATGTGAAGGTTATTTTACATAGATTGCGTGCTATAGAGTAGAGTAGAGTAGAATATTCTTTATTGTACACCATAAAACATTTTATGACATTCATAATACAAAATTTACAAATTGTACAAAAGGCGGCCTTATCGCTATGAGCAATCTCTTCCAGGCAACCTCTTTGGGTGACAGGAACGATGTAGGTTAGCATTAAAGTTCTGTGTGCTGCAATTTAAAACATCCAGAATAAACAATATAATAAACTTATAAATAAGGGATATACCTACACATACATATAAATTCATACATACCTACTACTATATTCAATATACCTACACATATACAAAATTCAATATACTTACACATATACTATATATAAAATACATACTAGGTATAACCACATTCTATGTTATCAAATGGATGAAAGGTAGTGCGTTTTTAACATAGCTTTAAATATTTTAAGGGATTTTGCGCTTCGAATTTCTAAAGGAAGTCCATTCCACAGGCGTACAGCTTGGACAGTAAAAGACTTATCAAAAAAGCTTGTGGAATGCATTGGCATTTCCAGCGTCTATATACCTAGAGGTGGGTAGGGTAAATTAGTGGTAGCACATAAGCGGCAATAAAACTAAAATAGACGTATCGTAATACAAAGCGTTTTATAACGCCTCCCGCCTCAACTTGCTTTACGATTAGTAACAAAGATAACGAAAAAGTTGGATCAACTAATTACGCAATGAAGTAATCTGAAATGTGACTATCGTGACTTTTTTATGTTACTTTCTATCTTTGCTAGCATTTGGTTAGGTAACATGTTTGTATTATGTATTGTAGCCCTCCTGTATGTGTATATGTCACTGAACTCCACTTAAACGGGTAGATTCTTCTTAGTCTATTTTGAAGTGGGTGGATGGGATTTGGATTAGACGTATTATGCAGGGTTGAAATTGCGTGAAAATGCTTGGTTTATATTTCGTAAGCTATTATATTTTAGGAACTGAAAAGGTGGGCGAACAAATAAAACAAGGTAACTTTAACTTAAAGGTTACATGTATTAGGCCATACTTATTCATATTATGTTAGGATGTTATTTCTGAGAGACGGATAATACGGATATAGCTATTCTGCTTATATCCAGCTACCTATAAAATTAACAAATTTGATATAGATATTAATTAAATTATAAACTGGATAACCGTTGAAAATATTTATGGAAATACCTTCCAACGTTATAAGTCTTACATACGTAAACATATATATATGATTTGGATATTCACGAGAGCAAAAATAAAATTAATACTTAACTGTTATTTGCAAGTTTACCAGATTCTGCCTCGTAATATCATATTTTTGTGATATTTCCGAGAAAATAATAAATTATAAAAGCTGCATAGACGAAATTATCAAAACAATATTCAGTACTCGTGAAAAGTAATTTCAAATCATTTTTTGTCTTTGTACCTACCAATTGCTTATGCTTTGCTTTTATTTATTTTTGTTTGCTTTATGTGTGTCTAATAAATATATTTTCTTTCTTTCTTTCAATTAGTGAACTAGAGTAGTATTCTAATGAATGTGATTCAAACAGTAGGAAAGAGTATACTACAACAAAATACTCGAGTGGGCGTTCGGTGGTTTAGTGAGGCCTTCGTCCTCGCTTTGATACATAAGACAGCCGAGTCCATATCACGGCCACTATAAACAACTATTTTATTTCTTGTTTGCATATTTCTAAAAGTATCTAATTTAATATTACTATATAATATAGGTATGTACGTACACATGGGGTTTGTAACTGGTTTGATTGGCATAACTATACTTTTACTCTTATTTGTGTTTACTAGATTATCTCGTAAAAACACTTGGTTTCACCGATCAAATGAAAGGAAGTGACGTTCACACAATACAATTTTGATTGTCAGAATAGGGAGATTGTTTATAACGCAACAAAGAATGCTTAGTTTCTTCATCACATGTCATAACACTAAATACCACTTAGTAGACAGATCTACAAAAAAACTACCAAAACCGCACATTGCCACAAAACTGTTTAGCCAGCATTCGATACCATGTCTTTTATTAAACGGCTAAAAGATCGATGAGAATATCTCAGAAATGCATTTCAATTTCGTTTATATTCTTTATAACAGTTAGAACTAACGATAACCATATAAATATATATAACTTTATTACAATTTTATTGTTTTATCGTTTTGCTGCATGATTTCAATGTATAATTTCAGCTCGCTAGTGCTTATAGTTACCGCGTAATGCGACATGACGATACTATAAAGGTTCCTTGTAGATTATTACGCCACCCTAAAAATGTATTGATATTGAATCACTTCTGTGACACCAGACGCTTTCACAATGCAAATTAATTGATGTATGTACATTCTTTGAACCATGCCCTTTATTAAATATCATTTTTTACTGAAATTATTCAATCAATATACATTCTAATAATTTGTTTTTCTAATAATTGTTTTATACAAACTTCTGTTAAGGACATTTGTAAAATATATAAATCTGTTAGCACTATGTATAATATCCATATCGTATCCATTTTGAGGCGTAGTTTGTAGGGCTATAATAGTCAGCAAGATGTGATAGGTTGTAGTAGTCAGAACAATGTTACATAGGTATGCAACACGAGAAGTCGGGAAACGTAGCCGGTCTATTTCTAGTTTATATGTTCGTCATTACATAGGCATTGGTTCGGCTTTACACCGAAACCGTAGGGTTCTAGGCGACTTGGGAAGGATTAATGGAATGGACTGTATTAGGGCGAGTTCTGGGTCGCCTAGAAAGGACTAAGGGAAGAGGAGATGGATACGGGAGGAGGTGATTGAGTGGGTATAGGATATTTCAAGGATGGAAGGCACTTACCTTATACAGCCTTCTTCGTTTCTTTTCCTCCTGGTGGTTTCGTGATGCAGCTGCTTGTTTTCACTTCACTTACGAGCGGGTTTTCCTTGGTGGAAGCGGTAAATCACATACAGCGGTGCGGCGCGGAGCGGTATCGAGACGGCGTTCTTAGCGAGCGGAATGTTCTCGACTGTCACTCGCGTCCACGATCGCGTCGACGAATCAGGCGCAAGGCAATGCCTCTTCCAGGGAGTGAGAAAGAGAGGGACGGAAATATGATATCGCTCGCACTAGACAAGCGTGGAACGATTCATGTTGATGCGATTAGTTATATATAGGAAGGTAGATGGCGCTACCATATCCCCCCGGCCCTAAAGGGTTGCCTTTAAAAAAAATAGAATTGAACTTAGCTATGTTGGGTGTACTACCGCATAACCCATCAATAGGCTAAGACAGCGATATGACAATAAAATTAATCTAAATTAACTTTAGCGAAAACTACAAACGCAATAATAGCGAAAACTACTAACTAAATACTTAAACTAAGAGGTAGGTCCAACTTCAGGCTAGATCTCACTGAGTTGGAAGCGGACAGAGACGTACAACAGGGCGCACGTAACTCCCCTTGGCGGTTTTCACGGTAACAACGCGAGTTGTACCGTCCTTGGAAGTATGCAATTTCTCTACGATGGCTAACGGCCATGAAAGCGGCGGAGCATTATCATGTATTATGACGACCAACGTACCCTCCTGTATAGGGGATGCAGGACTATTCCACTTGGATCTAGCCTGAAGCTGGTGTAGATATTCCGCACGCCAGCGCCGCCAGAACGACTGCACGAGTTTATCCAGCAGAGTATGTCTCTGGAGCAAGCTTGAAGAGTCTGCTTCAGGAGCCGGAAATGACGATAATGGCACTGTATTCAGAAAATGTGCAGGGCTTAACGCGGATGGTTCTGCAGGGTCACTACTCAATGCCGTGAGCGGACGCGAGTTGATCAGTGCCTCGACTTGTGCAAGGACAGTTAAAAGCTCTTCGTAAGAGAGGATCTGTTGACCTATAACCTTGACGAGATGCGTTTTAATTACTTTGACCATGCTTTCCCAACATCCACCAAAATGCGGTGATGCTGGTGGAATAAACTTCCAGTCGATATGATTTATGGATAGTTCCTCCTGAAGACGAGTACGATATTCTTCCCTGAGAAACTTATAAAGGTCGCGTAAATAAGAGCTTGCGCCCACAAAACAAGTGCCGTTATCCGTGTACAAACACTGTATAGGGCCGCGCCGTGAGAGAAATCGTTTAAGGGCTGCCAGGAATGACACCGTGCTTAAATCTGTCGCAACTTCAATATGCGTAGCGCGCGTCGTTAAGCATGTAAAAATACATAGCCAGGCTTTACGGCTTTTAACACCTCGACCACGCACTGGCGTATACTGCAGTGGTCCTGCGTAATCACAACCGGTGTGTGTAAACGCTTTAGCAACCTGGTTGACGCGCTGGCTAGGGAGATCGGCCATGGGAGGGAAAGTCGGACGCGGACGAAATTTGAAACAGACGTTACATTTATGTATTCTGTGACGAATTATTCGTCGAGCGGCTAAAATCCAATACTTATGCCTAAGTAAGGACATAAGCAACTCCGGACCGGCATGGAGGTGCTTCTTGTGATAAAAATCAACAAGAAGGTCGACAACATGATCATGTCGCGGCAGAATGCAAGGATGTTTGTAGTTATAAGGTTCATCCGAATTTGACAGACGACCCCCAACGCGTATGACGCCATGTTCATCGAGAAACGGCTTGAGTCTAAGGATAGCGGGGGAACAAGGTACATTGTCCTTTAAATTTTGAATGTCGTTACTAAAATGAACAGCTTGTACAGCTCGTAGTAACTTACATTCTGCGAATTTCAGATCAGTACTTGATACAAAAGTCTCATTAGGTAGGTGCCTAAGAAACCTATAGACATAAACGATGGCGCGGAGTAACTTAGACCACGATGACATGCGTAGTGCGAGTGCATAGATGGGAGACTCCGCAACCTCAGCAATCACGGGATAAGAAACAGACTTCCGCTCGGGTACATCTTCGTCTTCTGCACTGTGGTCAAAGGGTTGCATGGGCCATTCTGACGGATCATGGGAGATCCAAGAAGGTCCACGACGCCACAATGGATGATGCAGAAGATTAAGTGGAGTGACACCACGAGACAAGCAATCTGCGGGGTTCTCAATACCCGCGACGTGATTGAAACAAGTAGCAGGAACCAGTTCAATCAATTTGCTAACGCGGTTGGCGACAAACGTCTGCCAGCGATGAGGAGAAGAATGAATCCAAGCGAGCACTACTTTGGAGTCGGAAAATGCGTATAATTTATTAATGGGGTAGTGGGGCAAAACTGTGTCTTGAACCTTGCGGAGCAACTGAGACAGCAGAAGGGCCGCGCACAACTCCAGTCTCGCAACTGAAACGGTTTTAACAGGCGAGACCTTAGACTTGGCACAAACTAACTGCACCGAGTAGTTAGAACCAATGCGGACTTGCAGATATACGACTCCGCCGTAAGCACGCTCGCTGGCGTCAGCGAAACCTATCAAGTTGATGGTACATCCATCTACCAACCCAAGATGACGCGGAATAGTAACTTGATTGAGCGCGGTAAGCTCAATACAAAACTGGCCCCAAGCGGCGACAATATGGTCAGGGGGTGTTTCATCCCACTCACACTTTGATAGCCAAAGCTCTTTGATCAAGAGCTTGGCGTACAAAATTGTGGGAGCCACAAAACCCATTATGTCCAATAGTCGAGCCACTGTGGACAGCATAGTGCGTTTGGTGCACTTATCATCTGGTGGTGAGACGTCAAACCGAAAACTATCGCAGGATTTGTCCCAGCGTAAACCGAGAACCTTATGCGGTACAGACTTCTCAAACTCAATGTCTGGAGAAGCCTTATGAGAATCTGGTATGCGTGCGAGAACCTCCTTAGAGTTGCTTGTCCATTTGACAAGATCAAACTGGCCTCGCTTGAAAAGCTGAATAAGCTCTTCACAAAGCGAAATTGCTAGCGGAGCGGATATGACATTACAGGCAATGTCATCTATATACAAAGCGGATGTGTAGTATAGTATAGTGTAGCGTAGCGTAGCTTAGCATAGCATAGCATAGCATAGCATAGCTAATTAGTGCTTTATCTTACACACAGTTTTAGCACCCACCTTGATCTCTTGAAGAGCAGAACAACAACAAGACGTAATACAATGAGAAGTATGTAACGTAGCTACGGTACCCATAATCACATACCCAAGTACCGTCTCAATAGCGGGCGGTAAATCATATCGCTCACTACGAACTATTTTAGTTAGTAGCAAGTGCGGAAATATTGAAGCTCCGATCAAAAGATCAATGCCTGCCGGATTCGCAACCTCCGCGTCGGCTAGCGGCAATGATTCGAGATGAGTGAGTGATGCTACGTCTACATTAGCGTTCGGTAATGCGTCCGTGATACGTTCCACGATAAGCGAAGAAATGTTAAAATTAATATTCCTATCAAAACGCGAATGTATTTTAATATCTACGGAACCCCTGCAATGCCTTTCTGATCCGCCTATCCCTTTGACGGTTGAGTTAGTATTTTTAAAGTTATTCCATAATCCGAGGCGTTTGAAGCATTCCGATGTTATTAGATTGGTCTGAGATGCGCTATCTAGCAGACAACGTACCATGTGCGGTGACCCATTAACATCGTATACGATAACTTGCGCTGTCGCTAACAGTACCGTGTTAGACGCCGTACACTGCGTTTTGGCCCTGCGTGGATCATTATAGATGCGCGAGTGCCGTCCTCGCGTGCGCGTCGCCCGCGCAATGGATGTCATACACAACGATACTTCGCCCTCAGACGCGGAAGGCGCAGCTACCGTGGTCTGCACCTGCGTAAGTGTGTCAAGGTTAGCGGCTTGACTTGACAACCGGTTATTTTTATCTAAATGTAACAGTGTATGATGTTTTTGTTTACACGTGCGACATCTCGTTCTACTGGAACAATTACTCGTTTTATGTTTTATGCTTAAGCAATTAATGCAAGCTTTGTTATCTTTTACGCTTTTAAAACGAGCAATTGGATTTAAATCATTAAAGGTGGGACACTTATAGTAATGGTCGTGCACTATATTACTGCACAGACACTTCTGTGAATTATTACTATTAGATTCCGAACATGTTACGTAAGATTGTGGATTAGGGACTGAGTTATTATTACTATTTCGCGATTTATTCAACCTTTGTTTGTTGCCGTTAGTGTTAGACGGGCCCGGTGAACCAGACTGCGTATTATGAAATATTCGACACTGATCTTTTATGAACGAAATAAAACTATCTAGTGTAGGTATTTTATTATTGCGTTCCGTCATCTCGAATGCGCGAATTGTATCAGTGTCAAACTTTTTTAAAGCGAGTTGAAGCAACATAAAGTCGGAAAGATCTTCTAATTTTAAATTCCTAAGAGAATTAACCGCGGTTACGAAGTTATCAATAAACAGCTGGAAATTCGAGACAGACGCGTTGCTGGACAGTTTGAGATTTAAAGCTTGGTCAAAGTACGTAGACGCTAGAACGCGCGTGTCTTGATATCTGTCAAGTAGTGACTGAAATATGACCTGATAATTCTCAGCACTGGGTGTGACACCTGCAAATACGGACTGGGCCTTCGGTGACAGTTTACCTATTAAATAGTACAACCTGTCAGCATCTGTCAGAGAACCATTATCGTGCACTGTAGACTTAAAACTTGCATAGAATAACGGCCAATTTCGTATATCTCCGTCAAACGACATAATCTCGATTGGCGGTAATCTCGGTTTGCGGGCAACGGGCTCTGCCGAACATTTACCCTCCAATTGCGATTGTATACGCTTAATAATACAATAAAGATCTTCGAATGAGGTATACGCCTGATAGTTCGGTTTTTCATCAGGATTGATAGAAAGTAATCTTGCGTTATAATCGTCTAACAACTTATGAAAATCTGTTCGAATACTATCTACTGTTGTACAATAACTGAAAAATGCTTCGCTATTACTGTCAGACATAGTTGCGGTTTTTGATCGTTCATAGATATTTTGAATGCGCTCAAATAAAATATTGCGTTTTGCTTCTAAGATTGTCATCTCTTTGTCTTCCGACACGCGTGACTTCTTTTGTTGTAACATGCTTACGTAAGTATAAACTAATGAGAACGAAACAAAATAAGAATATCTAATGTATCTATTATTTTACCTAAGTAGGCAACACTTTAGAGCTGAGGAAATAAAAGTTGATTGAAATATGAGATTTATAAGACAACTATGATAGTTGCAGAAATAATAATTTAATAAGTAGGTAGCTACATAAAGTTTACCTACTAATGCGGGCGGAAATAACCATGTGACGGTTATGTGAATATATTAGGAGTATAGCTAGGTGCTATAACTGCCTAGGTATAGCGGTATAACGTATAAAACGTAAATGAATCCGACTCGTATGGATCAAAAAAAATGGTTCGGCTTTACACCGAAACCGTAGGGTTCTAGGCGACTTGGGAAGGATTAATGGAATGGACTGTATTAGGGCGAGTTCTGGGTCGCCTAGAAAGGACTAAGGGAAGAGGAGATGGATAAGGGAGGAGGTGATTGAGTGGGTATAGGATATTTCAAGGATGGAAGGCACTTACCTTATACAGCCTTCTTCGTTTCTTTTCCTCCTGGTGGTTTCGTGATGCAGCTGCTTGTTTTCACTTCACTCACGAGCGGGTTTTCCTTGGTGGAAGCGGTAAATCACATACAGCGGTGCGGCGCGGAGCGGTATCGAGACGGCGTTCTTAGCGAGCGGAATGTTCTCGACTGTCACTCGCGTCCACGATCGCGTCGACGAATCAGGCGCAAGGCAGTGCCTCTTCCAGGGAGTGGGAAAGAGAGGGACGGAAATATGATATCGCTCGCACTAGACAAGCGTGGAACGATTCATGTTGATGCGATTAGTTATATATAGGAAGGTAGATGGCGCTACCAAACGTCGGTATCTGGTACACTTTCTTTTTTTAGTTTAACTAAGGTTCTTTATAAAAATATATCATACAAAATAAACATTTTGTGATTTTGATCTTAGACTTATTATTTTAGTAACGTTTACTTTAGATTTGAGAACAGATTAATCAAATCGTATTTCGACAACGCTTAATAACCACATGTAATTTAAAAATATACTGTTATGGTTTGTAGTCTTTTTAAACAATGCTCACAAGTTTGCAAACAAATGAAGTTGATTTTGTGTTAATTGATTGGTTAAATTCATTTTCGTTTAATTAATGCTATTTGTTACTGTACCAGAGTGAAGCAAAACAAATCACAATTATTTACATTGCTTTTCCAAGTATTCATTTATTTATTCTGCACTAGGTACTGCCTAATGCTAAAATTGTGCCGTGTGGTTGACGGCATAGAATACAAGTGTCACCACCCCCTATCTTCCCGTGGGTGTCGTAAGAGGCGACTAAGGGATAACACGATGCAAATACCATCTTTGAGTAGAGACGGAAAACTCGACATCAAACCCTATACGACTGCCTCGTTGGTCTCGCGGCATAAATGTGCGCGTGGGATCGGGAGGTCCCGGGTTCGATTCCTGGGCCAGGCAGTGTTATTGGGTTTTTCTGTCACGAAATTCTCAGTAGCAGCACGGAGTCTGGAAATGTGCCCGGTACGGCAATAGGCTCGCCCCTTATTACGTGGGACTAAAGTATATCTGGCGAAAAGTGAGTGTAGAAATACACCTCTGCCTACCCCTTCGGGGATAAAAGGCGTGACGATATGTATGTATGTATGTAGGTACTGCCTAATTATAATTAAATTGTTGATTTCGGGATATTTCCTTTTTGTTGACGCTGAATAGAAAAAGTAATTAGATACGTTTATAGGGCCTCAGGGCTACTATTGTCAATGGAAATTTTCATCAGTATAAATAAAATATTGTATGCGTGTCGTGTGTTTGGCTTTTAGGTGCGACAACAATAAATAAGTAAAATACAAACATATTCTACAAGATTGACCGGAGTTTCGTATCAACTAAGCTAGGATTGTATTTTGTTCTGTGTACCTACATCTTAATTCTTGTCGTTGTGTGAAAACAAAGGGCAAATAAGTAAAGCTTTTATTTTTATAATAACAAATAATTTACACCACATCAGAATATTATTTCAATAAGTATTTTTGTTAAATTGTTGCTAATCTTTAGCAAAAGTAGGTATTATAGTTTTCCAACTTAGATTGTGACAATAGATATCTGCAGTGGTGACTGATTCAAGCTTTAGTGAACTTTACTAATTAGCACCTGTGCTTATCCAACGTTCTCTCTTTTGGGTCATCTTTTACTTGGCAGGCTCATCAGGAGTCGGCTATAGAGACGATCCCTATCGTTATTTGCGCTTTGAGTATCGTTTTTTAGTACATACCTAATTATTTATTTGCATTCACGGGGCTTATTCTCTGGGTCTAATTTTTACAGAAATAATGAGTTGGATCAAAAAGATGTGCTTCGCGTTGACCAGGGATAGATAGGCACACATAATATGTAATTCATTCTTTGAGTTTCTACAACGTTACCACAGTTATACGGCTATTTAACGTTAATACCTATAGTTCTAATAGAACTGATTCTAGACCAAAACGAAATGTCAGAAAAACATGTGAATAATATTGCATTGGGCAATTCAAAAACGAAAGTCAGATGTTATATTTCAAAGTTTTCTGTATATAATTGGCATTTGTTGTTGACGTGTAAAACGCTGGGTTTGTGTTTTTCACGGAATATAGCACCAGTTAGGCTACTTTAATCGATAAAACTGCAAGTGCATGTTTAGTCTCGCAATATTCATAGGGCTGAACCCTATGAGTATTGCAAGGCTAGTAGTAGACTTCACATTTTGGTGGGCTTGACCGCATCATTTTATCGCTTGCAAATGTAAGTTTAAGTTAATCAACTATTACCCGCTGATTAGTAAGGCCTAACGAGCCGTTATATTATGGAAGGACATTTTACAATTAATTGGGTTTTCCAAATATTGGACAAACGGACCCCTGAATAAAAAGACTGTAAAGGCAAACTCCTAATGTTTTTGAAAAACACATCTAACGATAACCATATAAATATATATAACTTTATTACAATTTTATTGTTTTATCGTTTTGCTGCATGATTTCAATGTATAATTTCAGCTCGCTAGTGCTTATAGTTACCGCGTAATGCGACATGACGATACTATAAAGGTTCCTTGTAGATTATTACGCCACCCTAAAAATGTATTGATATTGAATCACTTCCGTGACACCAGACGCTTTCACAATGCAAATTAATTGATGTATGTACATTCTTTGAACCATGCCCTTTATTAAATATCATTTTTTACTGAAATTATTCAATCAATATACATTCTAATAATTTGTTTTTCTAATAATTGTTTTATACAAACTTCTGTTAAGGACATTTGTAAAATATATAAATCTGTTAGCACTATGTATAATATCCATATCGTATCCATTTTGAGGCGTAGTTTGTAGGGCTATAATAGTCAGCAAGATGTGATAGGTTGTAGTAGTCAGAACAATGTTACTTAGGTATGCAACACGAGAAGTCGGGAAACGTAGCCGGTCTATTTCTAGTTTATATGTTCGTCATTACATAGGCATGATCTTAATATATAAATTCCTTGCGTTACTGACTGACTGACAGACGTGTGAATTTCGGGAAATCTCTTCTTAGTGCACTAGTACAGTCCCCAAGGAACATACATGCCAAATTTCAGCTTCTTGTGCCCAATAGACTGTACGTTGTCTGTCAATAAACACAAGAGTTTTATATATTCAGATAACCTGGTTAATTGGTCAATTCGGAACTAAGCCGTGCCAAATGTTTAGGTAATCCCGTAGAGAATATCAATTTGTTAATTTGTGGTATAGAGTTATTGTTTATTGATTCCATGTTGTTACTGTTTTACTTGGTACTATCGAAACATGATTGATTCCTGGAACAGAAGTATTTTTTTGATAATAAAATATCGTCCTTCATGTTGTTTGATCAAAATTGTTTATTTGATGTCGATAATAATATTAGGTATATGATGTAGTTCGTGATAGATATAAAAAGTTAAATTCTTAAATTCACCATGAATAGTCGTCATCCATCAGAGGTTATGGCGTGCTCCAATATGTCAAAAACGCCACAATTTCACTTTCAAAAGCAATGAAACGTTAATTCTACGTTTACCTTTGAAGTAACAAACCCGTGAAAAATTATATAGAATTTCGTGTTGAGAGCGATTTGTCGAGTGTTTGAGGTTGTATTGCGTGAGCTTTCAGAGTCGTGTTTCACATGAGATGTGATACACATTCTGTTTTGCGGCTAGCCTATGCGTCGGAATCAAAGCAGTTCTCCGGTGATGATGGTATTGTTACCTAATGGAAGGAAAGAGGAACCCACCACGCATGGGTTCCAGGAAGATACCTGACTTGCAGTATCCCGCTGTATGCGCCGACTATTCTTCGACACGTGTTTCGCCTCTGCACGAGGCATCCTCAGGAGCGATGGGCAACGACTGAGCCTCTCTGAGACTGAGACTGAGGCTCAGTCTCAGTCTCAGAGAGGCTCAGTCGTTACAATGGAGTTACAATGGAGTTCCGCCAAGTAACGCCTGATTCAATCAATTATATGGTATTGTTAAGCAAGAGTACATCGTCTAATATTACTGCGATGTGTTGCCTGTATTCTGTGACAAAGAAACAGAACCCTAAATTGTGGCAAATATTTGTTTAAGGAGTGTATTGAGTTAAGGATTAAAGTGTGGGTGTTTTATTACGCCCTTTGAGTCACTCGTTTTTGTTACTTATAAAGATAGCACAGATTCTTTTAGTGGTATAGTTCAAGGGAAGGTTATGAAAATGTGCGGCGGTGGAAATAATCGTTAGATTGATAGGTAGCTACACCTACGATTCACATTATTTTTTATTGATGCTAAGCCATAATTAATTTTGAACCGTCATCAAACCTCACTCACCGATCGTGACGCAACGATACCTATAAATTCCATTGATATACTAACCCTAATTTTCTAAGACACTGCAGAGCTTCCCCTTCTAGCCGAGTCATTTTTGTAAAAAGCAGTAATGCTCTACACATTAAAATCTTTATTACTGACCAGTATTTATTTTCGATTACCTCCATCTCTTTTTTTTTATTAGTTTACAGTTTTAATTGATTATTAGTTTACAGAAATATCTTTACAATTTTAATCTATACTAATATTATAAAGCTGATAAAGAGATTTTTTTGGTCAAAGCGATAGCTTCAATAACGTCTGGTACGATTTTAATATTATATTTTGTGTTGGGTAGCTCATTTATGGAGGCAAATTTTAGGCTGTATAGTATCACGGTATGAGATACGGGTGTTTAAGCCGTAGCCCAAAATAACGTAGGTGTACTCGCGGGCTTAGCTAGTTTATCATAAAAGTAAGATTTTCTTTTAATCATTGTCACTGCAAAAAAATAAAGAGTCAAAAACTATCTGAACATACTATGAAGGTGAGATAAGTATATGTATAATCTTAGTAGAAAATTATTGTTAAAAAGCGCTGAACATTTACGCAAAAATTTTATAGTTTCATAATTGAAATGGAGTGCTCCTGTAAAAATAGCGAAGAAAGAGCCACCTTGTTCTCAGCATCCCAGTGCCGCAAAAACATTTGCAAAACTACTGACATAAAGAAATAAATTATTTTTGGAACACAAAATGTTTTATAACCTATGGATGTTTGGAAACATATGGCATTGCACGTGAGTGGGTAACAGTGTATGTAGTAAAAAAAGACAATTAAAGTATTTTTCATAATAATATGCTGAGTATGCCGTTGCCTTGTCATATTACATTATATATCTACTGATCCATATCTGCAGTAAGTACAAAGAGTTGCTGAAATACAGATTTTACCTTACAAAGAAGCAGTGTGTTGATATAGCTGATCACAATATAATTTTTGCACCAGTAACTTAGTTACTAGTAAAGGTATGTTTACACTTAACCTATTACATTTTCAGTCAAAAGCGGTTCGACTAGTAAGCGAACGAAGTTGAAGATGAAGATGGTGATGTATATTTGCACTTAACTGGGTCTGGAACGTAAATTATGGCCCTTGCCTCTTGCGATACTGTACCTCCTAGCTTTATACTTGAATTGGTCGTGAATCTCTCTCTACTCTTGGAGGTAATCCAACATGTACGCCTTTTTTAAAGGGAGTGTAGGGAAATGTACCTAACATCTATTAAATTGATATGTTGATATTAAATGATACGAGGAGATAGACTAAGGAATATGTTTATTACTGCTAAAGTTCTAATGCTAAGTACAATTGATAGAAAATGATAAATAATATTATGATAATGAGTACACGCGACGCGGTTGATGACCGGTAGTGAACTGATTTTATATAAATGAATTGCAATATGAATGCGTAATGGCGAAAATTCTGACATGATAATAATGTAATTTCGCAATGTACGGCTGCACCGTACAAGAATATCGTCCGTTCTCGTCCTGGATACTGCTCGGTCGTGTGTAAATAGACCTTAAATCAGATGACTGACATGCTCTACATACCTTTGCTTACCAATGCGTTTGAGTATTGGAACATAGTTACTTTGAAAATTTAATAGCGTAAACCGTATGAATAGAGTACCTATTCATAACCTAGTTTCATTTACCAAGAGACCAAAATTGGACAAGCTTGTTATATTTACGATAATTCTATCTATCTGTGTGAGTGTGTGGCTAGCTCTGGTGTACAAGGCGTAACGATTCTTCTTCTGAGACACAAACGACTGTACGTATATTTCGAAGTACGATAGCGCTCTGATTTGAATGCCACAATTAGTGGTCACCCATATAAATGTTGATCTGTGCAAACGATGCTTAACTTTGTAGATCGATTAAGAACGGTAAGTGAGGTAACTTATATTTACAACTAGAGAACGCCAGCAGCTACGCCAGCAGCTACGCCAGCAGCTACGCCTGCCCATTTTTTTATATATCCGTTTTGGCCGATCCCGTGGGAATTTCGGGGAATCCCTTCTTAGTGCACCCCTACGGTCCCCAAGGAACACACATGCCAAATTTCAGCTTCCTGCGCCCAATCGTTTTGGCTGTAGCTTGTCTGTCAGTCAGTCAGTAACGCAAGGATTTTATATATAAAGATGAGTGGAGTTACAATATTTCGTTGTTAATAATGAGTTATGTTGTCAGCAGAGAAACAATAATCGTCCTCTGGAGCCGGCAACGCGTTGACTTTTAGGAGGTAGCGTATAAGTGTTATACTCAGTTATTGCCAGCGTTTTACAGTAAGTATTTGCTATTAGACGGACTTTAAGGCGAGGTTGCAGTATTTTTTAAGATTTTTGAACGTCTGAAAGTCACATGAACTATGATATTTTTAATGAATAAAAATTAAATTATAAAAGTTGAACATATCTTCTAGTAAATCGTAAAGATAGAAACACGATTTGGAATAATTGGCTCGATAAAAAAAAATGTCAAACATGGCACTAAATCACAATTTTAAACGTGTACTGCTTAGACATTCCATAATGAATTTATATGAAAGTATTATCAATAGAAGCAGCTCTTTATTTTAAAATAAATGGTAAAAACAGATTTTGTAATTTCGTTATCATTTTTCTCCAAGAAAAAAAATAGTCGAAATGTTGGCATTATATCGCTCGCCGGCCGTTCATCAGTGCCTGTCTAGGCGTGATTGAGGGCGGACGTACGTCGTTGCTCCGCAAAATCCCCCTCCACCCCCGCATGTACGTTTTCGCAAAAGTACAAAGTAATTCGTATTCCAAACTCAATCGTTCAAACCATAGACATACTAGTAAGAAACCGTAGACAGGTTACTGACAAGGTAACTTGACGGAGCTTACGAGTGGCACGCATCGCGAAAAGCGTATACACACTAATATAAATATGTCAAAACGACACACTAAAAATTAGATAAGAAGTGTAAGTGAGATAGCACATCTAATGGCAAGCGCGAAATAGAGATAAACATATACTCTCTGGACCAACGCGCATTGTGACATCATGCTGACCGCTTCACAAACAATAATTTGACTCAGATGCGACATGATCACTTTGTCTGTCTTGAGTAAATTCAATTCGCCTCAAAGTAAATTTGATTAATTCATTTAAGGTAGAGAAATAAAAAGTCGATGTGATTTATTTATAACATTTATTAAAAAAGTACATTTTATTATTCTCATTTCATTCAATGGAAACCTAAAACAGTACGTTAATATAAAAACTGTACGCTGCGGACCCACCGTAGCCCTGGCAATACCCCTGGGGGTATGGTGGGTCTTTTAAAGCTTAACCGTACTCCTGGCTGAAATGCTCGTAGTGTTATACCAACGTGCTACGTGGACATTAAACTGAACAGTGTTATCTCTCGTATGATAATGACTTACTACTTACGTTTTTGTATTTTTAGACAAGCGAAGACAAGCGCTAGTACGATGATATAGTGCAACAAGGAGATAAATTAGAGAATAAAACGTTTAGGTATTACTGCTAATGGTTATAATGCTTTCTATATTATAGGTATAATCTGTGGTACTGTTGAAGAACTGTCATCATCATCATCATCCTTGCGCTGTCGAATCATTCCCACTAGTTCTATTGAACAGTTCTATGATAGAACTAGTGATACTTTTTTTCCCACTAGTTCTGTTAGCACAACTTGATGACAAGAATAGAACTAATGGGAAACAGTTATAGGAAATTTACCACTAGTTCTATGTATGTTTTACAAGGGTAGTGTCACAACATCGCGCTCACAAATCCGAATAAATAATTATGTATTTATAAAAATGTGTTAAACGAATGAACGTCTACAAAACAATTGAACGTCTACAAAACTAATGAACGTCTACAAAACAAATGAACGTCTACAAAACAAATGGACGTCTACAAAACAAATGACTACCAGAAAGTGATCAGCTATCGATAGTGATTGCAAAAAACAGGTGCATGCGATTTTCGACCTTATTGACAATTAATGACAAACTTTTTTTTTGTTTTTTCTCGCTTTCTGGCAATATTAGGGTAATAAAATTATAAATTCTGACTAATGTTAATTAGGTTGAAAATCGCATGCACCTGTTTTCTGCAATCACTATCGATAGCTGATCACTTTCTGTAAGTCATTTGTTTTGTAGGCGTTCATTTGTTTTGTAGACGTTCATTTGTTTTACACATTAAACAAATGAACGTCTACAAAACATATTTATTCGGATATATGAGCGCGATGTCGTGACACTACGGATCATTCTCAGTAGTTCTATTGAATACCCTTGTAAAAACATACATAGAACTAGACTGGGACATTTCCTATTACTTATCCCATTAGTTCTGTTCTCTTCATCAAGTTGTGCTAATAGAATTAGGACAGTTCTATCATAGAATTGTTCAATACTACTACTATACTGGGAATGATCCTACAAAATAGTAGAACTTGAAATTAACGAACTGAAATTAATAAACTAATTACACAACAATATTATCTGGGAGTACGGTTAAGCATTGAAAGACCCACCATACCCCCAGGGGTACTGCCAAGGGTACGGTGGGTCGGCAGCGAAAACTGTGCAGTACAATCTACTTAGTTGTTTAATACTAAAAGGAGAAAAACAAGAACAAGTGTATGGACTTTGATCATCCGTCAATGTTTGTAACTTACGTATGATTTTGTATTTCTATAATAATAATATATTGTGTTGATTCAGCCTCAAATCACTTTTATTACTTGACAAAAACACACATCAGTATTTTATTATTACGAATGTCCCATCTGGATACTTTGTTTTTTAGTCTTTGAACACGCACAATACTGCTTCTCTTTTACACTCGCTAAATGCCAATTTTTTATTCACTCTATTATTTGTGATACTGAATTTATTATAAATTTAAAATAAAACGTAATATTGTAATACTCATGAATGAGAAGTGATTCCATAACTTTTAGTCATTTTCCTACTATAGTTTAACTACTTTAGCAAAATCTCATTACACACGACGGCATTTTCAAATGTAACGTACACACACGCCAGTAAAAAAGCGAGCGCTTCCGACCGCAGCGCGTGAGCTACTAAAGCCAAATGAGACATTTAGAAAAAAAAAAGTTTGTCATGAATTTGTCAGTTTTTAATGTGCCATTTTTGAAGTTCGCATAACTCATCTACGGTTTTTTTACGCTGCGCTGTGGCACACGCACACACGAAACCCCCCCTCCCCTCCCCCCGCTCACTCGCTGACGCCACCGCCGTGTTTTTGTTTTTGCGGGGGGTGAGGTCGAGCTACGCACTTTACTGCAACCTCGCCTTAAGTATACCACCATAGCGCAAAATACAATAAAATCCATAATTATTTCTTTGTTCTGATGTACCTTTTATTGAAAAGTTAAAGAGAACCATAGTACAAGCTCTATTTAGTTTGAGACTAGATGGTGTAGTAGGTGTAGTAAAATGTTATTATTAAAATAAAAACATAAAACGTGAAAATTGTTCTATCTTAAGTTGTATACATGTCATAAAGAAAACACTACACATTTCTCATAAGATCGATTTGTAAGTAAGATACAATTAGTGTATAACTACTAACGTTTACGTATCGAGAACATATGGTAATGATATCTATTTTTCCCTATTGCCGAGTGACATGGGCACAGTACTTTGCCTCTGTAACTTGTTATGACTTCTGACATTTGTATGGCTTCATCCATATTTTCTTGTATTGTCAACCGTTGTAATGTTGTTAAAAGAAAATAATAGTGCGGCCGTGGTTTTCGAACACCGTTGCTTGTTTTTAAAATTGATGTTTACTCAAAAATTATTGATGTAACCGTTGTTTTTTAAACTTTTGTTCTGTTTCCGAGCTTAGTCACTGTGGCTTGAAAAAATTTGGTTTCGCATTTTCACGACATTTAAAAAGGTAATACGATTGCGCATGCAAATTATTCAAAAATACCAAGTCTTGCGACCCTAAAAAGTTGTGAGATCCATGTAATACCAAGTCGGTTAATTAAAAATCTTGAATGTTTTAAATAAATAATTATATTGACTTGGCAATCGCACAAAACAATCTAATTTATATAACATATGTATTACTTATGAGATATATCGTGTTTTCATGCGATGGCCGAGTCAATCTTTTTATTTAAAACATTCAAGATTTTTAATTAACCGACTTTGTTTTAGAAGTAGGCGTCTGTTTATAGTACATCGGTAAGCAATTGCACCCACGCAGTTCCTATTACGATACGTTATTTATTTATAATATTATATATTTATTATATAGCTTTAAGTTGTTATATGCCTGGCAAAGCATGCAGAAAAGTTGAAACTTTATATCAGAATTCATCGCCTTAGCTGTAGAGTAACAAACCAACACGAACACTGTCAGAATGTCCTTGAGTTTTTGACTTAATCATGTCCGTAGTAAGTCTAAAATTACATCATTGTACTGCATAATGCGCCATTGTACCTTTTTATAGCTGCAAAACTATTTCCAAGTATGTCCGAGTGATTCTAAAAACGTGCTTATAATTTATTTTGTTTCCTGGTAAATAATGACCGCCAAGTCGGCGCCACAGAATTGAGTTCTGCGAACAGTGGGGCATTTCCTTGCAGCTCCCCTAAGCCAGCGATAGGTGGCCTCAGAACCACCATTAATATTTATACCTACCTGCGTCACTGTTGTTCTTTCAATCGCAAGCCAATATCAATACTTTGCGACTTAGTTTATCTGTTTGCAAAGCAATATTTCATGTATATCAGGTACCAAGTGAAATATTAACATATACACAAAAACTATTTTAAGTTTAATAGCGTAGAATGCTTTAAATTAATTGACAACACAAATCACGTACCACTTTATTCTACTCTCAAGCTAATGCGATGACTATAGAGATAACAACTTAAAAATACACACAGACAAAGTGAGGCATTTAGTTAGTCCTTCTGTCCTTTCAAACTTTTGTGAACTCCCTCTTAGTACCTTTAGTAGGATTACCTACAATGGACAAAATGTAAAAATATAAATATGTTTGAGACAACAGTACAAGATATTGTTTTGGGTTTACTGAAATAAACTGCAGTAAATTATACAAAACTATAAATGATCTCTAAGCCAATTTTATTTGTAGTGTAAAGTCTTGCAAAATTAGAAGATTTAATAAGCTCCCGTTTCATAATATTAAACTTAATTTTGCTATCTTTACGTGGATGTAAACATATAAACTACGGATCTTATGGCGATTTAAAAGGACGCGGACGTGGAACTGTGGTCAATAGAAGATTAGGTATACAATGTCTACTAGTGCCCACGTTATTGTGGAAGCGACTGAAACTTCGCGTGATATTAATAACGAAATGTTATACCTTTGTCGTTATATAATAGCTAACAGACAAACCGTAAACAGAAGTTTAATTTCATTCGGAGTGCATCGTCGTTTGAAATACTTTATGTTACTTTGTTTTTTTTTTGTACAACATATTTTTAACATACTTATTTTAGTTTTATTCTTATCTCTATACTTATATATGTTTGCATACAATTTATTCATTGCGGAAATTTTGTAATTGTTAAGCCCGTCACCGCGATGTTATATCGTACTGAGTATTGCGGATGCCAACCCGGAAATTATAAAATACCCGAAAATAATATATAAATAGTCGGAATGAACCGGGTTTCTTGTATCTGCGATATGGCAGTTATTCGTAATTTATACTAGAGACGGCTTTAAAAAAAGGATTATGCAACAATATAAATATACAAAACTAATGCAAAATGATGCAAAATTATATGCAAACTTGCGTCTTTTAACATAGTACGTAGGCTACGTATTATTAAAATAATCAAATCAAAAGAATATTTTATATCAACAAGCAAATTTTTATTCACGGCCATCTTAAAATTATCACCTAGGTCTCTTCTACGGATAGCAACTAACTAATAGAAATTACTTACGATACATCATAGTACAATTTAAATACACATTATCAATTCAAATATTGTCAAAGTAGGACATTAAACTATCTAAAATGCCTCTAACAGCCAATAACTACATAAAGCTTAGTTGGACGTATTGACATAATCGTTGGTATTTTGCTATAGAAGATACCTATTAGAAAAATATCTTCTAACAAATGATTATTAAGTAGGTAGAGTACTGTAATATTCTTGCATTAAAGCACGTAGACTACGATACTTTAGACTAAATGTTTTAAGTATTCATGCGTAAAAGTCAATGCCGTATATAATAGTTAACATTAAAGGGTGCTGGTTATTATAAAAAAATCAATGTTCGATGTAGAGGCATTTGTAAGGTTTCCCAATGTTGTGGTTACAGCGCGATTCTAATGAAATATTATTTGGCGGTGGTAGTTACTCGAATTACTTCCAACTGCCGGTAACCAAATGAAACCTTTTCGAGCTAAAAATACTCCTCGTGGTTTAGTTTATTATGTTATACGTACGAACGAGTAAGTTCGTAAGGGTTTTGTGTACCCCAAATCTGGGTACTATTAGCTGCCCTACAATAATTGTAATACAATTTGATAAACCGTAGTTGGGTAAATTCCGAACAAAGGTATCCTATTTAGAATGGTAGAATAATTGACTTGAATTTTACTCAGTTCAATCACACCAGCTTACGTCCTGTTTAGAAGGCAAATGGTTTACGTTGAATACTATCTGTAGTGCAGTTATGAAATAAGATACGTTAAAGCGGATGCGCATTAGAGACATATTATTAATTTGTGTTCAGTTTGAAATTGGGCGTCAAGTTTAATTTCAAATATTTTAATGTATTGGTCGTTTATAGCTAGATAATTTATTTAAATAACAAAATAAATTAATATTAGGATAACACAATTAATTATAACTACTTAAATACTACAACTAAAATTAAATTAAAATATTAAAGTACAATACAAATAAATAAGAAAATGCATATTCAAAGGGCGTCGTGAAAGTCCTCCACATCGCCGTCTATTGGGAATGTGCCCAGAAGACTGGCAGCATTGCCACGCTGTATGGCAATGCTAATTTTTTGTGCTAGATACATGCCAGCCTTCTGGTCACGCGAGGCGTCGACAAGTCTCTTCGCAAGCTCTCTATAGAGAGATCGAGCACTTGGACCCCATGACCCCAACGTTTCGACTCCAAACGGCTCAAATACATAATCCCCTACGAGATTTACATATTTGCGCCGTTTCAGAGTCTCCGCTGTGGCAGCAGCAGCGCCCGCACAACCCGCTGTGCTAGAAAGATGAGATGGCGCAAGGGTATCGACACACGTTGCGTCCCATACCAAAGGCCTACCCAACTTCCAAGGCAGTAGAGACATTCCATCTGGTCTTTTACCATCGTTGCGTGCCAAACCCTGAGGTTCAAGTTGGGCTGGAACGCCAGCGGTGACAAGAGCCCGACGGAGAATGTCATTCAGGTTGCTATGTCGTGAAATACGACCTGCGCTCCTGCTGCATGATAGGCCATGGTGACCAAGGCTGTCGACCGCCTCCCCACAGTGACAACGATGTGGAGCGACACACGGCGCACCTAAACGGAGGCAAGAAGCGAGGCGGAAGGTCGTATCGTCCAACATGGTACCTATGTTGGACGATGGCAGTGCTTGAAGCCAGAGCCCCGACTCCCACTCTCCCACAGCCAGCAAACGAGCACGCTCTGCAGCATTGTACGATGTGCTAAGGAGATTTTCTCGTACTGCGCTGCAAAGCGGCCCGTCCCACTGCCTCTGAGAGGATAAATTTCGGGGCAACTCAGTGCTTGGACAAGCCATTTTCCAAGCATTAATGGCATCGATCTTACACGGTACCTCAGAATCGACCAGTGTGGGTGCTAAGATTTTCCTGGTCAATTCTGCAGTGCTGTGGACCGATGACAGAAATGCTGGTAAGCTCACGTCGGAAATTTTGCGTACGCCAAGCCCACCCAGGCGAACAGGTAATGTCGCCTGTAGCCATGCTCGGTCGTTCAGAGCCACATTTAAAATGTTGCTTAGGGTGTTTTGTAAAATTTTGTCAATATTGACTAGTGGGCTTGGGTTTTTCCAAAAAGGCGATGAACGTAAAGCGTGTGTGAACTTAGGCACAAAAAGACAGTATCGAATAATAGTGAAAGCCGAATGTATATTAATTTTGAGCAGGCGGTCCGAAATTTCACTAAAATTTTGAATTTTTTCATGAATAAAAGAATCAAAACCTTCTTCAAATATTGGGGACCCAAGAAGGCGAAGAGTACTTTTTTTAATATGCGTTATACTGGGTGCCAGGGTTTGAAATTGGGAGAGTATTGCGGATTGGTCTAAAGTATCGTTGATAAAAATTTCACACTTACTTGGATTAAGGTCTAGGCCGATGGATGAAAATTTGGTCTTCAGAAGTCGTTTATTATACCTGTTAATTATTTTACTTATGTAACTGATGTTCAATCCTGATATAGTTTCTTTTTTTTTTACTTTCTCATGTACCCGTATGTCGGAGGGTAGGGAATAAGCATTCGTCGCTACCCCCCGACGTGTATTGGCCCGCCAGATGGTCAGGCGGGCCCCGAACAAAACCCCCATGGCGGCGGAATAAGGTGTTGGGCTCCGCCGCCAAAACACCCAGCGGTCGCAGAGGATAGGGAGGACGGCAACGCAACACCGCATCTCCTCTTCCTCTGTGGCCCCATCGCGACGCATCGAATGGTGCGCCCCCATTTGGTCGCGGGAGATAGGGCGCGCGGCAACGCAACACCAACATGCCTCTCCGCCCGCGACCGCGCCCAACTGCGAGGGACAGACAGAACTGTCTCCCGCACCCGCACCGTTGGACGCATCCTGCGCGGGCCCCTCTAAGCCCACGCGGAGCGTCCACTCCTGGGATCTCTCTTAGCTTCACCGTGGGTGTCCAATCCACGGTTACTGAGCCCCCCCACCACGACAAGGTGGATATCCTACGGGGGGGCATCCTGATATAGCCTAATAACCAATCAATGGTTAGCATAGCAAAAAGTCAGTAGTTGCTTGGGAAATCAGATAACAAGGACACTGATGTCTATCTATCTTTATACAGGATGTAATAAAAGACCCTTAACGAAAACTGAAATCCCATATTGTACCAATAATTACGAACATTTTTCTTCGGCACTATACCTGGAAAATTACTGGTTCAGGAGATATTGAGGCTCAAAGTCTAATTAGGTACAAAATCAATGTATTTAATCCACCGATATGTTCTATAGATGTCCTATGCACCCATGGATAAGTTAATAGCATTGCGCGCGCGCACTTTTAATTGCGGCTTAAAAAATGTGTCAACTTAAAAAAAAAAATGTTTCCCAGGTATTATTTTTGCTTAGGACTTGGCATGATGTCCAAAACGAGTAGACTTCAGCTTGGTGATGGGTCTTGTGACACTCTGTATATATCTTATCTATTGCATTCATACAGAACCTTTCCACTGTATGTTGGCTGCAAAAATGCAGTTAAATCTCTTAATAAATTGAGATTCCGAAATACATAATAAATTTCTTTTTACTTTCTTTTTGTGTATTTTAATATTGCCTACCATTAATTATAGTTTTATCCACTATTCATAATGTATAGCAAATAATCCATTGTATTCATGAAAATAATATGGTGTATTTTTAATTAAACTAAAAATAACTATATTGTGTTTGGTAACTGGATTAGTTTAATACATATATTAAATAAATAAATAACCAATAGTAGTTTGCTAGATTTTTAGATATTCCTTTGTTTTAGTTATTTTTTTATATTTAGTTACCCTTTTTCGTCACTTTCTGGTTTGTATAATGCATGCTGTGAAACTCTGCCTTTAGAACCTCATGTCACATTGTTACCATATGATGTCATCATCATCCTCTTAGCGTTATCCCAGTTACAATCTGGGGTCCTCTTGCTAGTCTAACCGGATTTGGCTGAATGTTAGCTTTTCCGCGAAGCGACTACCAGTCTGACCTCCGCAACCCAAAGGAATAGCAATATTCCATGGTTTAGACTAGTATCAGTTTATTTAGAAGGTACTGACGCCCTGTAACGACTGTCAAAGATGTTAATGACAACCGGGACCGACGGCTTAACGTCCTCTCCGAGGCACGTCACAAGCGATAATTAACAATTGAATACGCACTTAACTTCGAAAAGTAATTGGTGCGCGCCGTGGATTCGAACCCGATACCGTCTGCATGGCAGTCCGTTGGTAACTCCACTAGGCTATCGTTGCCTATTGGACAAGATATACCATATTATGTACTTTGTAAATAAGTTGTTGAGTTTCCTATAAAAAAATAAAAAATAATTCGTCCTATGCAATAGTTCGTTTACTGATTAATATTGAATAATATATTTTAACTACGTGAATATTATTAACATTTCGAAGAAGCAACACGGTTGTTTTGGAATATACGATCAAATATTAGAAAATCAAACGGAGAAAATCTCTTGCTGTGTAAGTTAACCTCAGTTATATTATTTCGTGCTTTAAAATATGTCTAAAAGTCACTATACCAGAAAGCTCTGAGTACTGAATATATTTTGATTTATGTTATTTTAACGTACTCTTATAAAGGTGACTTTATGATCGTTTTATCATCAGCCCACTGCTAGGCACGGGCCACTTCTTACTGTGAGAGGGTAAGATCGTTTGATAGTAATGGATTTATTAGTTGCTTGTACAAACGAGCTATTTAAAAGTTTATCATTTATCATCATCATCAGCCCTGAATATAAACTGTTCCACTTTTGGGCACTGGCTTCTTGTTTCCATGAGAAGAGTAAGGCCGTAGTCTACCAGCCTGGCCAACTGCGTGTTGTCAGTCTTCATATGACTTTCAAGAACACGTGAAGGTCTCTCAGACATGCTGGATATTACACCAATTCAGTACTTACTTAGCTTCAAATAATTCAGTTTTTAGTTTACTTCATTTTATTTATATTATCCACGGAGTGCGAGTAAAAGAATATTTGTAAATTTTGTGATTGACATTTGTATTGCTCAGATTGGTATATACTATAAGCATCAGTTAGCCAATAAACTCGGTACTATACCGTACTATTATGAAAGAAAATGTCAGTATCAGAAGGTTAAAGCAAAGGCTGTTTTATGAATTGTGTGCGCCTACTTTATGTGAAAGAGACAATTATAAGAAGGGGATGGCGCTTTCGGGCGCGACGGGCGACCGGCACAAGCCAGTCGCACAACAGTTATCTGCAAGCCGTCAGCGATATCGGCCGTCTCCGCGCCGCCTAGCCGACGTCTCGTAACAAACTTTTCACGGGATTTCGGGAAAATATTGTCGGAGTTGACCGCCCGAGTTAATGGAGTTGATCAGGAGTTAATCACTTTTTTGCGTGCGTTCTATGCAATCTCAAACAAAATTTACCGCGTGTTTTATGTTTTAGTTTGTTTATTAAGATTTTTATTTTCATTATATAAGTCAGCAGTCACATGTCAAAATATTTTCTACAAAAATATCACGTCATCTTGTAACATATAATTCAGATTCTATTATTATTTTGTATTGAAATGAAAACATCAACCGCTGGATCACAGGCATCAAGTTTACTGCCAAAACTAGATACTCTAAATGCAGATTAAACCTTTAAAGTTTTAAAAGGACTTAAAAAGCGACATGAACTGTCTATGTAAGCTGTGTTTATGGAAAAGTGTTTAAATGTTATTAGCGCTGTTCGTATTGGATTGGCTATTCGCCGCTTCAATAGACGCTACGACCCGTAAGTATGATTTATTTTCATTAATTGTAGCTTTGCGATAACAGAACGCTTATCGGTTTTGATTTGATTCCATGAAGCCCATTACAAGCTGTATTTTAACCAACTGTTTTTAATACATTGTTTTACGTGATAACAATGGAAGTAAGTCGATGATTCTTATCTGTTTTATTTTTGAAACGATGAAACAGAATAGTGTTTCGCAGCTTCTTTGTGTGTAGCGCTAAAAATGCTTTGAAATATCGATGATAAATTTGTGATTGCCATAAAATGTTTTTAAATTAGTTAACTTATTAGTTAGGATAGCGATGGCCACTATGGCATTAATGCAATCAGATAAAGTCCATGTCTATGAAACTCACATATATCAGAATCTCACCATATCTGCAAAAAAAACAATTACAATACATTGTGTGTCAATTAAAAGACTAAGTATTAGATAGTACATGGATCACAAAGTTATGCATAAGTGCATTGATACATCACAAAATACAACATGTTAATTAATTGATAGCAGACTGTAAAAAAAGTTTACATGAATGTACCTATGTTGTTTTAATTATTATTAATTAGCTATAGGTATCCTATGAA